>JAINUW010000699.1:0-165695 GCA_020205615.1 Panax quinquefolius | reverse complement strand
ATGATGAGGAGCCTATAGAGGAGGCCGACATTCCCATCGATGACTCGGGTCACTAGGGTCGCCAAAGATTTGTGATGGATTCTCCCACCCGGAAAAGCCATCATACTCAAAGATTCAACACAAGATTTTTGGCAAAGCTTACATCCGATGACCCATGAGAGATCGTGCTAGGGTCATGATGTCGATAGCTTTTGATGAGAGAGATGCCGCTCTGTTAGAGAGGGATGAGGCTAGATCATCCAGGATGCATTGATTATGAGCGGATGCCGCCTTTATCTGCTAGGGATATGGCCATTGCAGATAGTACTTCAGCTAGATCCCAGATGATCACGGGGCCTTGCCCATACACGAAAAGCTTACATCGATGAGCATTATGCCACCATGCAGCTTAGCCTCGATCCGCTAGCTCATAGATACCCTCGGGTGTGAGCTTGCAGCTACCTCCGCCTTCGTAGAGGGATGCTATGTTAGATCCGATAGTCCGTGATACACACACGATCCGTAGATAGCTTTTGTATTTTCCTCGCATGCATTTCAGCTTAGCCATTTTGTCATGTACAACACATATGTATATATCAAACAAAGATATGTATGGCAGGGAAATATATTTTGATTCACTTCCCTTTAGTTACGCCTTGATACTTGCTTGATATTTGCTTGCTTCTTCAGTGGCCTCAGATCTTGATGCATTCTCAACTTATCCTCGATAGATGGACATCGAGACGCCGCAAGATCTCTCGTAATGGATCATTGATTTCAGATATCCCTACCATCTTTGTGTGTCTTGGGACCGGTATCTCATGGAAAAAATGGAGAGGAGGGTGGTTTCTTCCTCTCGAGATCGACCGCACTACGATGGTCGCCAATATTTCTATTTGTGAGAAGCCTAGTTAATTCCATCTCTTATGGGTCAGTATTGCTTTTCGAGGCACGATCGCAGCCTTAGATGGTCACCGAATCTTCTATTTGTGAGAAGAGGTCAGTAATTCCATCCCTTTGATCCAAAATTGATGAAATGTGGTGAATCAAGGTTGATCCCAAAGATCGCGACAAGAGAATTTTTGTTCGTAGGGGTTAGACTAAACCATAAATGGCTTCCTACGTATCTATATCAAGAGGAGATCAAGTCTCGCGAGTTCAACTCGTGTAAGAGGTTCAACGCCGAATGTGAAAGGCGATAAGAGTAGTAGAAATTTTTTTTTGTTTTTTTGTAAGAAAGGGCGTAAATGTTTTTGTTGTTTTTTTTATCATGCGACCGCCATATAACATATGGTTGCTTCCACGCACTCCTATCAAGAGGAGATCAGTCGACGTAGTTCGCCTCTCGTGACGAATCGCATTATGAAGAGAAACGTGAATCCCATGTGCAAAGCTATATCATGGGGAGAAGAAAGTTTGATCCCATAATGGGGACAAACCGCAGTGTGTAAAAAGTTTGATCCCGCCTTCGTGACAAACCGCAAGCGAGAAAAGTTTGATCCCGCCTTCGTGATAAACTGCAGTGAAAAAGTTTAATCCCGCCTTCGTGATAAACTGCAGTGTGAAAGGTTCAATCTCGCCTTCGTGATAACCAAAATTGTGAAAGGTTTGAACCGAGGTAAAACCAGTCAGCCGGAAAGTGTATGTTTCCTCGAGGGGCGTAAGAGTATATAAAAAGAGAGGGTTCAAAACCGAACGACCGGTGATTTGATGATCAAAACCAGATGTTTGTTTGATGGTAACTTTAGATATAGTACCGCTTTCACTGGTGTCCGAAGTTGATAAGTTGTGGAAATTCATCGCCATCCATTTCCTCGTAACTGAGAGCACCTCCTCGTCAATACCTCCTCGACAACAAATGGGCCTTCCTAGCTAGGAGCGAATTTTCCTTAGATTGATCTTCGTTGTCAATGATCTTCTTTAAAACCAAGTCATGTTGTTTGAACCGCCCAGCTCAAATTTTTCATTGTAGGATCGCATGATCCTTTGTCGATATAACTCGACTATGGAAGATAGCCGCGGTTCGCTTTTCGCCTATTAGAGACAATCGGTGATACCTGCCTTTGTACCCATCGGTCTTCATCCAACCGAGCATCCATCAATACTTTGAGGGATTCCATTTCCACCTCTACGGGGAGCACCGCTTCCATCCCATAGGCTAATGAGTAGGGGTTGCCCAAAAGGAAGTTCGCATGGAAGTTCTCAGAGGCTAATAAAGTCGAGGGCAAGAGGTCGCCATCCTTTGTGATCAAGCGACATTTTCTCGCATGATCTTTTGATGTTTTTATTAGCCGCTTCAACAAAGACCATTCATCTTTGGACTAGATGACGGAGAGTTAAGGTGTTTGATGTGGAATTTTCTCGCATAACTCTCCATCATTTTGTTGTTGAGGTTCTTAGCATTGTCTCGACACAATGACCTCTCGTTGTCCATATCGATGATGACATTGCTTCGGCGAAAGCAATGATAACTTCTTTAGTAACCCTCGGGAAGGAGGTCGCTTCACCCATTCGGTGAAGTAATCGATCACGGTGAATATGAATCGATGTCCATTATCGGCTTTTGGGCTCGATGGGGCCCGATCACGCCCATTCCCCACATCGAAGGGCCATGGCATAACTCATATCAGGAGTTCCTCGAGGGGCGTGGATAAGATTCCCATGAATCGCATCGATAGCACCTCTCGACGTGATCATCACAATCACCTTTCGAGTGTAAGCCAATAATGCCCTGCTCGAGAGATCTTTCGACAAGTAGGGGTCCGCCATGTGAGGGCCACATACTCCACCACGGATCTCATCCATGAGTCTCGAAGCTTGGTCTTTATCTAGACATCCGAGGAGACCTAATCTCGCATCTCTTTTGTAGAGTGCATCTCCGCCAGTAGAATTTCATAAAGAAGTCGATGAATCCGCTTTTCTCGCTTAGGCTCGCCTCAATGGGTGTAGATCCATCTCGTAGATACTCCTCGATGCATCGATACCAAGGGTTATGGATGGGAGGTAGTTCATCCGATACTTCTCCAACATAATTCCCATAGATCGGGCTTTTTGTAGAGCAAACGTGATGTTTGCATGTTTTCCTCACGTATGTAAACCAAGGAGGCCAACGCTATAATGCATCCGCAAAATCATTCCTATTACGAGGAATGTGTAGAAAGAGATTTCTTCAACTCCAAAGCCATCTCAGAAAACTTTGTCGATGGTAAGGCAAAGAAATGTAATTTTTTGTTTGATAGATTCCTCGTGGATTGTTTGATTACCAATTCGAATCCCCAAAGACAGCTTAACCACCTAACGCCCATCGAATCTGGGGCAAAGTTTTAGCCCCATGATACAACCTTCATACTCACCGTGTTGTTGGTGCCGATAAACCGCAATTTGACGGCGACGGATACCGCTTCCCCATACGGATATATTAGAACTGCCCAGCCCCAGAGCCTTCACATTAATAAACCCATCAAAATACATTTTCCACGCATTTACATGTATCGATCGATGTTGTTGCCGAATCGCCATTACCCCTTCATCGGGAAGTATGTTTCAAGGGTTTGTAGTCCCCTCAGAAAGTGCGGCGCCAACCTGATCCGCAATTCCTCTCGACCTTTTGATGCATTTTTTGCGCCACGTAGATTATATCAAATTGTCAGAGGATCAACCGCCATCCGGATAATCGACAATTCAAGATGGGCTTATCAACACATACTTGAGAGGATCCACGCGATATGAGATGGGTCAGTATAACCATGGAGGTAATGTTGTAACCTCATGGAAGCCCATGCTAAAGCACAACAAGTCTTCTCAATCGAGTGTACTTGTGTTCACCGATGTCAAATCTTTTCGAGGTAATAGATAGCTCGCTCGCCTCTATCATCTTTTTGCCAAAGATAAGATGTACCCCATGGCATTGTCATTTATGGATGTGTACATGAACAGGGGAACATCATCCCGGAGGTACCAAAATAGAGCGCGTTAATCAGCTTGCTTTTAATGGTAAGGAAGGCTTTTCTCGACACTCATCGCTCCATTTCATGGAGGAGTTCTTCCTATAACAATTGAAGATAGGCTCACAAAGTTGTCAGTGAGTCGAGAAATGAACCCGCTAATGAAGTTGATTCTTCCAAAATCCCGTATTTCTTCTCGTCGAGGAATGGGCATTTCCTGATGGCCCGGATTTTGGTAGGATCCAGCAATCCTTTGTGGTCGACTAGAAACCCAGCAACTTCGCTCTCGACTTAACACCAAAGGCGCACTTCGGGTCGATTCAACTTCAAGTCAGACTTACGCAACCTCCGCTGAAAAGCTTTCTCGAGATGGTCTAAGTGGTCATCCTCCTTCCGGATTTGACAATGATGTCATCCACGAGATCTCTATCTCTTTGTGCATTAAATCGTGGAAAAGAGCCATCATAGCTCACGATAGGTCGCCTTTAAGATCGATGAGGCCGAATGACAACCGCCTCAGAGCAAAAGGTTCCCAAGGCGTGATGAAAGCAGCTTTCTCACGATCTTCCTCAAATAATTATAATTTGATGGTACCCCGCAGCAATCAAGAAAGGAGTACATGCCAGATTGAGCAAGATTGTTAATAAGAATGTGGATAAATGGCACGGAAAGCTATCTTTAAGGCAAGCTTTGTTCAAATCCCGTAATCCACGCAGACTCGCACCTTCCTCCCGGTTTAGGCACGGAACAATGTTGATATCCACTCCTGATATGTAGACACCATGATAATGCCACTTTGAAATTGTTTCACAATTTCTTCTTTAACCTTTAAACTCCACTCGTGTTTCAATCGCCTCGAGCTTTTTAACCGGCTTTGAATCCTTCTTTTAATGGGAAGGCGATGAAGAACAATGTCAAGGGACAAACCCACCATGTCTTCACGAGACCATGCAAACACATCCTGAATTGGGTTAATAGTGCAACCATGTCATTCCGCCGATTTGTGGTAAGGTCCGAACCAATCTGATTAGCTTAGGGTTTTTAAGGTTCCAAGATCGAAAGAAGTGGTTTGATCAAGATTGGGTTTAGGTTTGTCTCACACCCATTCCTTAATCTCCGAGGTGTCTCAATGTCCTCTCGATGTCCATCAAGTCTCGAGTCCAACTTTGCATCAAAGTTACAATTTTGGGAGAGAAGGCACCTCATCGCTAAGTACATGCACATCTAAATTCGTAGTCCTCAAACAAAATATGCTTTCACTTAATATATGCAACTCGCTCGATCATACAAAAGTGTTAGTATGTACTTGATAAAATAACTCGCTAAGATCGTAAAGGAAAGCAAGCAATTAAAGTTATCTACAGGCGTAGGGATTTTTCTCGCCATTTTACCCTCGCCGACCAATGCATGGAGTGTCGCTTCCAATTGTCGAGGGCAAAGTCCTCGATGGATCGCAGTGATGGAAGGATCATCATTGTCCTCCTTTCTCCCGAATGATAACCATGACATCCGGGCAATCATCGCCTGGGTGTATCTGCTTTGTATGTTCATCATGAACAATGACGCGTATGCCTCGCCATCATCAAGGCAATGTCATGTTTACGCTTCCATTCTTTTTTCCACTTCGGATCGTGAATCAACACCTCTTTTGCTTTGATTGGCACTGGTTTAGGAAACAAAGATAGCCATAATATGGGCCGCACCTTTACCGAGATCGATCAACTCATGAGGTAAAGGTATAGAAAATCACCGTACGCACTGAAGCTTCGAGGAACCTACTTGTGCTTATGAGGATTCCTCGTGATCGAATCGCGTAATAGCCTAGTCCTACTGCTCCAATTTGACCGACACTTGATAGGTGCTTAATACCCCGCTTATCTTTACCAAGCCCTTGTCCAAAGTTGATAACCCAATGACATCATTTCTCGAGTGGCCGATATAACCTCGGCAGAAATCTGGGTACGGAAGTGGCGCCCCAATAGAATGGTATCATGTGGTACTCTTCCCGTAGTATGAAAATCGGCCTGCCTCAACTTCAACTTCGAATCGTAAAGTCGATGATCGTAGAGATCTCTTGTTCGTGACATTCCGGCCAAAGATAATAAAGACTTTCAGATCGTTGTTGATAATGTATTTGAGTTGTTGATGTAGCGTGGAGGAAATCGCTCCAATGCATGTGTATCCATGGTCTCCCCAATAAGCAGTTGATCCTCGAATCTATCTTGAGGACGTGAAGGATACATTGAATGTATTTGGACCAATCTCAATTGGCAAACTTCAATCTTTCCGACGAAATTTCGCTTGATCCATCAAAAGCTCGATAACCGTATGGTCGCTTGGATCCGCTTTGAGATCGACATTCATCTTTACCAAGGTGGCATAAGGACGATATTTAGAGATGAGCCTCCATCTATCAAAACTCCAAATAAAGATGTACCCTAAGACAAAACTATAATATGCAATGGCTTGAATGACCGGTTCCTTCTAAGCAGTATATCATCATCAAAGAAGGATATCACATTGTTGTTGAAAATGTGATCAACCAAATGTTGAAATTTTTCCACATCCACCGATTTTGGCAAGTAGGCTTCTTCCAAAACCTTCAAGAAGATCTTCCAATGATCCTCGAAGAGAAAACCAAGTCCAAAGATAGATATCCGTGTGGAGCTTCTCAAGCTTAAAACCACTTTCGCTTCATTACATGCCCATAAAGGCGGAGGAATTTTTCAATCTTCTCCATGGGAATCTTCCCTTTGCTTCGCAAGTAGGTTTCATAACCCGCCGAGGAAGATACAATGGATTTTCCTTCGACACCGTAGCGTAGAGTATGAGACGTGATCCTTCAAATTTTCCCATAATTCCATGGAACTTTGTGTTTCGACAACAGGATATCAGGGTCTCAAAGGTAAAGAAATTGCTCGTGTGTGCCCACTTTCAAAGGATTGTCACTCCTTTGAGTTGAATTGGTTAGATGGGGAAATACTTTGACAGCCTCATCATCCACTTTGATATAATCTGCTATCGATCCTTCCATTTGGTAGGACATGCATTCCCACCCTCGAGTCAGCACAAAGGTAATCATCTCGCTATTTGCAGGACAACCGCTATCAATAAGATTCTCAATGAGATGGCGAGTGCCCAACATTCTTCTCAGGCCGCGACCGCAGAATGTGAATGATATCGACACACTTCATCGTAATTGAAACGCCCCGAGCGGGGATTGATTGAGGGAGAAGGAAAGTAATTCTTCCTTCGCTGATCAACATCCGCAAATATCTCCTCCATAGATCGGCCCAATAGGTAAATTCTCTTCGATTGGCAAAATCCCGACGGGCTTTAGCATTTGCTCTCTTTGCAACCTTATCCTCCATAGCTTCGCTTTTCAAGGTGGTGAGGAGGCATTCATAACAAAAGGAAGGAGATAGGCATGCTCCTCGCCGATTAATCAAGCGCGACTTGATGATGGTGGGTCACCAGCTCGCCAATTGCTCAATTTGTTTGCAAAGAGCTTTCATCTTTCGCTCCATTGTAAATTGAAACTTTGCATAATCCCATCTCGTCAACACCGCCTTTGATGGTTCGGGATGACTCACCATTAGAATTGGAACCCCGCCCAAAGGTCTCCAACCGATCATGTTGACCTCTTCTTCTTTCAGGTTGAGGAAGAGGGTTGTTTCACATGAGGTTGATCTCGGTTTGGTGACCACGATCTCACCGCTTGTCTATTAAATCTTGGATCTTGTGTTTCAAGGCCCAACAATCTTGAGTATCATGTCCAGTGTGCTCCATGATGATAAGCACACTTCCGAGTAGCATTAAAACCCCTCCCATTAGGGTCATTGCAGGAAGAAGATGTGTAATTTTCTTCCGAGCAAATCAAAGAGCAAGAATATTCTCGAGCGAGTCCCCTAAGGGTGTGAACGTCGAGGACGCTTTCATCTCCACCTTTAGGTAATGGAGGGTTCAAGATTATGATTGAAAAAGGGAGAAGTTTCTCCTCCGTGATAGGCATGCTTTGATCGCCTTTTTCGACCTTGTAAAGATCAAGGAAACATCCTCCTCTTTCTTTTTATGGATTCTCCGGGTTGTTTCCATAAGATCCGGATCGATGTGCTCAAAGAATGCCTTTTTAAGAGCTGACTAGGTCTTGAATTTTACCGACTTCAATCCCATTTCACCCATTTCTCCGTGCTTATCATTTCGTAGAATGGTTTGCCAATACCAAATAAGACTCTTTCATAGAAAGGAGCTTCCTATACATCTACGAATGTCATGACCATTTCGATTCCATCATGGAAGGAATAACTTGAGCAAAGAAGGCGCCCACCTTTTCGAAAGCATACTCTCAAAGACTCATTAGACTATTTTCTTTGACCTTGGTAATTTGGTACCGATCAGAGCCATCCGAGATTGAAAACTCAGATTGAGGAGGAAGGCGTGAGCCAGCTTTCTTCCTACCACATGGATCTTTGAGTTGTCTAACTGCATACCATGAACGGCTTCTCCAAATGATTTTTCTCAAATAAATGATTCTCGAGCTTTTCATTTTCCGTGATAAGATCCAAGTTCTCCAATGAACACTTTTAAATGTGTATAAGATCCCCTAATCCATCATACTTTTCAAAAAATCGTGGGTTTTGAATTTCTCCGATAATGAACACCGTGAAATATGCAAAGGTCTCATATATGAAACACTTCCACGTGTTCCAACCTTTGAGAACACGGATAGTTTCTCCATTTGAAGGACCTTCTTCCCGATATCACCGGTGTCCGGATCTCCTCTAAGATGGGTGTTTTCGTGGTCTTTGTTGGTCGATCCAACCGAGGTTCTGGAATTGTTTTTCCAAACCTTGAACTCCTCCTCGTGTAGAGGATTCTCAGATGTGTAGGTATCTTCGCACTCGAGTGGATCGGTGCAATTTTTTTCAAGAGAACAACCAAGTCTGTAATTTGTTTACTCAATCCAAAATTCTTCTCGAAAACAAAGATTAGACCGGGTCGAGAAGACATGATTCATCAGAGTTCGTGGCCTTTTTTTGGATTTTGAGCGTAATAGCCCAATTGCTTCCCTACAAAAGACTTACGTAGTTTTAGTCTTAGGGTAATGTAAATGTTATCATAATATGTCCGCTTTTAGGAATTTTGTCCTCGCAAAAATCGGTGTTAATTGATAACATGTCATGCATGCACAGATATTCTTCATATTTTCCATTACATATGGATGAACATGGAATAAAATTACAAGTAAATGCTTTTTACAAGTAATTGAAAATGGAAAGTATGAAGAGACTTTCCTCCGCGCTTGGTTTATCGTAGGTCGACCTATCTTAGGTTACTCTCGCGCGCTTTTGGCATGAAGGTTCCCATCATCGCAATTTACTCGACGGAAAGTTAATCCGGCCTTTCAACCGAGCGAATCTGGTGGTGCCTTTCCCAGAGCCTCGCTTGAATTATTCTTCCCACGAGTCCAAAGAATCAAACACCGACAGTGATAGCCTCCTCGATGGAGGAACCACACAACATACATTCACATACAACGTGTCTCACCGTTTATGAAAATGATGACATGTGCGAAGCACTAATATCACAGATAGATATAGTATAGTGCAGTAAGTAAATGCATTCGTACACATTCATCAAAAATGTAAATGCAACATTCACACACAAGCATATAACAATTTTAAAAAGCTTGTAATAGCGGCTTAAGCCCTCTTATCGAGTCCCCAAAGAGAGTCGCCACCGTCCGACGCCGGATTTTTGAGTGTCCTTTTCGTTATTTGTTCTTTGGTGTTCTCATGTTAATGTGAGATTTGTTTGAAAAAAACAAGTGAAAAAGTCCGATATGTATAATGTCGACGATTTGACTTTTAAGAGTCGCCAACAGGTGTATTTAATCGGTTTCACTAACGCAATCGAAAAAGGTTTGCACATCGACCCAAAGATTTGACACTCGCTAAACGGGTCTGTGAAACCGAGATTCATTTTGGGTCCGGGGCTTGATTATGCGGAGGGAAGGTGTTAGGCACCCCTCACATCCGTGTTACTACTAAGACCGCCACTTTTAAAGAAAAACATTATATGTGTGTGTGTGTGTGTGTGTGATCAATGTGCAATTATTTGAAAGTAGCGTTAGGCCTGCGCTCGCACTTATATACATAGGGTTTGAATTTATAGAAAATTCAGTTTTAAACAAGATATAGCAATGAAGTTTTATAAAAGAGGTTTTTCAAACCCCGTGCTCAATAAGAATTGAGGCCTTTGATACTTCCATTTTATTATTAAATGTTCTATTGTTTGCTTTTTATTTTCGAGATGCGAGGCATTCTCGAGAAAATAATATATAAGCAAAGTGCCAAACTCCTCATGGGCATGATAACCATCCAAGGAAATTCGTACATCGTAAATAATGTACAAGTCGCACACACAACTGAAAAATGTCCATCATGGAACCAATCTAGATTCAAGAGATCAATCTGTGATCACATGATTCCTAGGCTCACATGATACCGCAGTTTGTATGAAAGCGTAAGCGCTATATATATAAAAGTCAGAATATATATATATATATACATTTATCAACCACCACAAAAGCAACTCCATGGGGATCGAAATGTAAATATATAAAAGCGGTATATAAATATATATATATATATATATATATATATATATATATATATATATATATATATATATATATATATGAATATAATCAACCACCACGAAGTAAACTCCAGTGTGACGAAATGTAAATAAAGTCAGTAAAAGCAATCAATTGCCACGTAAGTAAACTCTGTGCAGACGAAATGTAAATAAATAAAGTCAGAAAAGCGATTAACCGCCATAAGTAAACTCCAAGTAAACTCCAAAAGTGTAGGACGAAATGTAAATAAAGTAGAAAAGGCCACGGAGGAAACTCCAGTAATGAAATATAAATATATATATATATATATATATATATATATATATATATATATATATATATATATATATAAACGATGATGTGAATCCGTGCTCATCGAATATGTCCGATAACAATTATATATATATATATATATATATATATATATATATATATATATGTAAATGCACTGTATATAAAATTCAAAGCTCATCGATATGTCCGATAACAATTATATATATATATATATATATATATATATATATATATATATATATATATATATATATAAAAGCTGATAAACGCCTCCTGCATCAAGTTCAGGCTCAATCGAGGCATAACTCGATAATGTTAGTCCATATATGAAATATATATATATATAAGTATATATATATACATATGAAATGAAAACCACTTGACCAAGTCCGGGCAAACGCACACAACACGACTCTCAATGTGTATAAAAGTAAAAGCTATTATGAAAAGAAGACTTTATAAAATGTGAGAAGGCTTACAGTAATGCCAAAGTAGACTTTCTATGACTTTATATGGATAAACACTCAGCCCCACCGGATAAAAAGATAGCTATATGTGAGCTAATAGATGTTTATAGAAGAGGAAACACTCAATTGGGGTGTATACAGAGTAAAATGGATGTGGCTTCTTCGCTTTTTCTCTCTTTCTCTCTCTCAAACGGTCAATTCAAAGGCTCATATTTATAGATCGATGGTCAGTAGTACACCAGCGTGCAGCATGGTTGCTACCCTGCTACCGGTCGTGGTGCATCCGGAGCCTCGCGAGTCCCGCTCATCTCAAGTACGCGCACTCGCAATCGTAATGTCCGCCGAACTTGCGTAACTTCAATCCGAGCATCCGAACGAGGTATATCCGACCTTCTTCTGACCTCTTGTGTCGAGAGTTACGCAATGACAAGGATTAGAGGTTGTACGAAGTCGTGAAGAGGGTCCATGCCCATGGTCTTCAAGCTTCAAATTCTATCCAAAGCATCGCCATGCGTAATAGTCACTCGTCAGATTGTTACTCCTCGCTTCTTGTGGGACATCGTTGGATGTATGTATGTATGAAGTGTTGAGACGACGCACAAGTGTCAAGGGCAAGATGACGCTTGACTCTTCGCCGTGGTTATCGCTAGTTTGAGTTGAAAAAGTAGACGCCGCTCGTGTGGTTACATCCGAGATTTGACTACTTGTTTGTATGCCGCGATATCATCTTGTTAGAGAGAAAACGTTGAGGCGGTAAGATGACGACGTTCGACTTCTTCACCGGGTCATCACGGCTTTGAGCCGAAAGTAGACGCTGCTTAGTGGTTATATCTCGAGAGTGGATCGCTTGTTTGTATGCCTCACCGCTATCTCGTGGGTGTGCCTGCTCGCCTGCCATTATCTCCGGTCCGAGGTATGAGTGCCTCTTAGAGAGGTCTCGAGCTTGAAGTCGATCGCATGTATTTGAAACAAGCATTTCTAGAGTTATCATTGGAACTGCAATGGCATCCCTTGGGGCTATCACCAAGGATGGAGTCGCTACTCCCAGTGTTGTTTCTGGGACTGAAACTGAGCATCGTGGTGTTATCGCCGAGACGTAACTCGCCCTCTCCAAAGGTTGTTACTTCTGGGTTTTTGATCTCATGTATCTTGGGGTTATCTCCGAGATTGGAAATGACATTCCCGGTGTGTGTTCCGGGTTGGAATTGAACTTCCGGTAGTATCTAGAATGGATGTAAGCTGTCTTCCAGGGTTATCTCCGAAAGACGAATCTTCCCTCCTGCAATGTTAGTAACAAGCATACAGAAAATTTCGAGTGTTTACACCCTGGCCAGACCAAGACTGAGCTTTGTACTTCCTGTTTTCAGTCCATACTTTAATACACTTAGACACTTACACTTAACATGCATACACGCTAGAGGTTTTTACATACTTGTAGGACCACTTCAAGTTCATCCTTATATGTTAGGGACTTTAGTTTAGGATTTTCACGAATCAAAACCAAATAGGGTTATGTAATCGCTAGGTGTACTAATTAGCCTTATGTTCTCATAAAGAGGTCACATAATCTTTACTACACATGCTCGTACATATTCATATCTTTTACTCATAGCTAGTATTGTTTAACACTTTAAAACATGCTTTAACCTCGTGATTGGTTTACTTCCATTATGTTTAACATATAAGACTTATGTTTAGTGACATAATGAAACATAACATGACATCTCATGCCTTTAAAATCAAAATACTCATATGTAATACCTCTTAAGTTCAAAAACATGCTCGAGGTTGGCTTTTAAATCATTTTAACCAAAATAAGTTATCTATCACACATACGATCCATTTTTGAATCTTTTATCATGCGTAATTAGACCTCATATATATACTATCAAGGTCAGAATTAAAGGTACACAAATTCATCAAAGTTTGTTTTCAAACTCTTTAAGTTTCTTTTCGAAACATATATTAACACAAAGCAATGCAACACATATATGCAAGGGAACTTTAGACCACATGCTAAACCTATCTTCATGCCTAATTAAGCTCTACCAATCATGTCACGGCTTAACAGATTGTAGCAGACAACCTCGATGAGTCACCACATTGCAGCAAAGCAATTTGACGTCTGTCTCAGATTGTGGTAATGGCGCAGCTGCGTTATCCCAAAACAACCACACAGACAGTATACAGCGCAGCTGCGCCCTTCCTGGACATCTTCAAAAGAGTCTCTGCTTCTGCAGAGCTCAAAACCCAAACACAATTTCTTCATGCCACATGCTTAAACTCAACTACAATACTTCTTTACATGCTTGTAACCCTTAACTAACATGATAGCAAACTTTTACTCATAAAAACAACAACTTGATTACTTTAATTCAAGATTATTGCCATTTTTCTATAATTTCACATATTTAGCGAATTTCACTACTACGGATTCGTTTCTTAGCTAATTTGGTCCGTTTAACTTTCGTTGTTTTCGCATTTGACTATATTAACATCTAACAACAATTCATGGATTACAACAACACTTAGCCATCAAATATGTGACTCAAAAGTGACTTTTTCTTGTTATTTCTAAGGAATTCAAGACTTAGGAATCAAAACGCAAACATTAGATTCATTTCCTCTTGATGGCTTTAATCTTTTATCTATGGCAGGAAAAGTGGCCATGTTTTCTATCTATTTCTTTTCTTTTTTGTTTATTAAAAAACTCTGAAACATAAGAATTGGAAAGAAAACTTAAATTTTCCGTCCATTTCTTTTCTTTTCTGTCCATTTTAAAACTCAGAAATAGAGCGTTAGGGCATTGTTCATGTACTAGTTGCTTAACTGGTAAATCTTATATCTCATCAACGTGTTTCCATTTTGATCAGTTAGTTATTTTAACTCCCAAATATAATTTTAATGTACAATTGTTACCATACTAGGAAAATTTAGGGATTATTTATGTACTTACATCATATAATCCATGTAAATTAAATAAATGTAATAAAATATCGCAGTCAGGTATTATTATCCGAGTAGTTCCATAATTATTTCTACTACTCACATAATCACATTATACCTTATTTAATATTAATGTTTATTTAAAATATTGATTTCTTTCTCGCTTTCTAGAATACGAGATATTTAATCATTGGTGTATTAAAGTTACATATATAACTTATTTGCACTACTTGGTACCTTACATCATTAGTCCCAATTTAATGTCACACTTCATATATTCTTAGGCCATAGATATTTTATATGCTACTACCCACATTTTCATATTACACATAATAATACTTTTTTAATGATAATGTCCACATTAATATTTTTAATTGGGCTAAGTTTAATTCAATTGGGTATTCCCAACCCCAAAATCACATTTTAATATCATAACGATTAATTAGTATTAATCATTTATCTTTCAATTATCAACCATTTGATATATTACAAAACAATGTAATATATTAAAATACCAAATATTAATTAACATATTTCTTTCATCCTCTTATGCTAAACATATATGTTAATTCACCATCTTATACAAGTGAACTAATATCATGCCACTACCACGCAAAGCTTCATAATACAATATTCTATAATAGTACTTAATTACCCATATTTATTCTTGGCTAATTAATGAAATCTTTATTCAAGTCATGTTTTGCTAACTAAGTTTCTTCATGAACACTAAGTCACCATTCATGACCTTATAAGAGTTATTAGTATATATGGCTTGCAAATCACATTTCATAAACTGACTCAGAGTTTTCTCTGATCATCAAGAATCATACCGGTCACAGCATTTGAAATGGCGTATGCTGTGCCATACAAAAAATTTCCAGTGCATAAGTTCTCAGATTAGCGTAATTGAAACCTTACGTTTCTAAATATTTTACACATCCTCCTAGAGTGTTAACTCGTTTAACATCAATTTGGTTTCACATCATCGATTACTATTTTCCTTAACAATTTAAGGATCACACTTCGAGTTCTAAAACTCTATTCCCTTATTAGTTTAACCAACTATACAATTCCTTTATGGTTCCTTACCAACAATAACACAACACTCGAATATAACACATACATGCATACCTTTAATCCTCACTTCTCGCCGTGTATCAATTTACTCAAAAATCCTCTAACCACTTTAAAGGTATATCGATTCTCTTCTTTTGTCAACAATGTACATATACACAAGTCCAAACCTAACACACATCGAGTCTTTAATAGTATTTAATATAGTACACTGAGTGGTTTCCCCACAAACAACCAACAAATTAGTTTCCGTCTCGTCTACAATGTTTCCACAGTTAGTTAGATCGGTTACCAATTCGTATATACCTCCGCTCTCTGAAGGAATCGTTTAGCCCAGCTACTATAAGTCAACCATTAAAGAGTATGATTGCACTACCTTAGACTTGATATTCACTCGTACAAATACTCAAGAAATTGGTGATTATCAAAGATATTTTAATGTCACCAACTTACCATAATAAAATAATTTCACATAAATTATTTTATATCAATATATAAATCTTATCCATCTTTTTACTAATTCATCTCTATAATTCATAATAAATATATAATAATAATATATATTTATTAAACACAACCTCAATTATTACATAGTGCATAATACCCTATGTAATACAATACCACATACCTCGTAACACATTATTCATTTTTATTTGAACCCTTCACATTCCTTAAGAATTTTATTCACTAAATTCCTATTTTAATATTTTCTGAAAATTTGGGTTCTTACATCCTCCCCCCCTTATAAGGATTCCATCCTCGGAATCCCCGAAACCTCCTCTACTCGGTGCTATTTTTAATAATACATATTCTTTTGAATAATTTTATTTATTCTCTTTTCAGATGTTTTATTATAACTCTTCTCACTTGCATTTTATCACATTCTCCTTTCTAAGAAACACTCTACTTACTACTTTCATCACACAGAAGAATAAGAGTCTTCCACGATTTTTCAATAATCGAGAAGTAGTATAAATAACTCAGATTCCAAATTATGTTGAGGGTTCACAAGACTGTGAACCAGTGCTTCATCATAATCCTTCGCACTAAAAACTAGAGTGTTTATCAATCACAAAGACTAAAAATACCCTCTACACGTACACTAGGTGGCCAACCTATTGTACCACTATGTTGGGCCGCAACGTAGTGTTTTGTAACGACTACATGCGTTACGTTCGGAACCATTGTCCCCAAAAACATGTCCCCTTATAGGGTTGTTTACCTCAGCTTTTCTACATCTGAATCCGCACTAGAACAATCTGGTTTGGCATAAATACTCAAGAACGCTTGAATTCTACAAATATTTTCCAACATCGTCTAGCCGAATCAAATAACTTAGACTTTTATCAACAATTCAGACATCAATCAAATAATTTGGCCAACATAATTGACCTTCTTCATAATTTAAAAGAAAACCAAAATTCTTTTATGACATCATAATACCGTACTAGATTAGTAGTACGTTGAGGATTCCACCATTATGTGACTTTGTCATATTACATCACACCATAGTGGGCTAACGATCTTTGATCACAACCAACACTAGGTTCAACTGCATTGATGACTCCATCGTTTACCATTTCTACACCATACCAAATGATGCACATGGTTAGAAATACATTTTGAAATTTTTTAAATCATTTTTGTCTTAACCGAAACAATTAGCATAGACATAAGAATAACGGTATTGTTTTTAAACATCATCCAATATTTTTCAAGAAAATAGAAATGCAAACATTAGCACGAAGTCAATAAATTTTGAAAATCTAGCAGAGCTAGAAGATTTAGGAAATTCATATTTCTCCATCAATTTCAATCTTTACTCCGTAGCTTCATTTTATCAATCTCTAACACCATCAATGCTTATTATTCCAAAATTTCTAACTTCATAACATATATATACCTGATATAGTTCATCAAACTTACCACACTTTGGAAGTTCAGGAACTTTCCATAATCATATGAGTTTAAGAACTTACCCTAGTCAGACCATAGGCATCCATTCGCTGAGGGGTTCAAAAACATTTCATATAATTATGAGTCACGAACGTACCATAAGTATGAATTTTAAGAACTCGCAACTTACCCTTATATTCTCTAACAATAACGTATCTATTTGTTATACACATGAGAAAAAATCACCTTCTCAATAAGTATATAGCAAATAGCGCGACACAAACGTTTCAATGATTATCAGTGCCAGAACTAAGTGGTTTTTACACCAAGTACAATTCCCCGCCCATAACAAGGAATCATACAACTCAGCTGCTAACATGGGACCTCAATCAAAATCCCACTTAACTCTATCTTACACTTTACTTGATACGAATTCTTCGTATCTCATCACATACAACTCCTCATAAGTTCATATCGTACCATTTCATAGTACATTCTCTTATAGCAACAAGCTATACACACTTAGTCGTTACAGACTATTTATCACCTTCTAGCTCATTTTGATCACGTCGTGATCATCAGTTTACCTTAGGGTTCTTTCCCTATTATCAATAAAACTCCACTCGAGTTCATTCTCATCATCTTTGTCATATTCATCTTATAGACATCATCTTAACACTTTTATTATCGGAGTTAGGAAACTCCTAAATTCTCATTCTCTTGGATACTTCAAGATTCTTCTTTGAATCATCACTTATATATATATATTAATTTGATCTTTCTCTCTTTCAAGTTATAGCCTAAGGTACACTTACCTAAGTTTATAACCTACAGCTCTGATACCAACCTGTGACGCCCCCAAATTCAGGTCCCTACGAACCTCAGATCTGGTCCGCCACGATACTACTATCGTCAAACTATTTCTATCTTTTATTCATAACTAAAAAGAATATAACCTTGCTTATTACAATTTAGAATATTAATTCTTTCCATAACCAGGATCTATGTATAATGACCCCAAACTATTATAAGTTTCTAATCTTGGTCATTTACCATTCCTGTATTACATTACATTCGATGTTATATAAATATGCGGAATAATTTAAACTTTTCCAATCTCCTTTGAAAAATAATCTTTTATTGATTTCTTAACTTGAATCAATTACAATTCCCTGAATCAAATCATGCTATGATTCATTCTATTCGAATTACTGTAAAATATTTACATCCCAATTCGAATTTCACTATGTATCATTTAAGTACAACTTTTATAACTTAGCATGTATTACACATAGTAAACTACTATCATATACATCTATTAGAACCTAATCATGGTTCAAGAGCCTCTAGTTAAATAATAAATAAATCTCCTTCAATACCATTGAACTTTATCAATCAAATAGCACGTAACCTTTACTGTGTATCCTTAACCTGCAAAAGTGGTTATTTGCAAGGGTGAGCTTGACAGCCCATCAATTCTAATAGTTTTCATGCAACACATAGCATATAACAACATATTCAGTTCATGCATTCATAATCGATTAATATTTACTACGCATGTTACTTCTCACATAACGGGCATAAAGGTTTATATCACAAGTATATCATTAAAGATCAGCTTTCACATTTCATACTTATCTCATACACATTTCATATATAACCACATTTGCATAGCATAATATAGCTCAACTAACAGTTATCAAATTCATATAACAAATAGGAACTGAAAGACTTGCCTGATTCGTAGTTTATCAACTACGACTTAGCTGCTTATAGTTATCCGTACTTCGTGTATTCCTACACAGTTATATAATCATGGATTCACATCCATTAATCATATATTTCATACAGTCTCAATGTAATAATATTGTTACATTGTTCTTTAACTAGGTTCATAAAACCTACACTTCACTTTCTCATCATACGCTTAGAATAGCTAGGTATGTATAGTATACCTTAGTCACCCGTATATGACATCAACATTCACATACATCTATCACACACTTGACTCGCTATGTGTTTGACACATTTAAAAATCATATCGTTAAGTTCAACCGCACACACAAACGTCTAACTTAGTTGTAACTTTATACAACATTACCAATATAGCATAAATCAGATTGTAAGACCTCACAAATTCAAACAATGTATCATTGCTTTATATCATGAAAACAATCCTTTGAACTTAACGTTCGAAAGTTATGATTAACATTCATTTTTATCACATAGCATGCTTCTTAACACATTACCTAAATCTAATCGACCATATATTGAAATTTAAAGTAATCATACTACCATGCTTCAAACATCAGATCAAAAACAGAACTCATTTATAACTGCAGGATGATCGAATGAATCGCACTCTGTCCGAGTGTTTTGAATTCCAGTAGCAATGCTACTGCTCTGAGAGACCCCAAATTTTATGAAATGAAAGTATTCAATTTTCTTATAATTATTCTATTTAGTAAATGGTTAAATTGATAAAAGGTTAAAGTTAAGGGTGATATGTTAAAATTTTTCAAAGTAAGTAAGTTGTCACAAAATAATCGGTGATAAAAGTACAGTAATACACGTGGTTGTATAGTAGCACACGGTATTGATTATTGATGCTTACGTAAGAAGTCACTCAGTTATACTCAATTATCGCTACAGTAATTGCTGCATCATATCTCTCATATTATTGATTCAATTATTGTCATGATATCATTTGCATAATATATTATATTATTAAATCAATATTTGAGACGACAAAGTTATTCATATTATTATTTGCAATATTGATAATGTCTAGAAGTTCTGACAAGGAGAGGGTTGGTTACCTAATTACGCGTCAATAAGGAGAAATCCTTATCGGAAAGCCCCCTCTTTCCTGGGAATGACCTGGTTGTTAAATATTGTGAGTTATAATATTAATGATGAATAATTTCGAGTTGATTAAAGATGAAATTGATAGTTCCATTGTGTTGGGATTATTAGTGTTAGTGGAAATCGATATTTATTTCGATAATAATTGATGTCTAGAGGTTATATTGACTAATCGGGTAATTAACCGGATAAATGAGCAATTAATTGCTATTAATTTACATGCTTATAACTATGTGTTCACATGTGTGTACTATTGATTCACATGATTTACTATTAGGGGAGTTGGTGCAAGTTTGATAATACTTGCATTACTAAGTTAAAAATGGAAGTATAGTTGAAGGTACTATACTATAATTACTTTTTTCACATGTGTAGAACTATTGAGTCACATGATTTACTATTGATTCACATGATTTACTATTAGGGGAGGTGGTGCAAGTTTGATAATACTTGCAGGACTAAATTAAAAATGAAGAAAAAGAAGAAGGTATTATACTGTAATATTTTGAGGCCCAAAATGTGCAATTATCAAAACTATATTTTCCTATAAATAGAAGCTCATTCTTCCTTCATTTTTCACCAATTCACTAAAGCTATAGAGCAATTATTATAGAGAGAAATTATAGAGAGAAAGAAGTAGAGAAGTCTGCTACCTCACTATTCTAGTATCCAGTCTTCTTTTGAGGTAAGGGGTATTATTCTTTCGTATTCATGAAAAGAGTTATTTTTTTTCAATACTCATAAGGGTTGTTATTCCATTCTTTATTATTATGTTGGAATAACCTGTCTATGCGAAGTACCTCATACACGGTGAAATTATTCTGTTATTCCATTCTTTATTATTCTATTGGAATAACATGTCCATATGGATCATCGTATGCCTCGGTGAATTCTATTGTTATTCCATTCTTTATTATTCATTTGGAATATCATATGCATGCGGATTACGCGTGATCTAGTTCCATTCTTTATTATTCTCATTGGAATATCCCGTCTGCGTATGCAATTCACGTATGACTTCGGTTCCATTCTTTATTATTCATTTGGAATATCCTATTTGTGCGTAATTACGCATGACCGGTTCCATTCTTTATTATTATGTTGAATATCCTATCTATGCGGATTACGCATGACACAGTTCCATTCTTTATTATTCGCTTTGGAACATCCATGCATCTGGATTACGCATGACCTGGTTCCATTCTTTATTATTCTGTTAGAATATCCTGTCTGTGTGGATTACGCATGACCTGGTTCCATTCTTTATTATTCTGTTGGGAATAACATGTATGTGCGGTCTATCGCATGCCTGGTGAATTCTTCTTTATTCCATTCTTTATTATTCTCGCTGAATAACTTTTGCCTATGTGGATTATCAGCATGCATGATGAATGATCCTTCGTATTCATTCCTTATTAAATTGTGGAAATGATCTCTCTCACGTGGATTACCGCATGGTCAAGTAAAATCTATTTGCAGTTTCATATATTCTATTATACTCAGTTGGTTAAAGTTTTTGCTTCTATACTCCATGAAATTAGTAAAATATCCTGGGTATTTGTGAAAGTAGTATGCACACAAGCCAATCATGTTTGATGATAAAGCATATACTTTGTTACAATCTTATTCATTTATTAATAAAAAAGTATTAATTTATTAAAGGCTTTTAATTATCTACATGATGCTGTTTTATAATATGTGATAAACCCATAGTTTTAAGCAATGCTTTTAGAATAATGATGATGACCATTCTAATGAGATCTAAATTCTTAGAAAGCTTAAAACTAAAATAGTTCCCAATCATTGGATTACTAAATTGGGGATTAGTGAATCCGGATAGATTGGTACATACGTTGCTTTGCTCATTGGATGAGGATGATTGATCTCATGATCATTTGTGTGGAGACACTAAAGCAAGTATGTAGGTGCTTATTAGAGAATAAGTTCACTAAACGTGGGCTCGCTAAGGAATACCTAATGGAGTTTTATTTGCTGTCAATAGGAATTCTCAGTAGTGATAGTAGTACAAGTAATCCTTGGACTTGAGATAATCATAGTATCTTGTGTATGATGAGTTATACTTTGACTTATTCCTTAAGACCCTTAGGGTATATCAAAGGGTATGCTTGGGTATAATAAGTTATACATGGAGATAATGTATGATCAATAAAGAATCTACCACTTCTTAATAAAAGAAGAGAAATGTCCTATGTGATTCGATAAATGACAACCCAAAGAGTCCTTGGCGGCGGCGTAATGAAATTAGAAAGGAGTTTCTAATTTGCATTATTTGAGTTGTGCATTTAAGGATCGAAATACATATAATTAAATAAAATAAGACTTGACATGAATTCCATGTCTTATATTTAATTGGGACATTGTATGGTGGAAGGATTGAATTGTACGGTAACTATTTACTCAAAGGTTCTTAATTAATAATTTTGAAAATTATATTATCCGGAAAGTCGTTGATCGCTAGGGGAGGCTTATCCCTATTGTAGAATAAATATTATTTATTTAAATTAATTAATTGTTTAATTTATTTATTTAAATAAGATTAGAATTGTTCTAATTGATTTATTCACAACCTGTTTAATATGGAGAACCTAAAGGGTCACACCATAAAAGGAAGAATAATTATTTAAGAAGTTAATGGCATAATCGTAATAATATGTTATGTATATTTAATTTAATCTATGGTGATAGAATAAATTAAATAGCTTAATATTTATTATTTAATATTTTAGAAATATTAAATATAAATTAATAAGAGGAGTCTTATTAATATTATTACAATTATTATTATTTTAATTTCTAAAAGAGTTTAGGAATTAATTTAATATAAGTACTCTCATTTATTCCTAATTGGATTAGGAAGGAAAATTAGTTAAAGGAGTTTAATTAATTATCCCTAATAAGATTAGGGAGCTTAATTAATTAAAAGAATTTAATTAATTAAAACCCAATTCCTTAATTGTTAAGGTGGGTTGCCCACATCTATAAATAAGAGGAGTCTTATTATGGGTGATGGGGTTGTTGACTTTTTCAACATACCGACATAATTCCAATTGTTGGGAGAGTACACCCTTTCTATAGAGATAGAAAAACTAGGGTTTGAGCCAATACACCATCTTCTTGAATTCTTTATTTTTCCTTGGTAGATCACCTCTAGAGGCCAAACACATGGGTGGCTAACGTTGATCAAAGGAAGGAACCAAACCCGGTGGATTCAAGTTGAACGCGAAAAGGATTGAGGTGAACTTGTACACGAGGAAGCTCGATCTTCAAGGGTATGATTTTATTCTTTATCTTTTCGTTTAATTAATAATTATGCATAAAGGGTGATCCGGGTATATGGTTTGTAAATTTTAAACTCTGATTTTACACGCTTCCGCATTATTTTGCAATTTGATTGCGTTCTTGAATATTACAAACCTAACAATTTGCGCTTCATCCAGTATATTTTCATAAAAATATTCTTCTGAGCATTCTTGAATTTTACTCCACAAAGAATTATCATGTTGACAATTTGGACGTTATTGATTTCTCGATAAACTAAAATTTTAAATCTTTAAAATTTATCCTTGAACTTATTTTATTGAATTATTATGTCATTGTCATCATCCTCATGCTTATATTGTGATGAAAGTCATCTTTGGCTTACGTGCATAGATGGACTTGGTATGATTATGACCAGGGATTATTCGGTATAATCATGACCTGTAATGTTATAAATGATGTGGTAAAAGTCCTCAGTGGCCTGTAATGCATTGATGGACAGTTTTTGGTATGATTATGACCAGGGATTATTCGGTATAGTCATGACCATTGATGATTTAATGAATATACTTGGCCCGTAGTGCAGGGATGACTCGATGATGTGGTTTATTTATTAAGCTGAGTCTCAGCGATAAAAATTGATGAAAATATTTTAACTCATAGAAGATAGTAGATATCATGCTCTACTTGACTCTTCTAATGGACTTCTTATTCCGCTGCAGTTAAACTTGATGTTTATTGTATTTTATCAGTTTAACATTGTTGAAGGCTAATGATAATTTATTCTCCATTATCTTAGTCATAATATTTCTCACTGGGCTAGTTGAGCTCACCCTTTTCTTTCACTGCTCTCTTCAGGAAATGAGAGTATAGCTGGGACGAGTCGGGGAACGGAGTGATGGTTCAGGATAAGTGGCTATAGTAGTCCTCATTATTTTTATAAAATAGTGTGATAATAATTGTAATGAGGACTCCATTAAGTGTGGATATTGTCTAGAAGACAATATTCTTGTTTAAACTCTCAACTATGTTTTGTCGTATATTACCGGACAGTTGTATAAAAGAAGTTTGTAGTTGAGTTATGTAGTGTGGTATCTGGCGACTCAAGATGAGTGATATATACCAGTTTTGGGGGCGTCACACTGTCCCCTGGCCAGACCAAGACTGAGCTTTACACTTCCTGTTTTCATTCCATACTTTAATACACTTAGACACTTACACTTAACATGCATACACGCTAGAGGTTTTTACATACTTGTAGGACCACTTCAAGTTCATCCTTATATGTTAGGGACTTTAGTTTAGGATTTTCACGAATCAAAACTAAATAGGGTTATGTAATCGCTAGGTGTACTAATTAGCCTTATATTCTCATAAAGAGGTCACATAATCTTTACTACACATGCTCGTACATATTCATATCTTTTACTTATAGCTAGCATTGTTTAACACTTTAAAACATGCTTTAACCTCGTGATTGGTTTACTTCCATTATGTTTAACATATAAGACTTATGTTTAGTGACATAATGAAACATAAAATGGCATCTCAAGCCTTTAAAATCAAAATACTCATATGTAATACCGCTTAAGTTCAAAAACATGCTCGAGGTTGCCTTTGAAATCATTTTAACCAAAATAAGTTATCTATCACACATACGATCCGACTTTGAATCTTTTATCATGCAGAATTAGACCTCATATATATACTATCAAGGTCAGAATTAAAGGTACACAAATTCATCAAAGTTTGTTTTCAAAAGTTTTAAGTTTCTTTTCGAAACATATATTAACACAAACCAATGCAACACATATATGCAAGGGAACTTTAGACCACATGCTAAACCTGTCTTCATGCCTAATTAAGCTCTACCAATCATGTCATGGCTTAACAGATTGTAGCGAGATAACCTCGTGATCACCAGGTGGGCATGGCGCACCAGACTCGTCTTGTATTGTGGGAACGGCAAGCAATTGCAAGACCGTCCCAAAACAACCACATAGATAAAGATATCTGGCAGTAATTTCAGGCTTAAAATGATTTGCGAGAATGGGCGCAATGCATCCTTCTTCCTCGACTCGGAAGAGTCTCTACTTCTGCAGAGCTCCAAACCCAAACACAATTTCTTCATGCCACATGCTTAAACTCAATTACAATACTTCTTTACATGCTTGTAACCCTTAACTAACATGATAGCAAACTTTAACACATAAAACAACAACTTGATTACTTTAATTCAAGATTATTGCCATTTTTCTATAATTTCACATATTTAGCGAATTTCACTACTATGGATTCGTTTCTTAACCAATTTGGTCCATTTAACTTTCATTGTTTTCGTATTTGACTATATTAACAACATCTAACAACAATTCATGGATTACAACAACACTTAGACATCAAATTTGTGACTCAAAAGTGACTTTTTCTTGTTATTTCTAAGGAATTCAAGACTTAGGAATCAAAACACAAACATTAGATTTATTACCTGTTGATGGCTTTAATCTTTTATCTATAGCACTCCAAACCTCTACTTGATCTCAATACTACTGAACTTCCATAACCAAATTCTCAGAACATTAACAAACGTGAAATAGAAGAAGGAGACTATATTTATATAGAAAACTTGGACTGGTTAATTTCATTACATCGAGGTTGAATTCATGGTGTAATGGAAGAAAACATTGGTTATTTGAGAGTTGTTCAACAACCCACCACCAGCCATCTTCATAGCTAATGATTTCTTGCTTGGAAGTTACGTATTTTAGCCTTACACTATGTTTCTGAGTTTTGAACAGAAAAAAATAGAATAGAAAACTTAAATTAGAACAGAAAAGAAAAGAATAGAAAACTTGAAGTTTTCCTTTGTGTTGTTTCTGAGTTTTTAATAGAAAAGAATAGAAAATTTAAAATTGAGGACATGAATTGTAATTTAAAATTTATTATATTAAAAGTTGAGGATAATATGAGAATTATAAAAATATTACTTATTCTAATTTCTTTTCAATCCAAATCTGGCCAATTTTGGACAGAAAACTTTGGCAGGAAAAGTGGCCAAGTTTTCTATTTATTTCTTTTCTTTTCCATTTATTAAAAAACTCTGAAACATAAGAATTGGAAAGAAAACTTAAATTTTCAGTCCATTTCTTTTCTTTTCTGTCCATTTTAAAACTCAGAAACAGAGAGTTAGGGCATTGTTCATGTACTAGTTGCTTAACTGATAAATCTTATATCTCAGCAATGTGTTTCCATTTTGATCAGTTAGTTATTTTAACTCCCAAATATAATTTTAATGTACAATTGTTACCATATTAGGAAAATTTAGGGATTATTTATGTACTTACATCATATAATCCATGTACATTAAATACATGTAATAAAATATCGCAGTCAAGTATTATTATCCGAGTAGTTCCATAATTATTTCTACTACTCACATAATCACATTATACCTTATTTAATATTAATGTTTATTTAAAACATTGATATCCTTTCTCAGTTTCTAGAATACACAGATATTTAATCATTGGTGTATTAAAGTTACATATGACTCCGCCGTACTACTTGGTACCTTACATCATTAGTCCCAATTAAATGTCACACTTCATATATTCTTAGGCCATAGATATTTTATATACTACTACCCACATTTTCCATATTACACATAATAATACTTTTTAATGATAATGTCCACATTAATATTTTTAATTGGGCTAAGTTTAATTCAATTGGGTATTCTCAACCCCAAAATCACATTTTAATATCACAACGATTAATTAGTATTAATCATCTATCTTTCAATTATCAACCCTTTGATATATTACAAAACTATGTAATATATTAAAATATCAAATATTAATTAACATATTTCTTTCATCCTCTTATGCTAAACATATATGTTAATTCACCATCTTATACATGTGAACTAAAATCATGCCACTACCACACAAAGCTTCATAATATAATATTCTATAATATTACTTAATTACCCATATTTATTCTAGGCTAATTAATGAAATCTTTATTCAAGTCATGTTTTGCTAACTAAGTTTCTTCATGAACACTAAGTCACCATTCATGACCTTATAAGAGTTATTAGTATACATGGTTTGCAAATCACATTTCATAAACTGACTCAGAGTTTTCTACAAACCCGCGCAGCTGCACTGGTCACAGAGTTGGAAATAGCGTAGCTGCGCCATACCAAATTTCCAGGCAGACAAGTTCTGCATTAGCAGAACTGAAACCATATGCTTCTAAATATTTTACACATCCTCCTTGAGTGTTAACTCGTCTAACATCAATTTGGTTTCACATCATCGATTACTATTTTCCTTAACAATTTAAGGATCACACTTCGAGTTCTAAAACTCTATTCCCTTATTAGTTTAACCAACTATACAATTCCTTTATGTTTCCTTACCAACAATAACACAACACTCGAATATAACACATACATGCATACCTTTAATCCTCACTTCTCGCCGTGTATCAATTTACTCAAAAATCCTCTAACCACTTTAAAGGTATATCGATTCTCTTCTTTTGTCCACAACGTACATATATACAAGTCCAAACCTAACACACATCGAGTCTTTAATAGTATTCAATATAGTACACTGAGTGGTTTCCCACAAACAACCAACAAATTAGTTTCCGTCTCGTCTACACTGTTTTCACAGTGAGTTAGATCGGTTATCAATTCGTATATACCTCCGCTCTCTGAAGGAATCATTTAGCCCAGCTACTATACATCAACCATTAAAGAGTATGATTGCACTACCTTAGACTTGATATTCACTCGTACAAATACTCAAGAAATTGGTGATTATCAAAGATATTTTAATGTCACCAACTTACCATAATAAAATAATTTCACATAAATTATTTAATATCAATAGATAAATCTTATCCATCTTCTTACTAATTCATCTCTACAATTCATAATAAATATATAATAATGATATATATTTATTAAACACAACCTCAATTATTACATAACGCATAATACCCTATGTAACACAATACCACATACCTCGTAACACATTATACATTTTTATTTGAACCCTTCACATGCCTTAAAAATTTTATTCACTAAATTCTTATTTTAATATTTTCTAAAAATTCGGGTTCTTACAAGGAGTATCAACTGGTTTACATTTTAGCATCCCCACTTCAGATAACAAGTCTAAGACATATTTCCTTTGAGATAAAAATATGCCTTATTTTGATCTAGATACTTCAATTCCCAAAAAGTATTTGAGTCCCCCAGGGTTCTTTATCTCAAATTATGCCAAAAATTGTTCTTGAAGCTTGGATATTTCTTCTTTGTCATCACTCGTATTGATCATGTCGTCTACATAAACAATCAGAGCCATCAATTTTCTAGATTGGTGCTTTAGGAAAAGCGTATGGTCTTAGTTACTTTGTTGAAACCCGTATTTTTTCATAGTTGCACTAAATCGACCGAACCATGCACGGGGTGATTCCTTAAATTGTACAAGGCCTTTTGTAGTTTGCATACTACTTTATCTCCTGAAGTTGCCGAGTACCCAGGTGGAATGTCTATGAAAACTTCTTCTTCTAAATTACCATGTAGAAATACGTTCTTCACATCAAATTGAGGTAGCGGCCAATCTAAATTTGCTACAAGAGATAACAAAACTCTAAAAGTGTTTAGTTTTGCTATTAGTGAGAAAGTTTCTTAATAATCAATACCATACATTTGTGCTTACCCCTTTTCCACGAGCCGCCAAGTAATCTAAGGACATACCGTACTATTTTTTCCCTTCAGGTAATGAGACTAGCCTCCAAGTCTCATTTTTTTGTAAGGCCTTCATTTCTTCTTTTATCGCTTGACTCCCTTGTGGATCGAGTACGCCTCTTCTACATTTCGAGGAATGTAATCTAAGGAAAATTTATGTGCAAAGGATTTGCGTGGTTCAAATAACCTGTGAGTGGAAACATAGTTATTTATAGGATATTTGGATCTTCTATCTTCCACTTCCGGAGAATATCAACTTGGAGGTTTACCACGATTATGTCTGAAAGGCAACACATATTGCACAATACTATTCTCATTATCAGTAAAAAGAGATATGACAGGGGAACTTACCTCAGTGATATTCTTAGGAGAAGGGCCTTTGGGTACTAAAGAGGGGAAATCATGGCTTGTTGCATTGCTTAAAGCCATAGCACTGATAGGTGCAGGTGTTTCATTACATTCCATATTGCACGATTCTTCAAGTGTTGGTTTTATTATTGGAGAGCATTCCTCAGTCTACCTTATCTCAGTATTTCTATCAGTGTTTCCATCACCCTCCGATTCTAGCCATGTTGTAGCTAGCCAATTCAACTCTTCATTTTGAAGCTCCCCCTAAATAGATGATTTGGCGGTAGGTGATGGATAAAAAGTCTCTTCTTCAAGAAAGGTGACATCCATGGTGATGTATGTTTGTTTAGTGACGGGGTCAAAACATCTATATCCTTTCGGATGCAAAGCATATCCCAAGAAGAGACATTGAACTGCACATGGATCTAACTTGGTTTGTTAGTTTTTAGGAATATGGACGAAGGCAACGCAACCAAAGATCCGAGGAGGAAGCATTAACACAATAAGTAGAGACGTATGGCTCGAGAGAGTCTGTAATGGAGTCTGAAAATTGAGGACTTTGGAAGACATTCTGTTGACTAAATAAATGACTGTGGCAGTCGCATCATCCCAGTGTCGAGATGGCACATGTGCTCCAATCAACAATGCTCGTGCCGTCTCTGAGATGTGTCGATTTTTCCTCTCGGCAATACCATTTTGTTGAGGAGTCTGAACACATGAGGTTTCATGAATGAGGACCTTAATCTTAGTTGAAAATTTCTTTTTGACATATTCACGTCCATTATTGGTACGGAGGACCTTAATCTTAGATGAAAATTGTGTTTGAATCATTACATGAAATGATTGGAACACACCAAATACTTCATGCTTCTGTTTAATCAAGTACAACCATGTCATTCGAGTACAATCATCAACAAAAGTAACAAACCATTTATTTCTAGATAGAGAAATAACAGGTGTGACGCCCCCAAAATAGGTATACATCACCCATTCTGAGTCGCCAAATACATGGTACAGAAATCAAATACAAACTTAATTTATACAATACGACAAAACTTAGCTGAGAGTTTTAACACGAATATTATCTTCTAGAAAATATCCAAACTTAAATGGAGTCCTCATTACATTTATTATCACACAGTTTCACAGAATAGCGAGGACTACTAAAACAACCATCTGGACCATCAATCCATTCCTCGACTAGTCCCAGATATATTCTCATTCCTGAAGAGAACAGTGAAAGAAAAGGGTGAGCTCCACTAGCCCAGTAAGAAATATTATGACTAAGCTAATGCAGAATAAATCATCGTTAGCCTTTTACAATATAACAACTGATATAATACAATAGACAACAAGTTTTAGATCAACAACTACAGCGGAATAAGCAATCCATTAGAAAAGTCAAGTAGAGCATGATATCTTCTATGATTTAAAAGTTTATCCCCAATTTTATCGCTGAGACTCAGCTTAATAAATAATCTACATCACTGAATTATTCATGCTCTATGGGCCAAGGATATTAATTAGCATCATAACCACGAATTATCCATGCAATACGGGCCAAGGATATTCATGTTTTTACCAATGGTCATGATCATGCCAAACAACAATTCAACTTTGCACCCTTGGCCGAAGAGAACACATGGTTATGATCATACCAACATCTGTCCATCAATGCACTATGAGCCAATGAGAAATTTTACCACATCATTTGAAACATTACAGGTCATGATTACACCGAATAATCCTTGCTCATAATCATGCCAATCAACAGTCCATCTATGCACTATGGGCCAAAGATAACTTTTATCACAATATAAGCATGAGGATGCTGACAATGATATAAGAATTCAATTAAATGAAAGAAGGATAAATTTTAAAGATTCATAATTTAATTTATCCAGAATTAAATAATATCCAAATGGTCAACATGATACTGCTTTGTGGAGTAGAATTTAAGAATAATATTGTATCAAAAATGATTTGGACTGAAGAGAAATCAATTTTTGTTATGAATAGTACTCTGGGTGAATAATACCCTATGAATAGTACTTCGTGAATAGTACCCCGTGAATAGTACTTCGAGAATAGTACTTCATGAATAGTATTTTATAAATAGTACTTTGTGAATAATACTTCCTGAATATTACTGTATTTATAAATAGTACCGTATATATGAATAGTACCAATGAATAGTACTCTGTGAATAGTGTCGTACGTATGAATAGTGTCGTATAAAGGAATAGTACCCGTGAATATTACATTGACATGAAAAGCTTAAAATTTAATAAGAATGTTCAGAAAAATATCCTTGTGAAACGATACTAGATGAAGCGCAAATTTCAAGGATATTCTACTAATTTCACGGAGTATAGAAGCAATACTTTAACAAAATGAGTGTAGAATTAGGAATACGAAACGAAATAATATTACTTACATACTACAGAGTATGGAAGAAAGTATTATTTCATACGAATATTGAACGAAATAAAATTCTTTACGATTACAAAAAATGATATCGTAAGTGAATATGAAATAAATAATATCCCTTACCTTAGTAGAAGGATGGATACTGCAATAGTGAAGTAGCAAAATACTCTTCTTCTTTGTCTCTATAGCTTCTCTCTTTATAATTGCTTTTGTGAGTTGTTGGTTGATTTCACAATCAATGAATTTGTGCAAGTGTACACAGTCAACAAGTAATAAAGTGATAAGATAGAGTGTCGATCCCACAGAGAATTCTAATCAATAAATTCCAACTACTAGCACTATATCAATCCAATTTTATTTAAACAACCATAAAATGTGATTTTTCAAAATAAGAAAACTAAAGTAAGCAATTAAAAGAGATTATTCTAAAATAAATCAAATAAATAAAACTAAGATTTTAACGAATGAATTCAGATAAATAAATATTAAGACTCCAATACCCCCAATTATGAACTATAAATCAATCATCCAATTATCCCAATTATTATGCCTACTATATTGTTAACAGGAATTCTCAAGTGTCAAAATCCCTTTTCTAAGTGATCAATTAACTTCTATTTAATCCAATTAGTCTTGCTATATTCCTATGCAAAACAATTAAATTAAATGCATTAAATTCCAATTCCTAACTTGTTACATGCAGTGAACAGATATTTCCATTCCATTCATAACCCTAATTATTCATCATGCAAATAATTAAGCATACATGTTATCATGCTCAGTTCTAACCCTAGATATCCTCTTCCGAATCCTTCTAGAGTAACAAGATAATTATTGGGTAAATAATTAATCAATAAGTATAAGACAAGATAAACAATTCACTTTGACATAAATAATTTGAATAAATCGAATAACTAATTTATAAACATAAAAGGTTCAATTGGTAATAAAAGAGTTAGTTCATAATTAATGAATTAAAACCAAGAATCCACAATTGAATAGACTTTAAAAGATAAAAGTAAGATTAGAGATGAGAATAAATCGGTTGTCAGCAAATTTCCATCTTCCTCAAGCTCCTTCTCTTTTTCTTCAATGGTCTCCAAGTTACTTCAATCTTTAAAACTAATAAGAACTAGGGTTTATGTTCTAATCTAATGGACTGTATCTCTAATCTAATCTATGTAATCTCTCTTTATTTTATTCCTTACATCATGTATTTATAGGTTACAAGTCAAATTTTTAGCTTAGGAACAAACCCAATCCAATTTGGAGTCAGAAAAGTGTCAAAATTCGTCCCAAAACGTATCCAAGCTTGACCAATCTTCTTCCTAGCGCCCCATTGGCTGAACGGCATTCTTCGAAGCTATCCCCTAGCACCCCCAAGACCGAAATGAGCTTGAAATGGAGCCCTAAAGATCGAACATTTTCTGCTCTAACGTCCTTTGGGAAAATGGCCATAACTTCTTCGTTCGAACTCCAATTTTAATTATTCAAGATGTTCCGGAAAGAGGAGACGTAGATCTATAACTTTTATTCTTTTAGTTTGTCGAAATAAGGATCAGAACAATACTCAAATTGGCTTGAAATTGACTACTGTGTAAATGGCAAGCCAAAAACGCTAATCTAGCCACCCCAAACGTCGATCCAAGTAACTTTTGTCCCAATTCCTGTAAAACAACGTAAAACATGCATGAATAGACACAAACACTTAAAAACTTCTAAAAGTTTAAGCTTAAATGTACTCAATTAATGTGTATAAAACTCAGTCATCCAATACCCCCAAACTTAAACCTTTGCTTGTCCTCAAGCAAAAATACAAAAGAACTAAAAATAAACAACCTAACTCAACTACATAAATGCATATGCATGATCTACTTCCTAATATACTTACGAACCCAGTAATAAATCAGTATGATATATAGCAACAGCCCTCAAAGATACCATTGATACTCAAATAATATATCCAATCAAGTCAAAATCCATAACTCTAACCAATTAGTCAATCCAAACCAATCATCACCCATGTTGTGTGTGTGTGCTTGTTAACCATTCTAACCAACCACAGTTCAAGATAATCACATAACAAACCTCTTAGAAGGAAAAATTCAGTTCCAATTCAATTACTTTTGTGAACATGACAACTCTGGTTAAAACTAAGCAATTACCAAGTCTTAGGGTAAATACAAGATTTATTTATACTTTTATTCAACCACGAGGGCATTTTTACTCTTTCTCGTGTTTTATTCATTTTTTTTTATTTTTCTCATGGCTGTGCAATGTCTTATTCCCTTAGGCTTTTCAGTGCTACCTTAACGAGCTTTCGACCATCGACTCCCAAGCCACTAAGACCTTAGGGCGCTAGGTGTAAAGACAATCCCCTCGGGCTTACTTACTCAAGTAGCAAAGGCCACAAAACTAGACAAGCATGCCACGGTGTTTATTCTTTTTTTTCTTTTTCTGGATTTTTTATTCTTTTCATCATTTATTTTTTTCTTTTTTTTTTCTTTTTGTATATATATACCCCATAGATTCCCCCAAACTCAAGCTTTTACGTCATTCCAACCTTTACTGCCAGTTCGCTAATTTCTTTAAATTTTAACCAAGATTTTTCCTCAGAAACAAATTATGAAACCCTTGAACCAAGTGGATTAAAACAGTTAAACTTTAATTGCTAACCTACTTACATAAGTTTCGAACAGCTAAGATTATCATCATGATTAAAATTAGAACTCATCATCAATTATCAACACTGCTTCAAGTTAACATGCCAAACCAATCTTATCATAGGCCGAGCTAAGACCACACCAATCGATCACACAGATTCATGCAAAAAAATAAAAAAGTAAAATAAAAATAAATAAATAAAATTATACTACATGAACACATACAAATGCAACACATATATGAATATGCAAATAACTACCATGTATTATATGCAACCTAAAAAAAGCACAATGCTAACACATAAAAAAAATGAACTACCATGCAGATAACTAACTATATGCAATACGACACTAAAGTGCTCCCAAACTTAAACTAGACATTGTCCTCAATGGCTGAAATAGAAAAAAAGTAGAAAGAGAGGACTTCCCTCGAAATATAATTTTTTCCTCCTTGTCCACTAAGTTTGGAGAATAGGCTAAACACATGGAACAAATTGGGCACCACACTTGAATTTGACTTGAATAACCTATAAACCATGATAGAAATAATTTTATTAAATTCTAAATAAATACAAATTCAAAACTACTAATATAAAACCTAATAAAAACTAAAACTAAAAATTAAACTTGGGTTGCCTCCCAATAAGCGCTTGTTTTATAGTCTCAACCTGACTTCTTCAATTCTTTATCCAATTCCCCTTCGAAAATTGAGGAATCCTCCATCCATCAGTAGCAATGTCTCTTTTGGGAGGTTCCCATTAGTAATGACCCTTGAATAAAAGTCACCTAGCATGCTCTTTGTATATATGTTCCCCATTAAGAACGTCCAAAACCTAGGTGTTTCCTCCATTATGACTATGATCATATTGGGGCATTGAAGCTTAGTAAACACAATAAGATCTTCCTCCATCTTCTCCTTTTCAACTCACCATGACTCCACAGTTGTACTAGCTCTTATGTCACAAAGAGCTTTGCCTACGACATGACTGCCAATTGAGTAAGGTCTTGAAAAACTGCCTGGCTCGAACTTTGGAGGTAACTTATTCTGGATAAATGCGCTGCACTCTTCGGTCAACGCCACTGTCTCAAAATCACCCAATTTCCTCTTTTTTGATAAGAATTCCTTCATAAACTTGGCGTAACTCGGCATTTGTTCCAAGGCTTTGGAAATGGGATGTTGATATGCAGTTTTTTGAAAATATCCAAGAATCTTTAAAACTGCTTATCTAACTTGGATTTATGAAACCTCTGCGGATACGGTATGGGAGGCATTGTGAGGGTTGGTTCCGGTGCTTTCTGCTCTAAGGTCTCATCTTGAAGTTTTCTGGTTTCCACAACTTCCTCTTTTCCACTGTTACGTTGTCCCTCTTTTCCTTATCCTTAGTTGTCTCTTGCAAATCCTTTCCACTACGTAAAGTCAAAGCCTTGCAATGCTCATCTCTGCCCGGATTTATCTCTGTATCACTAGGGAGTGTTCCATGTGGACGGCTATTCAACGCATGTGATATCTGTCCCAATTGATTTTCTAGATTCTTTATCGAAGCACCTTGGCTTTTCACATTCATATATACTTGATTCAATAACTTTTCTTATTCCCCGATCCTTTTGTCAGTAGCTAAAATGAATTTTTACAAAGCTTCTTCCAAACTTGTTTTCCTCTCTAGCTGTTGTTGAGTCTGATTTTGAAATCCGGATGTGTTTTGCTGTCTAGGTGCTTGAGCTTGATTGTTACTCCATGAAAATCCTGGGAGATTTCTCCAACCTAGATTAAATGCGTTTTGATTTGGATACGGTTTGGTTGATCGATTATAGCTCCCTACAAACTGAGCTGATTCAGAAATGATGGCACATTGATCTGAAGCATGACTCCCAACACATAACTTAGAAACCATTGCTACTTGTTGCGTGGATGGTGGACTCCATGTTTCCATTTTCTTTGCTATTGCGGACACCTGTGCTGCCAACGCTGTCACTGGATCCACTTCAAACTTTCCCTGTGTTTTTGGAGGATTAGACCTAGTTATGGGCCTATGGTATTTCTTTTTCTGTCAGGTTTTCTTCCTCAGGTGACACCGCACTAGTCAACTGCAATTTTCGGAACTTTCTTTCGATATCGTTTATATAAGTAAAAAGTTCCTTTTTAGCTCTTGATCTAGTGTGCATACACTCACAAAGAATTCCTGCAAATACAAGAAGAAAAATAAATAATGTTTAAATTAAGACCAAATTGATTATAACTAATATGGAATTAATATTAATAAAGAATTCCCCAACAACGTCGCCAAAAACTTGTTAGCTGATTTCACAATCAATGAATTTGTGCAAGTGTACACAGTCAACAAGTAATAAAGTGATAAGATAGAGTGTCGATCCCATAGAGAATTCTAATCAATAAATTCCAACTACTAGCACTATATCAATCCAATTTTATTTAAACAACCATAAAATGTGATTTTTCAAAATAAGAAAACTAAAGTAAACAATTAAAAGAGATTATTCTAAAATAAATCAAATAAATAAAACTAAGATTTTAACGAATGAATTCAGATTAATAAATATTAAGACTCCAATACCCCCAATTATGAACTATAAATCAATCATCCAATTATCCCAATTATTATGCCTACTGAATTGTTAATAGGAATTCTCAAGTGTCAAAATCCCTTTTCCAGGTGATCAATTAACTTCTATTTAATCCAATTAATCTTGCTATATTCCTATGCAAAACAATTAAATTAAACACATTAAATTCCAATTCCTAACTTGTTACATGCAGTGAACAGATATTTCCATTCCATTCACAACTCTAATTATTCATCATGCAAATAATTAAGCATACATGTTATCATGCCTAGTTCTAACCCTAGATATCCTCTTCCGAATCTTTCTAGAGTAACAAGGTAATTATTGGCCAAATAATTAATCAATAAACATAAGACAAGATAAATAATTCACTTTGACATAAATAATTGAAATAAATCGAATAACTAATTTATAGACATAAAAGGTTCAATTGGTAGTCTTAATAAAAGAGTTAGTTCATAATTAATGAATTAAAACCAAGAATCCACAATTGAATAGACATTAAATGATAAATTAAGATTAGAGAAGAAAATAAATCTGTTGTCAGCAAATTTTCATCTTCCTCAAGCTCCTGCTCTTTTTCTTCAATGGTCTCCAAGTTGCTTCAATCTCCAAAACTAATAAGAACTAGGGTTTATGTTCTAATCTAATGGAGTGTATCTCTAATCTAATCTATGTAATCTCTCTTTATTTTATGCCTTACATCATGTATTTATAGGTTACAAGTCAAATTTTTAGCTTAGGAACAAACCCAATCCAATTTGGAGTCAGAAAAGTGTCAAAATTTGTCCCAAAACATGTCCAAGCTTGACCAATCTCTCTTCCCCAAGGGCCCCAATATAAGGCACGGCACCGAAAGTTGTCCCTAGTAGTGCTCGGGGCTATAAATGAGCTTGAAATGGGCGCCCTGGCGCTGGACCATTTTTTGACATTTTCTACTTTGACGTCCTTTGGAAAAATGGTCATAACGTCTTTGTCCGAACTCCGATTTTGATGATTCAAGATGTTCCAGAAAGAGGAGAAATAGATCTACAACTTTAATTCTTTAAGTGTTTCAAAATAAGGTCTAGAGAAATACTCAAATTGGCTCTGAAGTGACTTATGTGTAAATAGCAAGCTGAAAACGCGAATCTAGCCACCCCAAACGTCGATCCAAGTAAATTTTGTCCCAATTCCTATTAAACAACATAAACCATGCATGAATAGACACAAACACTTAAAAACTTCCTAAAGATTAAGCTTAAATGTACTCAATTAATGTGTATAAACTCACTCATCATGAGTCTTAGTGAATTAGTGAGAATGAAAGAAGAAATGAGCTTCTATTTATAGGAAAACATAGTTTCGATAACTGCACGTGTAGGGGCTCAAATTATAATAGTATAGTACCTTCATCTTTACCTCTATTTTTAATTTAATCCTTGAAGTATTATTAATCTTGCACCACCTCCCCTAATAGTACATGTATATGAATCAATAGTTCCATACATATGAACCAACAATAATATGCATGTGAACCAATAGCAATTAATTGCTCATTTATCCGAATAATTGCCCGTTTGGTCAATTATAACAAAACCAACCAATCACAGAATTACCTCCGCTGAGGGTAATTGGGTCACGGAAGAATTAAAAAAAAACTAAATGAACAACATCTTTCACTCATCAATATTATTCTTATCTTTAATCAACACGAACTTATTCATCATTAATATTATAACTTACAATATTAACAACCAGATCAATTCCAGGAAAGAGGGGGCTTTTCGATAAGGATTTCTCCCTATTGGCGTGCAATTAGGTGACCAAACCCCTTTTCTCGATAGAACTTTCTAGACATCGTCAATAATGCAAATAATAATATGAATAACTTTGTCGTCTTAATTATTGATTTAATAATATAAAATATTGTGCAGATGATACTATGACAACAATTGAATCAATAATATGAGAGATATTAATCAACAATTACTGTAGAAATAATTAAATAAAACTGAGTGACTTCTCATGTAAGCATCAATAATCAAAGATACTGTACAATACCGTGTGCTACTATGCAATCATGCGTATTACTGTATTTTTAGCACTGAGTATTTCAACAGTTTAACCGTAAAACTTTTGTCGTTATTTTTATAAAAAGATATTTATGTCATTTTCTAACTCCCACAGTAATTCCGTTATGGGGTCCACCAATGATTGTGTGGTCGTACGAATATTCTCCGACAAAAAGAATATTCCTCAACCAAACGAATATTTTATAACAACTTGCTTACTTTGCAAAATTTGTAAATATTACCCACAACTATAACATTATATCATATCCACACCTTAATACTTCAAAAAAATATTTTGTGAAAATTAATCTTTATTCATAAAATATGGGGTCTTACAATCTCCCTTTCTTATGAAATTTTGCCCTCGAAATTTACGCATGTACCTGGTATGTTGAAGAGGTGAGGATACCTCGTCATATTCTAACTCTTGAGGTATAACCTTTGAGCATTGAATATGATCCTTTTTATCCAAGATTTTAATAGGTACCTCTTCATATGTTAAATCTTCCGCTATCTCGTTCGTTTCTAATTCAATAATGTGGTTCGGGTTGTCCACATATTTACGTAACATCGATACGTGAAAAACATTATGAACACACGATATACTTAGCAGTAAGGCGAGTCTATAGGTCACAGTTCCTACTCGATCGAGGATTTCAAATGGGCCAATTAAATCGAGGGTTGAGATTTCCTCTGTTTCTTGATTATTGCTTCTAGAATAACGCCTTCTGGCACCTTCTTCTTCAAATTCATCATCTCCGGGTCTGTAGCTTGAGCAACTTTAAATTTATCGATTAAAGTCGATTCTACTCGTATATTTAAAATTATCGCGTGGGTCCCTAGAGTCTTTAACTCTATCTCCATCATTTGTAAGTTATACGAAATGGGTCTTTTGTTAACAACGTCGCACTCGTAATCGCATACGATCATCTACTCAACGCGTCAGCTACCACCTTCACTTTTCTAGGATGGTATTGAATGGTATTATCGTAATCTTCAACAACTCGAGCCAACGTCTTCTGCGCAAGTTACGTTAGTTTTGGGTGAAGAAATATTTGAAGGCTTTGTATCGGGTTCAAGGCAAATACAAAATTTGATTTCACGCTATGGGATAGGCCAGGAAGTCTTCATGGAATACGTTAGGAAATTTATTAACGATATAAATATCATTCAAAACTGTGACTCTCATCCAAGACTTAGATAACACCTATCAACTTTCCACTGTTATTCACGGCATTCCCTACGTAAAGTCTGGCTTCAGTGCATCCCACACAAGGAAGTCACCAGTGAAAGGTTCGGGGCTTTTTACATATGGCTTGAAAGGACAGTGATTGAATTTAGGTGTTTGGTTGCTTGAATTCGCATAACAGGTTGGTTAGGAATATGAAGGCTAGCAACCTTACGAAAAACAATCAATTTTAGCATGATGAGTAGTTAACCGGTCAATTCCTAAAATCACATCAAAGGCAAGTATTTTCAAAGAGATAAGATCGACAGGTAACGTGAAGGTATCGATTTGAATCAAACAAGATTTATAAATGGTGGATGTAACGAAGGTTTCTCCTAACGGAGTTTCAACCAATAGGTCAAAGTCTAATTTCTCAGGAGTCAAATTTAAACGTTGAGTGTAAGTAGGAGAAATAAATGAATGGGTAGAACCTGCAACGCCTCAAAATCCGGTCTATCTTCACACCCGGATTCCGTACGTCATGATCCCATCTTCTTCACAACATACATCATTATATACTGAAATATAACAACATACACTCTCAAATCCCAGGTTCTAAAAACCTTATAACCTCTTTTCATTACAAATAACGATAATTACATTATCCTTTATATCATACACGAGTGACTTTCATCTGCCACTAAGGATACATAATAGTTCATTAAACTAATCTAAAGTTCATTTAACTTATTTTATATTACAAGTCTTCACTTGATCTTCTCGCTCATCCACATTCTGAATGGTACTTCGTCTGGATACCATTAGCTTAATCTTTACGGGATCCTTAAGTTCTTCTAACATCGTTCGCTAAAAATATTTTTCATTTAAAGCAAGTGTGAGCATTTAATTGCCCAACAAGTCATAGCAGTTGAACAAACAACTTCAAGAGTTTAAACGTTCCTTTAGAACTTCGATAACCGAGTTAAAGTTATGAAGCAGCTTGAATAATAGGAGTAATCACGATTCCTATAATTTTAAAACATTATTCACATGCACTTTGAAATACTTCCATTCTTCTACCTTTTCCAAACACATTTTGTCTGACTAGAATCATTAGCACAGACTTAACAATAAAGGATCATGTATAAACAGAGCATTCTCTTATTGAACAGTTAAATCACAGAACAGTTCATCTCATAGAAACACCGAAGTGTTCACATTGTGGCACAAGGCCTCATACGTTCTACCACCTTGTACAAATATCGCACATTAGCACATAGACGAAACTTCTCAAGTTCAACATCTGAGAAGTTTAAGAAACTAGTATTCATTTGAAATATGAATGAAGTTAGGAAACTTGCCTTACGCCCAGCTATAGCTTACGCCGAACTGCTCATTTCATTTCCTATATAACACATAAGAAAATACCACATACACCAATTAGTCATACATCTTTGACTTATGCATTAGTTTACTTAACTTTACTTCTTAGGGTTCGCGTTCTTGCAACCTAAGTTTATCGACCACTTTCACTACTGCTCTACTTCTTCATACACATGGAGATGTCTTACTTATAATGCTCATCATCTTTGATGTTTTACATTCTTATCTTCTTTATTACTTCTAAGACTCAAAGACACATTCCTTCTCTCTCATGAGTAGTCCATATGGTACTCTCTGGTGGTTTCCCACAAACAACCAACAAACAAGTTATCATTTCTTGTCTACCTACCGCCCATAACGATGAAAGTTAGATCGGTTGCGCCGCTTTTATATATACCTTCACTCTCTGAAGGAATTGTTTAGCCCAATCCCATATGTCAACCATCAAAGGTTACGATTGTACTACAACCTAACTTATCTTAACTTATCCGAACTATTAAACTATAATCTTCGTTAAGTTAATTTCTCATTCCTCATGGCTTTCTGGCAACTAAATGCCACCCCTCAGGATTCATTCTTATACGGCTCACCTTCGACTTTCATTACTCTAATTATCGTTCATTACGACTTTCTCGATAATTCATGTCTTACTTACTACCTTTGTCAACGTCTAGGTCATACAACCAAGGTATACTTAGAACGTTCGTCCGACGCGAATACGACTCACGAGGATCGTTTACGTATTCAACATTTATGTTGCTCGTCTTTTAATCTCTCATTCAACCTTTACTCAAGGTTTTAATCGCTTTTGATCATTATCGATCCCATGATCCCCATGTTCATTATTCTTTCTTAATGTCGAAGCCATACGGCTCGTTGTATGCGAAGACTGCTTGCAACTGCATTACGTTTACGTTTACCTTTACATTTATTCTCTTCTTGATCTTTTAATCTCTTTCAACCATTTCGTTCAACCTGTACTAAAGGTTTAATTCACTTGTTTAAGTGTTATATTAGTTGAACAATATGTTCTTTATCTTCCCGTACGTTTCCCCCAAGAGTTGAGCAGTTAAAAGATCTTCTCTGGCTTTTTCCTTACATCGCGCCATGTGGTGCCACTCTCTTCTTTATCTCTCACACTGCAGCATAGATTTTGCTTCCTGGTTCAACATCTGCCTCAAATTTTTCAGGCATGGTTGGTTGCCATGCACTGAGCCCTAACCCTAGAAAATTTCTCTAAGTGTTAAATCCAATTTGAGACGCTTACTTCCCGCTTCCATAACTTATTTGTTATAACTTAGAATGAGGTCATTCCAAAGCCATTCTCTTCCTTATCTTACGTACTTCAATACCCCCAGACAGAACTTCATTCTAAATCTATTAACGTGCCATTCGATTGGCTTGATCTTCACCCTTCGTTCATTTTACATTTTTAACGCTCTTTGTTTGTTCATCCGTAATTCGATCATCCGAACTCAAAATTTGTTCGTTCTTGAGTCTACGACTCATGTTTTCTATGTTCTCTCACATTCTTATGAAACCCTACACGTTCTGGTTCATTTACTAACTTTCTAATTCTTGTTTGTCTTTTACGAAATTTTCGCCATAACTTTGTTATAGCTAAGTTTTAATCCGTTCTTCATGAATTTTTCTACCGTTCCTAACCAAGTAATATGCATCTAACTTATACGTGATGGTTTTAAACTTGTCCATCAACAACAATTATCCTACGATGGTTTTAAATTTGTCCATCAACAACGTTCTTCGTGTTCTTCGTTCGTTCTTCGTTTTAATCGATAATTTTGGATTACGATTTCACTTTTTATTGGAATTTGATGTTATGGAACATTATTCCTTACTTATTTCACCTACTTATTCATATAATCCACTCGGATCGTTCTAATTCATTATGAATCTCATACTTCTTTAAGAAATTTATTTACTAAACTTCAAATTCTTATTTTCATTATTTGTTATGATTTCAACCATATGAAATCATTCATAACTTCTTTTAGTCCTTACTCTTATTAAGCTAAGTTTTGAACATAAAAACTTAGAAAAAGTTAACTTAGGAGTTAGGTTTTAATACCTTTCCTCTTTATTTTTCTTCCGCTAGACAAAATCGGCGATTTGCTAGCTTTTCTATTTCATGAACACTTTCGATCTGATCATTCATTCTCATGCTCTTCCTTCTCCCTCTTCATCCGACCCTCTCTCTCTCTCTAGATGTAGGATTTTCAAAATTCCATTTAAATGAATTAAGCTTACTATTTTTAGATTTTCAAGGCTAGGGGTATTTTAGTTATTTCACCACCCGACCTCCTTACTATTCATACCTCCTTACTATTCATGACTTAGGTGTTAAGTTAACTTAGCCCTTAAGTCTACTTAGCCTTTAAGTTTTGTGGCTCCGTCTTTCGGGTTTTCGTCCGACAGTTTTAAAAACTGCAATTCTCGAAATCAAAATATTTTTGGATATTTCGTCTTTTCCTTTACCGATTAACTTTTACGTATTCTTCGGATTTCTGAAAAACTGAAAAACACTTTTTGGCGTTAAGCATTTTCCTTCACGTTTTACCCTAACGTAGCTATATGAATGAAAAATACATAGCAGTACTTTTCGTCATTTTTATTTTGTCCGATTTCTGCACGTTTTTTGAGAAAAACTTTTATTGACTTACATAACTTTTGACGGAATGTTATTTCGACATACCGAACTCCTAGAAAGGCTTAGGTTATTCAAATCCTAACCCTTAGGTTTCATCGGGTGAATAGTGCATATTTTGTCTTTTTCCCCAAAAATATTTTTGTTCCCGAAAAATTTTCATTTTCGTCTTGAAAATTCTTACTCGCTTAGTCTAGCTCGTAGCCAGAATCCTCCCGACTTATAATCATCCTAGGTTCTAGAACGATTAATAAACACATAACACATAATATTATTAATAAAAATTTATTTTATTAATAACTAATTCTTTAAAATTAAATTCTGGACGATCCGAATTTTCGGGTCGTTACACTCTTCCCCTCTTATAAAAATTCCATCCTCGGAATTTCTTAAAACCACACCCTTACCCGGGTCATCATATTCACCCTTCTTCACAGAATTTCATCCTCGAAATTTTAGCCTACCCATCTTCTCAACTTTTCTTCACAGAAATTATTATCTTTCCATCATTCCTAACCTCCATAACCTATCAAGAATCATGAAGTAGAAAGAATAACGAGGAACATAAAATTTCCTTTTAAAACATTTCATACTTTTGCTGAGGGGTCAAATCAACCACGAACTCTTACTCGGTTTAACAGCATGACGACGTAACCTTTCTTCCACGGTCAGTTTACAATCACAAAGAAATCAAACTACCTCTTACCCATCGTATACCCCATTTCGGGATATGTTCACCTCAAACTAAATCATTAGATTCCGCACCAAAATAATTTGGTCTGGCATAACTTCTTCAAAGAAAGCTCGATGACATACCATTTCTCTAGCCGAATCAAGTAGCTTAGACCATACCAATAAATTGGATATCAACGTGAAACATTCGTCTAGTCAACTCAATTAACATCAACTACTTCTTTAAATTCTTTTTCAATACATTAAAACGTTTTATGATGTCATGATACCGTACTTTTTATAGTACGTTGAGGACTTCGCCAGTTTGTGACTTCGTCATTATACATCATACCATAGCGGGTTGTTGATCCTAAGATCACATCCAACACCAGGTTCAATTGCATTAATAACTCCATCTTTTTACCATCCTTGCATCAAATGCACTGATGATATAAAATTCATTTTGATATTTTAAATCAATTTCTATCCAGCCAAAACAATTAGCATAGACATACCAAGAATAGTTCTTTTAAAAATCTATTGGTTCTAAAAGTTGAACCAATTCTTTTATTTTTCAAAATACGAACACATAAGCACGATTTCAATAAACTTCGAAATCTAGCATAGCTAGATGACTTGGAATATCCTATTCTCTGTCTTCCTTCATTGTCTTACTGCGACAATACTTAATCTTCTCTAGCACCTTCAATACTAAGCCTACTGAAAATAACTTGTTTTCAGTCTAAACATCCCTCTACCTTAGTACAGTCCATCAACTTACCATACATTATGAGTTTAGGAACTTTCCACAATAATATGAGTTTAAGAACTATACAAGATAGACCATAAGCGTCCATTCGCTGAGAAGTTCAAAAACCTACCGTATCATTATGAGTCACAAACGTACCATAAGTATGAGTTTCAAGAACTCGCACCTACCTTATCGTTCTCTACCTACCAAGTATATACATGAGAAAAGATTCACCTTTTCGTCATAAACATCTTGACAGCGCGACCAACTCCAATGATTATCACTGCAATAAGTTAAGCAGTTGTTACACCAAGCACAAACCTCTGCCCATAACAAAGGTTCATACAACTCAGCTATCACATGAGTCCTCAATTGAAATTTTACAACTCCTAAATCTCTCTTAACTTAATACGAATTTTCTTTAATTTATATGTTATCCTTCTCAACTCAATCTAAGCTCTTCTTCCCGTACTACTCTGTAGTATTATAAATCATTCATCGTTTAACAGCTCATCTGTTACTACGATTCACTATGATCACATGGTGATCTTCTTATCCCTCTCTCTACGATTATAGTCTTAGGTACTCATACCTAAGGTTTATAACCTATCAGCTTTGATACCAATCTGTAACGTCCCGAAATCCGGTCTATCTTCACACCCGAATTCCGTACGTTACGATCCCATCTTTTTCACATCATACATCATTATATACTGAAATATAACAACATACACTCTCAAATCCCAGGTTCTAAAAACCTTATAACCTCTTTTCATTACAAATAACGATAATTACATTATCCTTTACATCATACACGAGTGACTTTCATCCGCCACTAAGGATATATAACAATTCATTAAACTAATCTAAAGTTCATTTAACTTATTTTATATTACAAGTCTTCACTTGATCTTCTCGCTCATCCACATTCTGAATGGCACTTCATCTGGATACCGTCAGCTTGATCTTTACGGGATCTTTAAGTTCTCCTAACATCGTTCGCTAAAAATGTTTTTCATTTAAAGCAAGTGTGAGCATTTAATTGCCCAGCAAGTCATAACAGTTGAATAAACAACTTCAAGAGTTTAAACGTTCCTTGAGAACTTTGATAACCGAATAAAGGTTATGAAGTAGCTTGAATAATAGAAGTAATCTCGATTCCTATCATTTTAAAACATTATTCACATGCACTTTGAAATACTTCCATTCTTCTACCTTTTCCATACACATTTTGTCTGGCTAGAATTATTAGCACATACTTAACAATAACGGATCATGTATAAACAGAGCATTCTCTTATTGAACAGTTAAATCACAGAATAGTTCACCTCATAGAAACACCAAAGTGTTCACATTGTGGCACAAGGCCTCATACGTTCTACCACCTTATACAAATATCGCACATTAGCACATAGACGAAACTTCTCAAGTTCAACATCTGAGAAGTTTAAGAAACTAGCATTCATTTGAAATATGAATGAAGTTAGAAACTTGCCTTACACCCACCCTACTTACTTTACGCTAACTACTCATTTCAATTCCTATATAACACATAAGAAAACACCATATACACCAATTAGTCATACATCTTTGACCTATGCATTAGTTTAATTAACTTTACTTCTTAGGGTTCGCGTTCTTGCAACCTAAGTTTACGTGACCACTTTCACTACCGTTCTACGGCTTCATGACATACGGAGATGTCTTACTTATACGTTCATCATCTTTGATGTTTTACATTCTTATCTTCTTCTTATTACTTCTCTAAGACTCAGCACACATCGCTTCTCTGCTAGTAGTCCATATGGTACTCTGATTGGTTTCCCATAAACAACCAACAAACAAGTTCCTGTCTCATCTACACTGCCCATAACAGTGAGTTAGATTGGTTACCAGTTTTGTATATACATTCGCTCTCTGAAGGAATTGTTTAGCCCAGCTCCCATATGCCAACCTTCAAAGGTTACGATTGTACTACAACCTAACGTATCTTAACTTATCCGAACTATTAAACTATAATCTTCGTTAAGTTAATTTCCCATTCCATATGGCTTCCTGGCAACTAAATGCCACCACTCAGGATTCATTCTTATACGACTCACCTTCGGCTTTCATTACTCTAATTATCGTTCATTACGGCTTTCTCGATAATTCATGTCTTACTTACTACCTTTGTCAACGTCTAGGTCATACAACCAGGGTATACTTAGAACGTTCGTCCGACGCGAATACCACTCACGAGGATCGTTTACGTATTCAATGTTTACGTTGCTCGTCTTTTAATCTCTCATTCAACCTTTACTCAAGGTTTTAATCACTTTTGATCGTTATCCATCCCATGAACCCCATGTTCATTATTCTTTCTTAATGTCAAAGCCATACTGCTCGTTGTATGCTAAGACTGCATGCAACTGCGTTACGTTTACGTTTACGTTTATGTTTATTCCCTTCTTGATCTTTTAATCTCTTTCGACCATTTCGTTCAACCTGTACTAAAGGTTTAATTCACATGTTTAAGTGTTATATTAGTTGAACATTGTGTTCTTTATCTTCCCGTACGTTTCCCCCAAGAGTTGAGCAGTTAAAAGCTCTTCTCTGGCTTTTTCCCTACACCTGGCCATTTGCTGCCACTCTTCTTTTATTTCTCGCGCCACAGTGTGAGTTTCATGATGACTGACTCCTCGTGCGGCATTGCGATGCCACCTTTCATAGGCATGGTTGGCAGCCACTGCCAAGCCCTAACCCTAGAAAATTTCTCTAAGTGTTAAATCCAATTTGAGATGCTTACTTCCCGCTTCCATAACTTATTTGTTATAACTCGAAATGAGGTCATTCCAATGCCATTCTCTTCCTTATCTTACGTACATCAATACCCCCAGACAGAACTTCGTTCTGAATCCGTTAACGTGCCATTCGATTGGTTTGATCTTCACCCTTCGTTCGTTTTACGTTTTTAACGCTCTTTGTTTGTTCGTCCGTAATTCGGTCATCCAAACTTGAAATTTATTCGTTCTTGAGTCCACGACTCACGTTTTATATGTTCTCTCACATTCTTATGAAACCCTACATGTTCGGGTTCATTTACTATTTTTCTAATTCTCGTTTGTCTTTTATGAAATTTTCATCATAACTTCGTTAAGCTAAGTTTTAATCCGTTCTTCATGAATGTTTCTACCGTTCCTAACCAAGAAATATGCATCTAACTTATACGCGATGGTTTTAAACTTGTCCATCAATAACAATTATCCTGCGATGGTTTTAAATTTGTCCATCAACAACGTTCTTCATGTTCTTCGTGTTCTTTGTTCGTTCTTCGTTTTAATCGATATTTTTGGATTACAATTTCACTTTTTATTGGAATTTGATGTTATAGAACCTTATTCCTTACTTATTTCACCTACTTGTTCATATAATCCACTCGGATCGTTCTAATTCATTATGAATCTTATACTTCCTTAAGAAATTTATTTACTAAACTTCAAATTCTTGTTTTCATTATTTGTCATGATTTCAACCATATGAAATCATTCATAACTTCTTTTAGTCCTTATTCTTATTAAGCTAAGTTTTGAACATAAAAAACTTAGAAAAAGTTAACTTAGGAGTTAGGCTTTAATAACTCTCCACTTTATTTTTCTTCCGCTAGACAAAACCGACGATTTGCTAGCTTTTCTATTTCATGAACACTTTCGATCCGATCATTCATTCTCATGCTCTTCCTTCTCCCTCTTCATCCGACCCTCTCTCTCTCTAGATGTAGGATTTTCAAAATCCCATTTAAATGAATTAAGCTTACTATTTATAGATTTTCAAGGCTAGGGGTATTTTAGTCATTTCACTACCCAACCTCCTTACTATTCACACCTCCTTACTATTCATGACTTAGGTGTTAAGTTAACTTAACCCTTAAGTCTACTTAGCCTTTAAGTTTCGTTGGACACAAAGAACACGAAGAACGTTGTTGATGGACAAATTTAAAACCATCGTAGTATAATTGTTGTTGATGGACAAGTTTAAAACCATTGTGTATAAGTTAGTTGCTTATTGCTTGGTTAGGAACGTTAGAAACGTTCATGAAGAACGGATTAAAACGGAGCTATAACGAAGTTATGGCGAAAATTTCGTAAAAGACGAGCGAGAATTAGAAAGTTAGTAAATGAACCCGAACATGTAGGGTTTCATAAGAATGTAAGAGAACGTAGAAAACATGAGTCGTGGACTCAAGAGCGAACAAATTCCGAGTTCGGATGTCCGAATTACTGATGAACGAACGAAGAACGTTAAAACCGTAAAATGAATGAAGAGCGAAGATTAAGCCAATTGAATGGCATGTTAACGGATTCAGAACAAAGTTCTGTCCATGGGTAATCAAAGTACGAAAGATAAGGAAGAGAATGGCTTTGGAATGACCTCATTCCGAGTTATAACGAAGAAGTTATGAGATTGGAAAGTAAGCGTCTCAAAATGAAGTTAACACTTAGAAAAATTTTCGGGAAGAAGGACTTGGCGTCGCGGTGCCAGCCATGCCTTGAAAGGTGGCGCTGCAGCGCCAGACCGGAGAGCCAGACACTGCTAACTCGCACTGCAGTGCGAGTCTTATTGCAGAGAGTGGGCCACGCTTCACCTTTCTGATTTGACATCTGCAGAGAGGAAGCCAGCCATGGCCAGAGTTGTAAAGGGATCGTGTAGCCAATATTGCCAGACAGGGAAAAAGCTAGTAATGAGCTTTTAAATGCTCAACTGCTGGGGGATGTGCAAGAAAGAAATATGAACATGTAGTTCACCTAATGTAACACTTAATCATGTGTTTTAAACCTTTAATGAAGGTTGAACGGAAAGATTAAACGAGATTAAAAGAATGTAATTGCGGGTTATGGAACCGATATCCGGGGATCGTAGTCGTGATAAACGAACGTGAGGGATTGCTATGATTGTGATTCCTTAGACGTTGAGTGACGAAAGTAATGAACAACATTTTGATGTTATGTTGTGGTAATGAGAGATAAGTGTAAAGCGTATAGACACTGTGAACGCAACGTTATTACGATGAACGATCGGTCTTAGCATACAACGATCAGTATGGCTTCGACATTAAGAAAGAATAATGAACATGGGGTTCATGGGATGGATAACGATCGAAAGAGATTAAAACCTTGAGTAAAAGTTGAATGAGAGATTAAGAGACGAACAACGTGAACGTTGAATACGTAAACGATCCTCGTAAATCGTACTCGCGTTGGACGAACGTTCTAAGTATACCCTGGTTGTATGACATAGACGTTGACGAAGGTAGTAAGTAAGATATGAATGGTATCGAGAAAGCCATATCGAACGATAATAAGATTAATGAAAGCCGAATGTGAGTTGGATAAGAATGAGTCCTGAGGTATGGCAATTACTTGCCAGAAAGCCAAAAGGAATAAGAAATTGACTTAACGAACATTATAGTTAATAGTTCGTATAAGTTAAGATCAATGTAGGTTCTAGTACAATCGTAACCTTTGGTGGTTGACATATGGGAGCTGAGCTAAATAATTCCTTCAGTGAGCGAAGGTATATACGAAACTGGCAACCGATCTAACTCACTGTGATGGTAGTGTAGATGAGACGGGAACTTGTTTGTTGGTTGTTTGTGGGAAACCACTCAGAGTACCATATAGACTACCAATAGAGAAGCGATGTGTACTGAGTCCTAGAGAAGTATAAGGAGAAGATAAGAATGCGAATCATCAAAGATGAAGAACGTTTTGAGTAAGACATCTCCGTATATCATGAAGCCGTAAACCGGTAATGAAAGTTAATCGTGTAAAATTATATTGCAACAACACGAACCCTAAGAAGTAAAGTTAAGTAAACCAATGTGTAAGTCAAGTATATGACTAATTGGTGTATGTATTATTTCCTTATGTGTTATAGGGATTGGAATGAGCAGTTCAGCGTAAGATGTAGCTATGCGTAAGGCAAGTTTCCTAACTTCATTTATATTTTAAATGAATGCTAGTTTCTAAAACTTCTCAGATGTTGAACTTGAGAAGTTCTGTCTATGTGCGATATTTGTACAAGATGGTATAATGTATGAGGCCTTGAACCATAATGTAAACACTTTGGTGTTTCTATGATATGAACTGTTCTGTGATTGAACTGTTCAATATGAGCATGTTCTGTTTATACATGAGCCGTTATTGTTAAGTCTGTGCTATTGATTCTAGCCAGACAAAATGTGTATGAAAGAGAGTAGAGAATGAAAAGGGAATGTAACTAGTGTTTTAAAAAGATAGGAATTGAGACTATTCCTATTATTCAAGCTGCTTCATAACCTTTGTTCGGTTATTGAAGTCTTAAAAGAATGTTTAAATTCTTGAAGTTGTTTGTTCAACTGCTATAACTTGCTGGGCAATTGAATGCTCACACTTGCTTTAAATGAAAAATATTTTCAGCGAACGATGTTAGAAGAACTTAAGGATCCCGTAAGGTTTAAGCTGACAGTATCCATATAAAGTGCCATTCAGAATGTGAATGAGCGAGAAGATCAAGTGAAGACTTGTAATGTAGAAAGATGAAAATTAAACTATAGACTAGTTTAATGAACTGTGATGTATCCTTGGTGGCGGATAAAAGTCACTCTTGTAAGATGAAAGGAATAATGTAATTATCATTATTTGTAATGAGAAAGATTATAAGGTTTTAGAACCTGGGAATTTAGAATGTATGTTATTATATTTCAGTATATAATGATGTATGTTGGATGAATGATGTACTAGTGACGCACGGAATCTGGGTACCTGTGACGCCCCCAAATTCGGGTATCTTCCAACCCGACAGATGGTGCTACACGGTACTCATAACTGTACATTCATTCTATTGAAACAACATCAAAAAGTGTGTATCAATGATATTCTTATTACATTAATAATATTACATCCTGTTCCCAGGTTCTAAAACCATTACATTCTTTGTTCATCATACTATAATATATACAACTTACTAGTTTATTACAAGGTAAACTAATCGTTCATCTTCGTCTTGCCTTTATCCTTGTCGAATTCCTCGGTTCATTTGGTCCTAGCTGCATTTATATGGTTCAAGCAAGAGTGAGCATAACAAGCTCAGCAAGTACTACAATTTCTTTTAAACAACATGCTTGAAACATAAGAATCGTATATCCTCAATAACTGGATAATAGTTATGAAGTACTATCAATAATTTAAAATTGCACTTCTTTTCCTTCAAAATGTTTTACAATAACAATATTCAGTAAAACATTTATCCTGGTTAAAGACCATGAGAATTTCATAATTTCTTTGAAAAGGACAACCCGACACTAAGTCCGTAAGTCCGGTATATCTTACGAGCACTTCTAGGTGATCAGCCCATAGTACTCTATGTTGATCAACACTACACCATTAAACATGTGTACATTTAAGTTTTGGCAACCTCGCGTGCCCATTGAATAATCGATGAAAATACATTTGTTTACTCATACTTATGCTTACCTTGAATCTGTACCAAACAATTAGCATAGGATAGTGTTAACAATTCTATATTGAAAGACTTGTAAATAAATCAATCAATCTTCAAGATTAGTCTAGCCGAGTTAAAATTGGAATCGACATTTTCGTAATACAATTCATGCATCTCATAACATGAATCACAGAAAACTTGGCTAACATGAAGGTTAGACAAGCGTTTAAGAAAAACTTGCCTTCATCGTCTGCTACAGTATAATAACGTTTCCTTTCAGTCTTTACGGTCTCTACAACACATAATCACATAACATACCACATTAGGTCATGAATGAACATACATGGTTCCTAAAGAATCTTACCCTTCTTCTCAATCTAATCCTGTATAGATTTGTTATTTATTGGTTCCGGCTTATTGTTATAACTTACATCATTCTTACCAATTTTTTTCTCTTTTATGTCTTACTTGGATTTCCTTTATTAATACAACTCGTTTCGAGTTAATCATCCTTTCTCACGGCTTACTAACTTTCTTATGTTATTAATCGAAATTCGATCGTCATTTGTTAAATACACTTACTGCATATCGTTCACGTTCAATGACTTATCTTTAACCCTAAGTGATCATACTTAGGGTTTAAGAATATCTTAACAATGCCACCTTATGTTTGTTAAGGTTGCGTTACTTCATTTGTCTTTCCTTTTATCTTCATAATCATTCATCTCTATGCAATCCCTAAAGCTAGCATCATGCGGTCTGACATTTTTCTTTTTATGTCACGCCAGCAGTAATGACTTAGCAAGCAGGTGTATGCTCCGGACTCGGCGCTGCGACGCGAGTCTCCTTTGTTATGGCCGCGCTGCAGTGCTAATTAGCAGTGTACCCCGTCTCAGCCTCCTGCTGTGGCGCGGGCCTTTGAGCCTTGAGTCGCGATGCGGTGCAGACTCTGTTCCTCAAAAAAATTTGACAGATTTTTATTTTTGTGAGATTCCCGGACACATAACTTCTTCGTTATAAGTCCGAATTGGCTCATTCAAAAGCCTACGGTTCACAAATGACATACTCTACGCGTTCATGCAAGAATTTTATCTATTTGACTTTGTTTGCTAAAAATTCACCTATTAGTCCATTTATAACAAAAACGGTAAACGTTTGTGAACGTTCAATGCTCATTCCTTCGTTCTAAGTCGGAATTCGGTCATTCTCGAGTCCGCAACTCTAAAATGCCAAATAAGACTTGTCTCCATTGAAAACCAATGTTTCTAAGCTCAATATCAAAATTCAACTTCCATCCCGAGAATTTCACGAATTCGACGATTATCATCCAAACTCGTAAATTTCGCTTTAACTTCATTTCTTATGATTTGTTCATCGTTTCAAATGGATTCAATCCATCATACTAACATATTGACATACATATTTCATTAACTTATAAACATGATAAGTTATTACTTGTTCTTTGTGAGTTTATAACTTATAAAAGTATAAACTACTTATGACTTCCTTTCTCATGACTTATTATAGTTTAAGTCTTTTAACCACCATTCTTGCTTCTTATTATCATACAATCTTATTAAAGTAAACATATGAATAGTTCATATAACTTTTCATGAGTTCAAAACTTAATTAAGTTTGAATTACTTATTCATGACTTATACAACTTAAGTCTATTGATTAATCATTCTTATCATTCCTTAGCATACATGTTCTACCACTACCCCCTTCTCTAACAATTGAAGAAAAAGAGAATTATGGTTTAAGTTCTTACCAATGAAGATCACTTGACTAAGCTTTAATCTCCTCTTACTTCTTGAAATATGAAAGACTAGCTTTTTAGCTTTTCTAACTTATTCGCACTTATTCTCTCTAACAATTAAGCTCTCAACTTGTTAGATGAAATGAACAACCAACAAAATGAAAACCAGGCTTGCTATTTATAGGAAAGTCTAAGTTAGGGTATAATGGTCATAAGGCCACTCCACCTCCTTAATCACCTCCTTACTATTCCTTTACTTAATTATTAAGTTAACTTGCTCACCACATATACATGGCCACCACACTTACTTAACTCTTATGTATACTTGCTTAGCACATAGCTTATCCTTTACTTGCTCATCACAACACTTAGCCATTAAGTTACTTGGTCATCACATAAAAGCACTTTATTTAGCCTTTAAGTTACTTAACTTATCCTTTGCTTAACCCTTAAGTTTACTTGCTCATCACACAAAGTTCTTGATCACCAATTCACCCCTATGATCATGGGTTGCCCCATGGATCCTCCTAATCCATTGGATCTTATTTTGGCTTAAGGTTTAATTAACCTAACTTATACATTGGGCTTGCATTAACAATTCTTTGGGCTTTACCAATAGCTTGCATTGGGCTTACACATTTCTACACTTGGGCCTTATTAATTCTCATTGGACTTTACAATTTCTTACTCAATCCTACAAGTCCATTACATTTGGCTTAAAGCCTTATAACGTATAATTTACGTATTAATCTCGTATTCTAACTCGTATACTTATTTAATATACGACAGTCCATCATTTATACATACTCGTATGATACTTCATTTCACACTTGTATCCATTACGTCGTATAATAACTACGTATTATACGATCATTGCTTTAATTCATTATATGCATTTAAATTCCTCCTCGGAACTCACTTTTTCCTAACCATTAGGTTTTAAGTCCGCAGGAGAAAAACTGCATTTGCCATAACTGAAATATTATTGGATATTCCATCTCACCTCAATATTCTATCATTACATATTTCTCGGAAGTTCAAAAATAATTCCCGAGCAAAAATGCATGAATAGTGTTTTTCAGAAAATTTCTCGGAAAGCTTTTATTTTCGTCTTAGAAATTCAAACACTTTATTTCTACCACGTAGCCAAAATACTACGACATTCCGACATATCTAGGTCATAAAATGACCTTCGATTAGCTTACTCCCATAAATAATCAATTAAATTCATTTTAATCCACATAATCAAATAAAAATTTAATTCTATAAAATCAAAATTTTCTGGGGCGTTACACTCTTCCCCCCTTATAAGGATTCTGTCCCCAGAATCTCGCTAACACTACATCTGCCATTGAGGAAATTTTTTCCATCATTTTAATTTTGAGTTCCCATAATGCTTCTACAACATTGAGGTTCTTTCATTTCACCTTCACCGAAGGTGTTATCTTAATTCACATGACTTGTTACTTCCTATCAATACTCTGAGTTGGAAGCTAAACAATTACTCACACATTACGCTCTCTTCCTTTTATTAGTCCTTCTTTTAACTCGAAATTATCTGAAACTCAAATTCCTCCTTCAAAACGAGATAATACTTGATCGTCTCTTTTTCCTGTATCATCTTCTTCATTCACTTGCACTCTTCGTTACCTAGTTGTACTTAATTAACTCGTTCCATTATCGTGGATTGAGTCTACGTTATAAATAACATTTCTAACTCTTCATTCCAAAATTTAACTTCTTGTTCCGTTCTTGCCATCTCCGTTAGTAACTCACTCTGAGTCGTTAACATCAATAGCTTTTCCTTACCTTTCCTACTTAACGCGTCAGCTTCTACGTTTACCTTCTATGTATGATATAATGTATCACAGTCATGATCCTTTATCCATTCCAATTATCTTCTCTTGACTAGACGAATGTTTCAAGTTGATGTCCAATTTATTGGTATGGTCTAAGCTACTTGATTTGGCTAAGACGAATGGTATGTCATGATTAAAAGAAAATCGAGCTTTCTTTGAAGAGTTATGCCAAACCAAATTATTTTGGTGTGGAATCTAATGATTAAGTCTGAGGTGAACATACCCTGAAATGGGGTTATACGATAGGTTGATCACCTACGTATGGAAGAGGTGGTTTACCTTCTTTGTGATTGTAAACCGACCGTGGAAAGAAAGGTTACGGTGTCATGTTGTTAAACCTAGTAAGAGTTCATGGTCGATTTGACCCCTCAGCAAAAGTATGAAATGTTCTAAAGGAATTCTTATATTCCTCGTTGTTCATTCTACTTCATAATTCTTGATAAGTTGTGAAGGTGAGAGAATGTTTGAAAGATAAGAACTTCTTTGAAGAGAAGTTGAGAAGAAAAGTAGGCTAAAATTTCGAGGACAAAATTCTGTAAAGAAGAGGTGAATGTGATGACCTGGGTATGGGTATGGTTTGAAGAAATTCCGAGGACAGAATTTTTATAAGGGGGAAAGGATGTGACAACCCGGAAATCTGGATTGTCCAAAATTTAAGATTTAAAGAATTAGTTATTAATAAAATGAATTTTTATTAATACTATTCTGTGCTATGTGTTTATTAATCGTTCTAGAACCTAGGATGATTATTAATCAGGAGGATTCTGGCTACGAGCTAGACTGAACGAGTAAGAATTTTCAAGACGAAAATAAAATATTTTCAGGGAAAAAGACGAAATAGGCACTATTCACCCGACGAAACCTAAGGGTTAGGGTTTGAATAACCTAAGCCTTTCTGAGAGTTCGGTATGTCGAAAGTACATTCCGTCGAAAGATTTGACGATAATATGTCGTGAAAAGTTAAGTAAGCCGATAAAAGTTTTTCTCGAAAAACGTGCAGAAATCGGACAAAATAAAAAAAACGACGAAAAGTACTATAATGTACTTTTCATTCGTCTAGCTACGTTAGGGGAAAACGTGAAGGAAAACACTTGACGTCAAAAAGTGTTTTTCAGTTTTTCGGAAATCCAAAGAATACGTAAAAGTTAATCAGTAAAGGAAAGACGAAATATCCAAAAATATTTGGATTCCGAGAATCGCAGTTTTTAAAACTGTCGGTGAAACCCAAAAAACGGAACTACGAAACTTAAGGGATAAGCAAACTTGAGGGCTAAGCTAAATTAGTCCTTAAGTCTTGAATAGTAAGGAGGTATGAATAGTGATTTTAGGGGCGAAATGACTATTTTGCCCCTAGCCTTGAAAATCTATAAATAGGAAGCTTATTTCATTTGTTTGGAATTTTGAAAGTTGTCAAACATTTGAGAGAGAGAGAGAGAGAGAGATTTTGGATGAAGGAGAAGAGGAAAAGGAAGAGGAAAAGCTTGCTCGTGAGCAAACTTTGTTCGACGGAAGGAGATTAAAGAAGATAGGTAATCCGAAAACCTAACTTTTAGTTTATTTTCTTTATTTTTCTATGTTAAAACATAGTTTAATGAGAATAAGAAGTAAAAGATGTAAGGAATGATTTCATATGGTTGAAATCATGAGAAAAGAAGAAATACAAAATAAGAAATTTAGTTTATAAATTTCTTAACGAAGTATAAGATTCGTAAGGATTTTGAGCGATCCGAATGAATCTTATAAATGAGTAGGTTAAATAAGTAAGGAATGGTGTTCTATAACATCAAATTCAAAGAAAAAGTGAAATCGTAATCCAAAATATCGATTAAAAATGAAGAACGAACGAAGAACACACGAAGAACACGAAGAACGTTGTTGATGGACAAATTTAAAACCATCGTAGTATAATTGTTATTGATGGACAAGTTTAAAACCATCGCGTATAAGTTAGTTTCATATTGCTTGGTTAGGAACGTTAGAAATGTTCATGAGGAATAGATTAAAACGGAGCTATAACGAAGTTATGGCAAAAATTTCGTAAAAGACGAGCGAGAATTAGAAAATTAGTAAATGAACCCGAACGTGTAGGGTTTCATAAGAATGTAAGAGAACGTAGAAAACATGAGTCGTGGACTCAAGAGCGAATGAATTTCGAGTTCGGATGACCGAATTACGGATGAACGAACGAAGAAGGTTAAAAACATACAATGAATGAAGAGCAAAGATTAAGCCAATTGAATGGAATGTTAACGGATTCAGAACAAAGTTCTGTCCATGGGTAATCGAAGTACATAAGATAAGGAAGAGAATGGCTTTGGAATGACCTCATTCTGAGTTATAACGAAGAAGTTATAAGATCAGAAAGTAAGCGTCTCAAAATGAAGTGAACACTTAGAAAAATTTTCGGGAAGAAGGACTTGGCCGCCAAGCCACACCCATGCCTGAAAAGGTGGTGCCGCGGTGCCGAATCGGAGTGCTGAACCATCGCTAACTCACGCCATGATCACGAGTCTTAGTGCAGAGAGTGGCGCCGCAGCATTAGCCTTGGCAGTTTGACACTAAAGAGTGGTGCCGTAGCGCGAGAGTTGTAAAGGGGACTAGCGCCGCAGCGTCGGTACAGGGAAAAAGCCAGTAATGAGCTTTTAAATGCTCAACTGCTGGGGGATGTGCAAGAAAGAAATATGAACATGTAGTTCACCTAATGTAACACTTAATCAAGTGTTTTAAACCTTTAATGAAGGTTGAATGGAAAGATTAAATGAGATTAAAAGAATGTAATTGCGGGTTATGGAACCGATATCCGGGGACCGTAGTCGCGATAAACGAACGTGAGGGATTGCTATGATTGTGATTCCTTAGACGTTGAGTGACGAAAGTAATGAACAACATTTCGATGTTATGTCGTGGTAATGAGAGATAAGTGTAAAGCGTATAGATGTTGTGAACGCAACGTTGTTACGATGAACGATCGGTCTTAGCATACAACGATCAGTATGGCTTCGACATTAAGAAAGAATAATGAACATGGGGTTCATGGGATGGATAACGATCGAAAGCGATTAAAACCTTGAGTAAAGGTTGAATGAGAGATTAAGAGACAAACAACGTGAACGTTGAATACGTAAACGATCCTCGTAAATCGTATTCGCGTTGGACGAACGTTCTATGTATACCCTGATTGTATGACGTAGACGTTGACGAAGGTAGTAAGTAAGATATGAATGGTATCGAGAAAGCCGTATCGAACGATAATAAGATTAATTAAAGCCGAATGTGAGTTGGATAAGAATGTGTCCTGAGGTATGGCAATTACTTGCCAGAAAGCCAAAAGGAATAAGAAATTGACTTTACGAACATTATAGTTAATAGTTTGTATAAGTTAAGATCAATGTAGGTTCTATTACAATCGTAACCTTTGATGGTTGACATATGGGAGCTAAGCTAAACAATTCCTTCAGTGAGCGAAGGTATATATGAAACTAGAAATCGATTTAACTCACTGTGATGGTAGTGTAGATGAGATGGGAACTTATTGGTTGGTTGTTTGTGGGAAACCACTCAGAGTACCATATGGACTACCAGCAGAGAAGCGATGTGTACTGAGTCCTAGAGAAGTATAAGGAGAAGATAAGAATGCGAATCATCAAAGATGAAGAACTTTTTAAGTATGACATCTCCGTATGTCATGAAGCCGTAAACCAGTAATGAAAGTTAGTCGCGTAAAATTATATTGCAAGAACGCGAACCCTAAGAAGTAAAGTTAAATAAACCAATGTGTAAGTCAAGTATATGACTAATTGGTGTATGTGTTATTTCCTTATGTGTTATAAGGATTGGAATAAGCAGTTCAGCTTAAGCTATAGCTGTGCATAAGGCAAGTTTCCTAACTTCTTTTATATTTTAAATGAATGCTAGTTTCTAAAACTTCTCAGATGTTAAACTTGAGAAGTTTTGTCTATGTGAGAATGTGCGATATTTGTACAAGATGGTAGAATGTATGAGGCCTTGAGCCAGAATGTGAACACTTTGGTGTTTCTATGATATGAACTGTTCTATGATTGAACTGTTCAATATGAGCATGTTATGTTTATACATTAACCGTTATTATTAAGTCTGTGCTATTGATTCTAGCCAGACAAAATGTGTATGAAAGAGAGTAGAGAATGAAAAAGAGAATGTAACTAGTGTTTTTAAATGATAGGAATCGAGATTATTCCTATTATTCAAGCTGCTTCATAACCTTTGTTCGGTTATTGAAGTCTTAAAAGAATGTTTAAATTCTTGAAGTTGTTTGTTCAACTGCTATGACTTGCTGGGCAATTGAATCCTTACACTTGTTTTAAATGAAAAGCATTTTCTGCGAACGATGTTAGAAGAACTTAAGGATCTCGTAAGGTTTAAGCTGACGGTATCCAGATGAAGTGCCATTCAGAATGTGAATGAGCGAGAAGATCAAGTGAAGACTTGTAATGTAGAAAGATGAAAATTCAACTATAGACTAGTTTAATGAACTGTGATGTATCCTTGGTGGCGGATAAAAGTCACTCTTGTAAGATGAAAGGAATAATGTAATTATCATTATTTGTAATGAGAAAGATTATAAGGTTTTAGAACCTGTGAATTTAGAATGTATGTTATTATATTTCAGTATATAATGATGTATGTTGGATGAATGATGTACTAGTGACGCACAGAATCTGGGTGTGAAGATAGACCGGATTTCGGGGCTTTACATAGAACCCAGATTCTAGTAAGGTATAAACTTCGCAAAGAGTTCTGTTAGGTTTGTAATATTCATAACGCAATCAAATTGCATAAAAAATAACTGCGAAATTGCGTGTAAAAAATCGAGTTTAAAATTTTTACAAACCATATACCCTTGATCATCCTTTATGCATAATTATTAATTAAACGAAAAGATAAAGAATAAATCATACCCTTGAAGATCGAGCTTCCTCGTGTACAAGTTCACCTCCAAATCCTTTCGCTCAATCAATCTTGAATCCACCGGGTTGGTTCCTTCCTTTGATCAACGTTAGCCACCCAAATGTTTGGCCTCTGAGGTGATCCACCAAGGAAGAATAAAATTCAAGAAGATGGGTGTTATGGCTAAACCTAGTTTTCTATCTCTATAGAAAAGGCATACTCCCAACAAATTGGAATTATTACGTTGTTAAAATCAACAACCCATACCACCCATAATAAGACTCCTCTTATTTATAGATGTGGGCAACCCACCTTAACAATTAAGGAATTGGGTTTATAATTAATTAATTTTTTTATTAATTAAGCTCCCTAATCTTATTAGGGATAATTAATTAAACTCCTTTAACTAATTTTCCTTCCTAATCCAATTAGGAATAAATGAGAGTACTTATATTAAATTAATTCCTAAACTCTTTTAGAAATTAAAATAATAATAATTGTAATAATATTAATAAGACTCTCTTATTAATTTATATTTAATATTTCTAAAATATTAAATAATAAATATTAAGCTATTTAATTTATTCTATCACCATAGATTAAATTAAATATACTTAACATATTATTACGATTATGCCATTAACTTCTTAAATAATTATTCTTCCTTTTATGGTGTGACCCTTTAGGTTCTCCATATTAAACCTATTGTGAATAAATCAATTAGAACAATTCTAATCTTATTTAAATAAATAAATTAAATAATTAATTTATTTAAATAAATAATATTTATTCTATAATAGGATAAGCCTCCCCTAGCGATCAAATCGACTTTCCGGATAATATAGATTTCAACATTAATCATTAAAGAACCTTTGAGTAAATAGTTACTGCATAATTCAATCCTTCCACCATACAATGTCCCAATTAAATATAAGACATGGAATTCTTCACAAGTCTTATTTTATTTAATTATATGTATTTCGATCTTAAATGCACAACTCCAAATAATGCAAATTAGAAACTCCTTTCTAATTTCATTCTCGCCTTAACCAAGGACTCTTTGGGTTGTCATTTATCGAATCACATAGGACATTTCTCTTCTTTTATTAGAAGTGGTAGATTCTTTATTGATCATACATTATCTCCATGTATACAACTTATTATACCCAAGCATACCCTTTGATATACCCTAAGGGTCTTAAGGAATAAGTCAAAGTATAACTCATCATACACAAGATACTATGATGATCTCAAGTCCAAGGATTACTTGTACTACTATCACTACAGGAATTCCTATTGACAGCAAATAAAACTCCATTAGGTATTCCTTAGCGAGCCACGCTCAAATGAACTTATTCTCTAATAAGCACCTACATACTTGCTTTAGTGTCTCCACACAAATGATCATGAGATCAATCATCCTCATCCAATGAGCAAGCAACGTGTGTACCAATCTATCCGGATTCACTAATCCCCAATTTAGTAATCCAATGATTGGGAACTATTTTAGTTTTAAGCTTTCTAAGAATTTAGATCTCATTAGAATGATCATCATCATTATTCTAAAAGCATTGCTTAAAACTATGGGTTTATCACATATTATAAAACAGCATCATGTAGATAATTAAAAGCCTTTAATAAATTAATACTTTTTATTAATAAATGAATAAGATTGTTACAAAGTATATGCTTTATCATCAAACATGATTGGCTTGTGTGCATACTACTTTCAATCTCCCACTTGCACTAAAGCCAATCGTCATGGTATCTTATACTCTTCTTCTCTAAGTGACGATTATCCTGCTGTTGGATAAGCTTTAGTTAATGGATATGTAATGTTGTTCATGAGAGTCCACTATCTCTATAGTGATTTCCCATCTTTCAATGATTCTAATAATCAAATGAAAGTGCCACAACACATGTTTAGATCCAAGATGAGACTTAGGAACTATTCCTAGTTCAGTAATGAACTTTTAATCCAAACAATCAACTTGCAACTTCATTTATAGCTATATACTTTGTCTTTATCACTAAACCAAAGAACTCTTTCTTTGTTTGGAACCTTTCCAATTCAACGCACCACCGCTCAGTAACACTTTACCTTAAAGTGGATTTTTCTCGTCATCTTGGTCTCATCTCGAAAAACTTGAGTCTGTAAAGCCCTCTAGTTTTAATTCGCACCCACCATGAATATGATCACATCCTTAGTGCTTAGCTAAGAACTTTAAGATGTTTTTTTTTTTTTCACTTAGTGAACTTCTCCGCAATATGACCGATCAACATCGGTCTCTCGATATTTCATTGCATACATGATTGTCACTCATGCGATCTCTCTTCTTTGGAGTCTATGGGGACTATTAAGAGAGATACACTCCATTGCTCATCGACATGAGACATCTCTTGGAGTTTGCCATGCTAAACGACTTTAGCATCAAATGAATATACGTTCCTTGGGTTAAGTCGAGCATCCTCTTGAATCTATCTATATAGATTTTATCCCCAATTAAGATACTCTTCCCAAATCATTCATGGAGGAATGTTTAGACAACTTTATCTTTAATGATTGTAGCATTAATATGTCATTCCTTATCCGTAGTATATCAACATATAGTACTAGAAATGTCACGACGCCCCATCGACCCTTTTTTTGTACACACTAGAACTCTTACCTCATCGAATGTAACTAACGGATCATCATCTTCTATGATGTGTACCTCATCATCATCATCCATGATGAATCCATACCTCCTAGGTATCTTCAAGTACTATTCCGATTTACTTATTCTGGCCAGGTACAATAGGTCTATCTATAGTTTCCTCTTATTTGACTTATAGTGTTTTGTGGTTCTTGAACTCTTCAAGATCTATTATCCTCCCACTAGCCCCTTTTGATGATAAACACCTTTATCTTAGAAGGCGTGTTTTCGTAACAAACACCTTTTGCTAAGTAGAATTATAGAACATATACCCTAAACTTACTTTAGGATGTCCCACAAATTTGTACATTGTCAAATCTTGTCCCAAGCTTATCCTTTGAAACCTTTTCACATAAGTTGGACAACCCCTTATCTTAACATACTTAAGATTAGGAATCCTCCCCGTCCATAACTTTTATGGAGTCTTGGGGCTGGATTTTGAGGTTACCATTTTCGTGAGATATGCGACCATTTCTAGGACATTATCCTGAAGGATACTTTGGAATGTCGGTAAAATCATTATGGACCGCACTATGTCCAACAAGGTATGATTTTTCCTTCGAGATACATCAATCAATTATTATGTATCGAGGTGTCCATTATGAGAAAAAACATTTGAGATGATCTAGAAACTTATTGCACAAGTATTTATTCCTTCGATCTAATCAAAGAATCTTAATACTTTGCCAATTTGTTTCACTTTTGAATTCTTTTGAACCTTTCAAATAATTTACACTTTGTATTTTACACTTCATTTTATGTAATTCTTTGAACCTTTCAAATAATTCACACTTGTATTTTAAAGCAAATACACACATTCAACTCTTTGAATGATCATCTCCTTTTCTTATACTAATTTGTTCAATATGTAAAATTATTTTCATGTAAGTCAAGTATACAAAATTTATTAAGTAATATTCCATTCTATACAAAACATTATTATTATAAATAGAACAACAATTGTTCTTAATTATAATACCAAAGATTTCATTGTCCAACAATAAAATGGAAATAATATTTTAACAAGAAATGGAATACAATAACAACTTATTGACTTAATAGATTTGCCGTCAGTAGCGCATGCTAAAAACTATAAGTTTCTATAGCTAATGCAAAGAACCTTTGCTTCATTTTCCACACATAGGATTACTTATATTTGTTTAGCTTTCTACTTTTGGTTGGTCCTTTCATAAATCTATATTTATGATAACCAAAGTCGGTATCCAATACCCAAGTAGAACCTCGACTTAAAGAAAAATTTATTTCAATCATGAACAAAAATCGATTATGAACCGAAACTTCACTAAGCTTCTTTGGTTAGCCTCTCGCAAGATGCTTCTTGCAGCTTTCTTTCCAAAGGTCCGTGCTTATTGTAGTGGAAGCAAACTCCTTTGCTATCCGTATCGCTTTTGTTCTTATTATCCTTTGTTTTGCCTTTTCATTTACCTTCTTTGAATCGTTCTTCTTTTCGTAAGATCCTTTGGCCCCTACCAAGAAGACTTGGTCTTTCTTGGTTGAAAGTGACTCTCAACATTTTTCAATATATTAAGCAAATCAAATAGGTCGATATCTAGCTTGTTCATATGAAAAATTCACAACAATTAGAAAGGAGTCCGGAGTGAGTGCAAGATCAAATCTTGGCTCAACTCTCCATCCATGACAAAACCGTTTGTCCTAATTGATCAATCAAATTGATTATGTTAAGAACTTTTTATCTATACTATAGTGCCATTGGCCATTCTAGATCGGAAGAGCTCCTTAGATATCGATATCTATCGGTCCTACTTTCCTCACCATCAACTACTTGATGTGCGGGAATATAGTAGAAGCATCCATAGTTTCATCATGTGGCGTTTGAAGCTCGTTACTCATGGATCGAGCATGATGCATTGAGCCAATCATGTGCATCATCTTGCCACTTTCTAAAAGTAGCAATCTCTTCCTCGAGGCATTGTGCGCAACCATTGCGAGGATAGGCGATTAAGGACATAAGATAGCTTTTCAGCTATGAGAACTATTCTCAAATTCCTTAACCAATCCGTTTAATTCGGTCTGATTAATTTAGCATCTAATATGCTTCGCAGTGATAGTAATTTTAGACATTGTAAAATTCTCAGAAATGAATTTGTAATTAACAACATTTTAACATACATTCTTTTATTAATTACCAAAATAATTTAGGTCTTGTTTTAAATTGGTATCTCCCACTATTTTCTTCAAACTATATTACCCTCACTTATATAGTTCTTAAAAAATCTAATTAAAGATTTGCTAGTGAGAATAAGGATCCCATTTCAAATGTATATAGCCTTGTGGTGACACAACAAACTATATATAAATAAATAGGTAGACAACTTTTGTCAATTACATCAACTATGCAACTCCTTGTATTTTGCCTCTTAGATTATTTTGATCAAGTGGTGGCACATCCGAATCAAAATTATCCAAGTTAAGTCCAACCTAGCACTCCATATATTCAAAAAAAAAAATATCATCCTTGTGGTGACACAACAAAACAATATTGTTCAATTTTCTTTATAAGCATCAAATGTGATAAATTAACATCTTAAATACTTAATACTTGCCTTGTGGTGACACAACAAACTCATATTAAATATTTAATACTCTATTAATTTTATCATGCTAGAAAGCGACGCTCGATATTCCAAATATCTTTGAACGCTTAGGACTTAATATAAAAAAAATGAGGGTTTGTTATTAATTTGTCTCATCTTGTTTAGCGTAGCATTTATATATATATATAAAATACGCGTCATATTAATGAACATGCTGAAGCATGTTTGCATAATATATAATATATATATAGTATAAGCATGCACATATAGAATACTATATTCTACCCGGATTGATTATGGACTTTTATTCTAGTTTGGTTCACTAGAGCCACCAAGTGAACCAAAAGGTCAAACCCTAGGGGTGCAAGAAATAATATTTAAATATAACTATTACATTTAAACCCGGCTCCATTACAAATGGGTCTTCAAGCGCTCCTCTTGTTCCTTGATCTCTAATTTTTCAAAATTAATTCTAACTATTCCTATTACAAAACTATTTAAAATAAATAGAAACCTTGATCAGCAGTCAAGGGGAAGTACATAGGAGGGAGATAGAATTTACATTAAGAAAAAATTAGAGAAGACGAGGTACGCAGACCCCATTTAATAAAACCCATACATTCATGCATCCAACTAAAATAAAATCCAATCGCATTGGTCAATAGTCCATAATCAATCCCATTTATTATCATACACATCACCATATGCATCAATAAATAACATTCATCTCATGAATAATAAACATTTAATATATATATTGATATCATTTAATGGGCAAATTTAGTTAGTATAAAATCTATTTTTGAATCAAAATAAACTCCTTTATTTTAATCCAAATTTAAATCAAAATAAAACTATTTTATTTTAATTTATCCTATTTTGAATAAAATAAACTATTTTATTTTAATCAAAATCTTTAATCAAAATAAACTCCTTTATTTTAATTAATTATGGAATCCAATTCCATATAATAAAAAAAAATTTTAATTAAAATAAACTCTTTTATTTTAATTAATTATGGAATCCAATTCCATGTAAAAAAAAAAAAAATTTTTATTAAAGGAAACACTTGATATTCTTTCCTATTCATAAATAAACTCCTTTATTTTGAATAATATGAAATCTTATTTCATATTTAAATAAACTCCTTTATTTAAGGAAACATGGATTCTCTTTCCTATTCACAAATAAACTCTTTTATTTTGAATAATATGAAATCTTATTTCATATCTAAATAAACTCCTTTATTTAAGGAAAGATGGATTCTCTTTCCTATTCACAAATAAACTCCTTTATTTTAGGAAAAATAAAATCCAATTTCAATCTCCAAAACTCCTTTATTTAAGTTTTCAACTCCAATTAGTTATCAATCCAATTCCAACTCTAATTAGTTAGCATGAAATTCTAATTTTAAAATTAAAATAAATCTTTTATTTTAATATTAAAATAAACCTTTTATTTTAAAATTAAAATAAACTTTTTATTTTAATTATAAAATTATTAAAATATAAATATAAAATTTATATTTTAATATTAAAATAAACTCTTTTATTTTAAAATTAAAATAAACTTTTATTTTAAAATTATAATAAACAATTTATATATATATATATATATATATATATATATATATATATATATATATATATATATATATATATATATATATAATAAATATCTATATTTAGTTCTATATATATATATTATATATATATATATATATATATATATATATATTGCCTATATATATATATACAAAACATACTATTTATATAATTATATAATTATATATATATATATATATATATAAAATATATATATATATATATATTTATTCATCATTATTTAATCATTTTTTATTTATATTCATCGTTATTATTATATATCATTGGCAATCATTACTTATCATCATTTATTTAAATCGTCTTCTTTAAAAAATTTTTATTTTTTTTTAATTTTAAAAATTTTTTTCCTTTTTTTTTTTTTAATTTTGCATGACATTTTTTTTTTTTTTTTCGTTTAAAAAAAAAAATTTTTTTTTTTTTTTTTTTTTTTTTTTTTTTTTTAAAATTTTATACAATAAAATTATGCCCAATTAAATTGTTCTAAACACATATCAATATACATATCAAATTAAACAATTAATAATTCGCATAAAGGTTTGGCTCGATGCCAATCTTTAGGTTTGTAATATTCATAACGCAATCAAATTGCATAAAAAGCGGGCGTGTAAAATCGAGTTTAAAAATTTTTAAACCCATATACCCGGATCACCCTTTATGCATAATTATTAATTAAACGAAAAGATAAAGAATAAATCATACCCTTGAAGATCGAGCTTCCTCGTGTACAAGTTCACCTCCAAATCCTTTCGCGTTCAATCTTGAATCCACCGGTTTTTGTTCCTTCCTTTGATCAACGTTAGCCACCCAAATGTTTGGCCTCTAGAGGTGATCCACCAAGGAAGAATAAAATTCAAGAAGATGGGTGTTATGGCTAAACCCTAGTTTTCTATCTCTATAGAAAAGGCATACTCTCAACAAATTGAATTATTATTACGTTGTAAAAAAAATCAACAACCCATACCCACCCATAATAAGACTCCTCTTATTTATAGATGTGGGCAACCCACCTTAACAATTAAGGAATTGGGTTTATTTAATTAATTAATTTCTTTAATTAATTAAGCTCCCTAATCTTATTAGGGATAATTAATTAAACTCCTTTAACTAATTTTCCTTCCTAATCCAATTAGAATAAATGAGAGTACTTATATTAAATTAATTTCTAAACTCTTTTAGAAATTAAAATAATAATAATTGTAATAATATTAATAAGACTCCTCTTATTAATTTATATTTAATATTTCTAAAATATTAAATAATAAATATTAAGCTATTTAATTTATTCTATCACCATAGATTAAATTAAATATACTTAACATATTATTACGATTATGCCATTAACTTCTTAAATAATTATTCTTCCTTTTATGGTGTGACCCTTTAGGTTCTCCATATTAAACCTATTGTGAATAAATCAATTAGAACAATTCTAATCTTATTTAAATAAATAAATTAAATAATTAATTTATTTAAATAAATATTATTCTTCTAATAGGATAAGCCTCCTAGCGATCAACGACTTTCCGGATAATATAGATTTCAACATTAATCATTAAAGAACCTTTGAGTAAATAGTTACCGTATAATTCAATCCTTCCACCATACAATGTCCCAATTAAATATAAGACATGGAATTACCGTCAAGTCTTATTTTATTTAATTATATGTATTTCGATCCTTAAATGCACAACTCAAATAATGCAAATTAGAAACTCCTTTCTAATTTCATTCGCCTTGCCAAGGACTCTTTGGGTTGTCATTTATCGAATCACATAGGACATTTCTCTTCTTTTATTAGAAGTGGTAGATTCTTTATTGATCATACATTATCTCCATGTACAACTTATTATACCCAAGCATACCTTTGATATACCCTAAGGGTCTTAAGGAATAAGTCAAAGTATAACTCATCATACACAAGATACTATGATGATCTCAAGTCCAAGGATTACTTGTACTACTATCACTACAGAAATTCCTATTGACAGCAAATAAAACTCCATTAGGTATTCCTTAGCGAGCCATGTTCGATGAACTTATTCTCTAATAAGCACCTACATACTTGCTTTAGTGTCTCCACACAAATGATCATGAGATCAATCATCCTCATCCAATGAGCAAGCAACGATGTACCAATCTATCCGGATTCACTAATCCCCAATTTAGTAATCCAACGATTGGGAACTATTTTAGTTTTAAGCTTTCTAAGAATTTAGATCTCATTAGAATGATCATCATCATTATTCTAAAAGCATTGCTTAAAACTATGGGTTTATCACATATTATAAAAACAAAGATCATGTAGATAATTAAAAGCCTTTAATAAATTAATACTTTTTATTAATAAATGAATAAGATTGTTACAAAGTATATGCTTTATCATCAAACATGATTGGCTTGTGTGCATACTTCTTGGTTGGTGATTAAATGTGTTTCCACGGTCTCATACGCTCCATTGTTAACGTTCTCAGCTGCCATTCTTAAATACTACCATAAAACATGGGTTAATTAAACAAATTAACATATCACATAATATCCCTATATTATGACCTACCAACAAATAAGCTTAGGTAGGACACACTAGCGAAGGATTTACTCGTCTCTCTCCTCCTAGTTCTATTCCCCGATCTCCACCAGAGATCATATCCCTAAGCTCTGATACCAATTGTGACACCCCCAAAATAGGTATACACCACCCATTCTGAGTTGCCAAATACATGGTACAGAAACAACTACAACTTCATTAACATAATTATCGCGTAAAATACGATAACACATAAACTATGAGTTTAAATACAAATATTATCTTCTAGACAATATCCACACTCAGATAAGTCCTCATTACAATTATTGATACACTATTTTACAAAAATAGTGAGGACTGCTAAAACAACTGTCTAGGACCATCACTCTATATCCCGACTGGTTCCTGCTATATTCTTGCTTCTTGAGAAGAAAAATGGAACAAAAAGGAAAAGGGTGAGCTCAACTAGCCTAGTAAAGAATATTATGACTAAAATAATGTACAACAAATTATCCTTAGTCCTCAACAGGGAAAAATCTGATAGAATATAATAGACAACAAGTATTAGATCAACAACTGCAGCGGAAATAATAATTCATTAGAAGAATTAAGTAGAGAATGAAATCTACTATCATCTATGAATTTAAAAGTTCATCATCAATATTTTATCCCTGTAACATCAATCAATATACATCTTGAATCAAATATTTATCTTTACACTACGTGCCAAAGATATTCATTTGTATCACCAGTTGGTCATGTTCATCTCAACACTTGTCCATCTTTGCACTACGGGCCAAAGATATTCATCAGGTAATCATTCATCTTTGCACTATAGGCCAAAGATATTCATCAAGTATCACCGTTAAGGACTGAGGATGATGAAAAATATTTTAAAGAACGAATCCAGTGAGATAAAAGGACAAAGATTAGAGATTCGTACTTTAGGTAATCCAAGTTTAAAAATAATCCATAATAAACCATAATGGAGTAAAATTCAAGAATAAAGATCAAAACATGCATACAATCAAAGATAGTAACCATAATGACATCTGGGACAAAGAAGAGAAAATTTTATTTTTTGGTGAATAGTGTCGTATTCGTGAATTTATGCGTGAATAGTGTTGTATAAGTGAATAGTAACCCCGACACAAAAAGGTAGAAATTCCACAATAAAATTCATACCAATATTTCAACATAATGATATTGAAAGAAATAATATCATTTACGAAGAAAATAACATCCCTTACCTCAAAAGAACAGTACTTCTGACCGAAATATCGGATGAAATATTGAAGGAAACTTGCACTGAATAGCAACTTTCAAAGTATCTAAATACTCACAAAAATACACTCGATAATATATAGAGAGAAAACTTATGTTTCTAGTGTGATTTTCAATTTTAACCTAAGCACCTATTTATAAGAAAACGCCAGAATGCCAAAGTGGACTAACCTGCTACCTGATGGCTTTACCTATTACTATTTATGCCAACCACTTTTGAAATAAAATTTCATCACATTTCTCACCAACCAAAAGTGGGGCCCGCCCATTCTAGAAATTTCCAAAATGTTTTACCATTTAAACAATAATCAGAAACTTCAATAATTCATAATAAATAGCTTTTTTATTAGAAAAATACGAATTTTATGTCCATTCCATAGGAAATTGAATTCTCTACAACTTTGTAGATTTAAGTTTTTCCAAATTCCAAATGAAAAAAATGTCCAAAATCCACACATGAACGATTTTTAATACCTCAATTCTGATAAAATACTGATAAAACACCTCAGCATTAATTCTTTCATTTATATCCACACAAAATAAATATTTTCATATCCATCATTTATGTCCACATAAAATAAATATTTCCTTATCATATAAATCAATAATTAATTATTCACAAATAATATTACAGAATCACAATTATGACAACCAGGTCTTTCCCACGAAAGAGGGGGATTTCCGACAAGGATTTCTCCTTACTGGCGTACAATTAGGTGACCAATCCCCTTTTTTAGATAGAACTTCCTTAGACATTGCCAATAATGCTATCTAATAATATTATTCAAATAATATGAATTATTGATCTGATAATGGAAAATACTGTGTAATGACAATTATTGAAGCAACAATAATATAAAATATCAACGCATAAATTATTAAATCAATAAAATAAAATATTGAACAGTAATTATTGTAACAATTATTGAGTAGTGCCTTCTTACGTAAGAATCAATAATTCAAAAATACCGTGCAATACCATGTGTTCTTTCGTGCAACCACGCCATTCATCGTATTTTAACCACCAGATAATCCAACAGTGTTAACGGTAACAATTACGTCGTTATTTATAAAAATCAAACTTGTCGTTTTCTTCATTTGATAGTTATTCTTTTATGGGGCCCACAAATGGCTGCGCCGTCATACGAATATTCCCCGACAACAAGAATATTCCATGACCAAACGAATATTCCCCGACAAAATTGAATATTTTATAACCACTTACTTATTTTTCATAATTTGCACATTTAACCCATAACCAAAGCATTATATCAAATTAACTCCTTATTATTTCAAGATAATGAATAGAGGAAATTCAATTTTATTTATTAAAAATTTGGGGTCTTACAAGGATTATTGCCTTCCTGATGCACATTATCCTGGTTATTGATCATCGGTGACTTAACGGTCTCATTTTCTCCATTGTTAATCTTAAAATTTCCAGATATCATTTTCAAACACTGCCACAAAAAGGGTTAATTGACATGCCACATATTATCCCTATATTCTGACCGACCAATTAAATAAAAAATAAACTTAGGTAGGTCATACTAGCGAAGGAATTACATGTCTCTCCCCTCCTAGTTCTAGTCTCACATCTCAGCCATTTGATACCAACTGTGACGCCCCCAAAATAGGTATACATCACCCATTCTGAGTCGCCAAATACATGGTACAGAAATCAAATACAAACTTAATTTATACAATATGACAAAACGTAGCTGAGAGTTTTAACACGAATATTGTCTTCTAGACAATATCCAAACTCAAATGGAGTCCTCATTATATTTATTATCACACTATTTCACAGAATAGTGAGGACTACTAAAACAACCATCTGAACCATCAATCCATTCCCCGACTAGTCCCAACAATATTCTCATTTCCTGAAGAGAACAGTAAAAAAAAAGGGTGAGCTATACTAGCCTAGTAAGAAATATTATGACTAAGATAATGCAAAATAAATTATCGTTATCCTTCAATAGTATAACAACTCATAGAATATAATAGACCACAAGTTTTAAATTAACAACTGCAGCAGAACAAGCAATCCATTAGAGGAGTCAAGTAGAGCATGATATCTACTATCTTCTATGATTTAAAAGTTTATCCTCAATTTTATCACTAAGACTCAGCTTAATAAATAATCCACATCACTGAATTATCCATGCACTACGGGCCCAAGGATATTCATTAATATCACAACCACAAATTATCCATGCACTCCGGGCCAAGGATATTCATGTTTTCACAAATGGTCATGATCATGCCAAACAACAATTCATCTTTGCACCCTTGGCCGAAAGCGAACGCATGTTTATGATCATAGCAACATCTGTCCATCAATGCACTACGAGCCAATGAGGACTTTTACCACATCATTTGTAACATTACAGGTCATGATTATACGAAATAATCCTTGGCCATAATCATACCAATTAACAGTACATCTATGCACTACGGGCCAAAGATGACTTTTATCACAATATAAGCATGAGGATGATGACAATGATATAAGAATTGAATTAAATGAAAGCAAGGATAAATTTTAAAGATTTATAATTTAATTTATCCAGAAGTCAATAATATCCAAATTGTCAACATGATACTACTTTGTGGAGTAAAATTCAAGAATAATATTGAATCAAAAATGATTTGAATCGAAAAGAAATCAATTTTGGTCATGAATAGTACTCCGGGTAAATAGTACCTGAGTGAATAGTATCCCGTGAAAAGTACTTCATGAATAGTATGCCGTGAATAGTACTTTGTGAATAGTATTTTATGAATAGTACTTTATGAATAGTACTTTGTGACTAGTACTTCATAAATAGTATCGTATTTATGAATAGTGCCGTATTTATGAATAGTGCCCATGAATAGTACTTTGTGAATAATACCATACGTATGAATAGTACTGTATAAATGAATAGTACCCGTGAATAGTACTCCGACATGAAAAGTTTAAAATTTAACAAAAATTTTTAGAAAAAATATCCTTGTGAAACGATACTAGATGAAACGCAAATTTCAAGGATATTCTACTAATTTTACGGAGTATAAAAGCAATACTTTAACAAAATGAGTGTAGAATTAGGAATAAGAAACGAAATAATATTACTTATATACTACAAAGTATGGAAGAAAATATTATTTCATACGAATATTGAATGAAATAAAATTCTTTACGAATACAAAAAATAATTGAGTAAGAAAATATGAAATAAATAATATCCCTTACCTTAGTAGAAGGCTGGATACTGCAATAGTGAAGTAGTAGAATACTCTTCTTCTTTCTCTCTATAGCTTCTCTCTTTATAATTGCTCTTGTGAGTCTTAGTGAATTGGTGAGAATGAAAGAAGAAATGAGCTTCTATTTATAGGAAAACATAGTTTCGATAATTGCACGTGCATGGGCTCAAATTATAATAGTATAGTACCTTCATCTTTACCTCTGTTTTTAATTTAATCCTTGAAGTATTATCAATCTTGCACCACCTCCCCTAATAGTACATGAATGTGAATCAATAGTTCCATATATGTGAACCAACAGTAATATACATGTGAACCATTAGCAATTAATTGCTCATTTATCCGATTAATTGCTCGTTTGGTCAATTACAACAAAACCAGTCAATCAGAGAATTACCTCCTCTGAGGGTAATTGGGTTATGGAAGAATTAAAGAAATCTAAATGAACAACATCTTTCACTCATCAATATTATTCTTATCTTTAATCAACACAAACTTATTCATCATTAATATTATAACTTACAATATTAACAACCATATCATTCCCAGGAAAAAGGAGCTTTCTGATAAGGATTTCTCTCTATTGGCGCGCAATTAGGTGACCAAGCCCTTTCCTCGACAGAACTTTCTAGACATCGTCAATAATGCAAATAATAATATGAACAACTTGGTAGTCTCAGTTAGTGATTTAATAATATAAAATATTGTGCAGATGATACTATGACAATAATTAAATCAATAATATGAGAGATATTATGCAGCAATTACTGTAGCAATAACTGAATAAAACTGAGTGACTTCTCACGTAAGCATCAATAATTAAAGATATTGTACAATACCGTGCGCTACTATGCAACCACGCGTATTACTGTACTTTTACCACCAGGTATTTCAATAGTCTAACGGTAAAACTTTCATCCTTATTTTTATAAAAAGATATTTCTGTCATTTTCAAACTCCGACAATAATTTCATTGTGGGTTCCACCAATGATTGTGTCGTCGTACGAATATTCCCAAACAAAAAGAATATTCCTCGATCAAAAGAATATTTTATAACAACTTGCTTACTTTGCAAAATTTGTAAATATTACCCACAACTATAATATTATATCAAATCCACACCTTAATACTTAAAATAATATTTTGAAAAAATTAATATTTATTCATAAAATTTGGGGTCTTACAATCTCCCCTCCTTATGAAATTTTGCCCTCAAAATTTACGTATGTACCTGGTATATCGAAGAGGTGAGGATACCTCATCAGATTTTATCCCTTGAGGTATAACCTTTGAGCGTCGAATATGATCCTTTTTATGCAAGATTTTAACAGGCACCTCTTCATACGTTAAATCTTCCGCTATCTCGTCCGGTTCTAATTCAATAATATGGTTCGGATCGTCAACATATTTATATAACATCGATACGTGAAAAACGTTATGAACATGCGACATACTTAGCGGTAAGGCGAGTCTTTTAACGCCCCAAAATCTGGTCTATCTTCATACCCGAATTCCGTACGTCACCGTCCCACTTCTTTCCAAACATACATTATTATATACTGAAATATAACAACATACATTTTCACTTCCCAGGTTCTAATACCTTATAACCTCTTTCATTACAAATAATGATAATTATATTATTCTTTACATCTTACATATGTGACTTTCATCCGCAACCAAGGATACATAACAGTTTATTAAACTAGTCTATAGTTTAATTACATCTTTCCACATTAGAAGTCTTCTCTTGATCTTCTGGCTCATTCATCTAATGAATGACACTTTGTCTGGATACCGATTAGCATGATCTTCACAGAATCCTTAAGTTCTTCTAACATCGTTCGCTGAAAATGTTTTCCATTTAAAGCAAGTGTGAGCATTCAATTGCCCAACAAGTCATAATAGTTGAACAAACAACTTTAAGAATTCAACATTCCTTTATAACTTCGATAACCGAACAAAGGTTATGAAGCAACTTGAATAATAGGAATAATCTCGATTCCTATCATTTTAAAACATTATTCACATTCCCTTTGAAACACTTTCATACTTCTACCTTTTTCATACTCATCCTATCTGGCTAGAATCATTAGCACAGACTTAACAATAAGGGATCATGTATAAACAAGACATTCTCTTATTGAACAGTTCAATCACAGAACAGTTCATCTCATAGAAACACTGAAGTGTTCAAATTGTGGCACAAGGCCTTATATATTCTACCACCTTGTACAAATATCGCACATTTGCACATAGACAAAACTTCTCAAGTTCAACATCTGAGAAGTTTAAGAAACTAGCATTCATTTAGAATATGAATGAAGTTATGAAACTTATCTTACGCACAACTATAACTTATGCTGAACTGCTCATTCCAATTCCTATGTAGCACGTAAGGAAAACAACACATACATCAATTAGTCATGTATATTTGACTTATGCATTGGTTTACTTAACTTTACTTCTTAGGGTTCGCGTTCTTATAACCTAAGTTTGCGCGACAACTTCCTTTACCATTTTACGGCTTATGACATCCGGAGATGTCTTACTTAATACGTTCATCATCTTTGATGATTTGCATTCTTATCTTCTTCTTATAACTTCTCTAGGACTCAGCACATATCTCTTCTGTGCTAGCGGTCCATATGGTACTCTGAGTGGTTTCCCACAAACAACCAACAAACAAGTTCCCATCTCGTCTACACTGCCATCACAGTGAGTTAGATCGGTTAACAGTTTCGTATATACCTTCACTCTCTGAAGGAATTGTTTAGCCCAGCTCCCATATGTCAAGCATCAAAGGTTACGATTGCACCACAACCTAACTTATCTTAATTTATCTGAACCATTAAACTATAGCATTCGTTAAGTCAATTTCCTATTCCTTATGGCTTTCTGGCAACTAAATGTCATACCTCAGGATTCATTCTTTATCGTCCAAGTCATACTGTCTTTTGTATACTCAGAGCGATCATTCAAGTTAATCATTAACTCGGCTTCCTTATGTTAAATATTTTTGTCTTTAATTCAGTTCTTTACCATTTATAGGTTTAATCATTGGTCTTTATTACCTTACGGTCAAACCATACATGGGGTGTAGGTTCTATCCGTTTAGTATTTGCGTACACTCAACCATCATGCTGGTTAAAGTGTTTATTGCTTACATTTCATTCTAACATTCTCCATTTGAATCACGATCGGCTTCCATTAATCTTATTACCGTTCGTTATGGCTTTCATGATACCATTTGTTATTCTTCCTTAATGTTGAAGCCATAGGGTTCGCTATATGCTAAGACCGGTCATTCAACGCAACTGCATTGCGTTTATGTTCTTTGTCTTTTAATTTCGTTTGATCTTTCCGTTCAACCATCATTTAAGGTTTAAATCACTTTTTTAAGTGTTACATTAGTTAAACATTATGTTCTTTATCTTCTCTTACGTTTCCCCCAAGGGTTGAGCAGTTAAAAGCTTCTCTCTAGGCCTTGCTTCAACCAAACGGCGTTGCGGTGCGGTCCCCTTCCTTTCCTCACAACTGCAGCACTCATGCCATGATGCCACTCTCTCGTTTAAAGCTCGCCTCGCGACGCCGAATTTCCAATATTGAACTCCTGGTGCGGCATCGCGGCGCCCACCTTATAAGGCATGGCTAGTATTGCGGCACCAAGCCTTAATCTTTAAAAACTTTTCTAAGTGTTAACTTCATTTTGAGATGCTTACTTCCTGATCTCATAACTTATTTGTTATAACTCGGAACGAGGTCGTTCCAAAGCCATTCTCTTTCTTATCTTACATACTTCAATCCCCCTCGAACAGAACTTCATTCTAAATCTGTTAACATGCCACTCGATTGGCTTAATCTTCAACATTTGCTCATTTTACATTTTTAACGCTCTTCATTCGTTCGTCTTTAATTCAGTCATATGAACTCGGAACTCGTTCGTTCTTGTGTCCACGACTCTCGTTTTCTACCTTATCTTACTTTCTTATGAAACCCTACACGTCCGGGTTCGTTTACATACTTTCTAATTCTCGTTCATCTTTTACGAAATTTTCGTCATAACTTCTTTATAGCTCAGTTTTAATACGTTCTTCATGAACGTTTCTACCGTTCCTTACCAAGCAATAAGTATCTAACTTATACACAATGGTTTTAAACTTGTCCATTAACAACAATTACACTACTATGGTTTTAAATTTGTCCATTAACAACGTTCTTCGCGTGTTCTACGTGTTCTTCGTTCGTTCTTCATTTTTAATCGTTATTTTGATTACAATTTCACTTTTCTTAGAATTTGATGTTATAAAACACCATTCCTTACTTATTTCACCGAATCGTTCATATGATGCATTCGGATCGCTCAAATTCATTACGAATCTTATACTTCCTTAAGAAATTTATAAAATAAACTTCTAATTCTTATTTCTTCATTTTTTCATGATTTCAACCATATGAAAATTATTCTTACATCTTTTACTTCTTATTCTCATTAAGCTATGTTTTAAACATATAAAACTTACAGAAAATTAATTCAGAAGTTAAGTTTTCGATACCTTTCTTCTTTAATCTCTTTCCGTCGAACAAAGTTTGCTCATGAGCTAACTTTTCCTATTCCTTTACTCTTCTTCCTCCCATCCAAACTCTCTCTCTCAAGTGTTGGAGGATTTTCAAAAATCTAATCAAATGAGATTAAGCTCTCCTTTTATAGATTTTCAAAGATAGGGGCAAAATAGTCATTGTGCCCTTCCAGTTACTATTCACACCTCCTTACTATTCCACCTCCTTACTATTCACAAAACTTCCCTTGGAAGTTTTGTGGTTTTGTCTAGCGGAATTCGTCCGACAGTTTTAAAAACTGCGATTCTTGGAATCAAAATATTTTTGGATATGTTTTCTTTCCTTTACCGATTAACTTTTACGTATTCTTCGAAACTCTAAAAATTTGAAAAACACTTTTTCACGTTAAGAGTTTTCCTTCATGTTTTCCCCTGACGTAGTTAAATGAATGAAAAGTACAGAATAGTACTTTTCGTTATTTTAATTTCGTCCGATTTTTACACATTTTTTGAGAAAAACTTTTATCGGCTTACTTAACTTTTCATGATATATTATCATCAAATCTTTCGACGAAATATCATTTCAACATATCGAATTCTCGGAAAGGCTTAGGTTATTCAAACCCTAACCCTTAGGATTTCGTCGGGTGAATAGTACCTATTTCGTCTTTTCCCCATAAATATTTTTGTTCCCGGAAATATTTTATTTTCATCTTGAAAATTCTTACTTGTTCAGTCTAGCTCGTAGCTGGAATCCTCTTGCATTCTAATCATCCTAGGTTATAGAACGATTCATAAACACATAGCACAAAATATCATTAATAAAAATTTATTTTATTAATAACTAATTCTTTAAATCTTAAATTTTGAACAATCCGGATTCTCCGGGTTATTACATGTCTATAAGCTATAGTTCCTACTCGATCAAGGATTTCAAAAGGGCCAATTAAATCGAGGGTTGAGATTTCCTCTCTTCGTTGATTATTACTTCTAGAATAATGCCTTCTTACACCTTCTTCTTCATATTCATCAACTCCGGGTCTGTAGCTTGAGCAACTTTAAATTTATCGATTAAAGTCGATTCTACTCGTATATTTAAAACCATCACGTGCGTCCCTAGAGTCTTTAACTCTATCTCCATCATTTGTAAGTTATACGAAATGAGTCTTTGTGTTAACAACGTTGCACTCATAACCGCATACGATCATCTACTCAACGCGTCAGCTACCACCTTCGCTTTTCTAGGATGATATTGAATGGTATTATTGTAATCTTCAACAGCTCGAGCCAACGTCTTCTGCGCGAGTTACGTTAGTTTTGGGTGAAGAAATATTTGAGGGCTTTGTATCGAGTTCAAGGTCAATATAAAATTCAATTTCACACTCTGGGGGTAGGCCAGGAAGTCTTCAGGGAATACGTTAAGAATTTAGTAACGATAGAAATATCATTCAAAACTGTGACTCTCATCCAAGACTTGGATAACACCTTATATTGATACATATCAACTTGCCACCATTATTTACGGCGTTCCCTACGGAAAGTCTGGCTTCGATGCATCCCACACAAGGAAGTCACCAGTGAAAGGTTCCGGGCTTTTTACTTATGGCTTGATATGATAGTGATCGACTTTAGTGGTTTGGTTGCTTGAATTCGCATAACAGGTTGGTTAGGAATATGAAGGCTAACGACCTTATGAAAACAATCAATTTTAGCATGATGAGTAATTAACCAGTCGATTCCTAAAATCACATCAAAGGCAAGTATTTTCAAAGAGATAAGATCGATAGGTAACGTGAGGGTATCGATTTGAATCAAACAAGATTTATAAATGGTGGATGTAACAAAGGTTTCTCCTAACGGAGTTTCAATCAATAAGTCAAAGTCTAATTTCTCAGGAGTCAAATTTAAACATTGAGTGTAAGTAGGAGAAATAAAAGAATGGGTAGAACCGATATCGAATAAGGTATAAACATCGCAAGAGTTTATGATTAACTTACCCGTGATAACTTCATTCGGGTTCCTCGACAAACGCTCTCACTTAAACTACCGGCTTTGACTTTTCTGGGACATCCTTTGGTGTCACCATCCCAGTTGGTCTTGATTTCACTACACGACAAAATCGAGCTAGGTGACCTTCTCTTCCGCAATTAAAACACGTTTTGGGTTGCTGCGTACAGTTTGGACGGATGTATCCCTCATGTTCGCATTTGAAATATACGACCGGTGGTCGTTCTCCTTCCTTCGAAACGGGTGCTGGTGCTGCTATCTTTCCATCATTTTTGAACCTTCTCTTTTTAAAATTTCCACTTCTATTATCTTGGCCATGATTACCACCGAAGTGGTTACCATTCTTGACATGATAATTTCCTCCACGATGGTTATTATTGTCCCGATGGCCGTTGCCACCGGTATGATTATTATCGTGTTGTTGGTCGTTACCTTTTGGTTGAGTTGACTCATAATCGCGTTCTAATAACTGAGCCCTATTCATAACATCTGAATATAAACAAAGTTTGTGAGAAATGAGGTATTAATGTATTTCAGGTTTCAAACCTCTTAGAAACATTCGCGTCATTCGATCCTCATTATCTACCAAATGGGATGTAAACCGGGATAACTCTGCAAATTTAGCCTCGTATTGTGATACGATCATATTGTTTTGCTCCAGCTTGATGAATTCCACCTCCTTCATATGATGAATACTTTCAGGAAAGTACTTGTCGTTGAATAATTCTTGGAACTTCTCCCAAGACATCTTTAGTGCGGCAGATTGAGTACGTGTTATAAATTCCCACCAGTAATCTACTTCTTCATGCAACATAAAGGCAGTGAAGGGAACCTTTTGCTCCTCTGAGCATTCAAAGATATCAAATATCTTGGTGATCTTCTTAATCCACGTCTCTGCTTTAAGTGGTTCTGGCTTTCCCAAAAACTTCGGTGGTCCCAACTCCTTGAACCGCTTAGCGGTGACCAGCTGTGAATTGCTAGTGTTTCCACCTGTATTTTGAACAGGAGTCCCTCTCGTTTGGTTTTGCATAAATTCTAAAAAACTCCTAAACGTACCATCGTTCATCATTTGGTTGGTATTGTTGTTTACATGAGGATTATTGCCTTCCTGATGCACATTTTTCTGGTTATTGATCATCGGTGACTCAACGGTCTCATGTGCTCCATTGCTAATCTCAACATTTTCAGATGCCATTTTCAAACACTGCCACAAAACAAGGGTTAATTGACATGCACATATTATCCCTATATTCTGACCGACCAATTAAATAACAAATAAACTTAGGTAGGTCATACTAGCGAAGGAATTACCTGTCTCTCCCCTCCTAGTTCTAGTCTCACATCTCAGTCAGGGATCATTTTCCTGAGCTTTGATACCAATTGTGATGCCCCTAAAATAGGTATACATCACCCATTCCGATTCGCCAAATACATGGTACAGAAATTAAATACAAACTTAATTTATACAATACGAAAAAACGTAGCTGAGAGTTTTAACACGAATATTGTCTTCTAGACAATATCCAAACTCAAATGCAGTCCTCATTACATTTATTATCACATTATTTCACAGAATAGTGAGGACTACTAAAATAACCATCTGGACCGTTAATCCATTCCCCGACTAGTCCCAGCTATATTCTCATTTCTTGAAGAGAACAATGAAAGCAAAGGGTGAGCTTAACAAGCCCAGTAAAGAATATTATGACTAAGATAATGCATAATAAATTATCTTTATCCTTCAACAATATAACAACTGATAGAATACAATAGACAACAAGTTTTAGATCAACAACTAAAGCGGAACAAGAATTCCATTCGAAAAGTCAAGTAGAGCATGATATCTACTATCTTCTATGATTTAAAAGTTAATCCTCAATTTTATCGCTGAGACTCAGCTTAATAAATAATCCACATCACTAAATTATCCATGCACTACAAGCCAAGGATATTCATTAGTATCACAACCACGAATTATTCATGCACTACGGGCCAAGGATATTCGGGTTTTCACCAATGGTCATGATCATTCCAAACAACAATCCGTCTTTGCACCCTTGGCCGAAGAGAACACATGTTTATGATCATACCAACATCTGTCCATTAATGTACTGTGGGCCAATGAGGACGTTTACCACATCATTTGTAACATTACAGGTTCTGATTACACCGAATAATCCCTGGTCATAATCATACCAATCAACAGTCCATCTATGCACTACGGGCCAAAGATGACTTTTATCACAATATAAGCATGAGGATGATGATAATGATATAAAAATTGAATTAAATGAAAGCAAGAATAAATTTTAAAGATTTATAATTTAATTTATCCAGAATTCAATAATATCCAAATTGTCAACATGATACTGCTTTGTGGAGTAAAATTCAAGAATAATATTGTATCAAAAATGATTTGGACTTAAAAGAAACCAATTTTTATCATGAATAGTACTCTAGGTGAATAGTACTTGAGTGAATAGTACCCCATAAATAGTACTTTATGAATAGTACCCCGTGAATAGTACTTCAGGAATAGTACTTCATGAATAGTATTTTGTGAATAGTACTTTATGAATAGTACCATATTTATGAATAATACTTTGTGAATAGTACCGTACGTATGAATAGTTCCTTATAAATGAATAGTGCCCGTGAATAGTACTCCGGTATGAAAAGCTTAAAATTTAACAAAATGTTCAGAAAAATATCCTTGTGAAACGATACTAGATGAATCACAAATTTTAAGAATATTCTACTAATTTCACGGAGTATAGAAGCAATACTTTAACAAAATGAGTGTACAATTAGGAATACAAAATGAAATAATATTACTTACATACTATAGAGTATGGAAGAAAATATTATTTCATATGAATATTGAACGAAATAAAATTCCTTATGAATACAAAAAATAATATCATAAGCGAATATGAAATAAATAATACCCATTACCTTAGTAGAAGGCTGGATACTGCAGTAGTGAAGTAGCAGAATACTCTTCTTCTTTCTCTCTATAGCTTCTCTCTCTATAATTGCTCTTGTGAGTCTTAGTGAATTGGTGATAATGAAAGAAGAAATGAGCTTCTATTTATAGGAAAACATAGTTTTGATAATTGCACATTTAGGGGCTCAAATTATAACAGTATAGTACCTTCATCTTTACCTCCATTTTTAATTTAGTCCTTGAAGTATTATCAATCTTGCACCACCTCCCCTAATAGTACATGCAAGTGAATCAATAATTCCATACATGCTAACCAAAAGTAATTTGCATGTAAACCGATAGCAATTAATTGCTCATTTATACGATTAATTGCCTGTTTGGTCAATTATAATAAAACCAACAAATCACAAAATTACCTCCTTTGAGGGTAATTGGGTCACAGAAGAATTAAAGAAAACTAAATGAACATCTTTCACTCATCAATATTATTCTTATCTTTAATCAACATGAACTTATTCATCAATAATATTATAACTTCCAATATTAACAACCAGATCATTCCCAGGAAAGAGGGGGCTTTTCGATAAGGATTTCTTCCTATTGGCGCGCAATTAGGTTACCAAACCCCTTTCCTTGACAAAACTTTCTATACATCGACAATAATGGAAATAATAATATGAATAACTTTGTCATCTAAATTATTGATTTAATAATATAAAATATTGTGCAGATGATACTATGACAATAATTTAATTAATAGTATGAGAGATATTATGCAGCAATTACTGTAATAATAATTGAATAAAACTGAGTGACTTCTCACGTAAGCATCAATAATCAAAGATACTGTACAATATTGTGTGCTACTCTGCAACCACGCGTATTACTGTACTTTTACCATGCGTATTACTGTACTTTTACCACCGGGTATTTCAACAGTCCAATGGTAAAACTTTCGCCATTATTTTTATAAAAAGATATTTCTGTCGTTTTCAAACTTCGACAGTAATTCCGTTGTGGGGTCCACCAATGATTGTGTCGTCGTACGAATATTCCCTGACAAAAAGAATATTCCTCGACCAAATGAATATTTACAACAACTTGCTTACTTTGCAAAATTTGTAAATATTACCCACAACTATAACAATATATCAAATCCACACCTTAATACTTCAAAAAAAAATATTTCGAAAAAATTAATCTTTATTCGTAAACTTTGGGGTCTTACAACAGAGGCGGGTCCCCAAACATCCGAATGGATTAAAGAAAAAGGTACGTCTTTTTTCGTGTGGTTCACGGGATAAGGAACTCTATGACTTTTAGCTGCAATACATGTTTCACATTTAAAATATAAATGTTGTACTGTAGAGAACAAATTTGGAAATAGATGTTGTAAATATCCAAAAGAAAGATGTTCCAAGCCAAATTTGACTTTCTTTATCACTGGTCATGTAATGTCGGACCTGATTAGCTTTCCCTGGACTGAAGTCATCCATGTAGTAGAGTCCCCATTTTTTAGAACCACACCCAATGATCTCCTTCGTGGGAATATCTAAAAAAAGACAAAAAGTAGGATACATTAATACCACATAGTTGAGGTCTGTTGTAACTTGACTGACAGAAAGTAATTTACTTGATAAAGATGAAACAAGTAATGTATGGTTTAGGGAAAAGAGAGGAGGATAAGGCCACTATTCCCGCTCCTGTGACTGGATATTGGACTCCATTAGCATTTATAATACAACTTCTCTTGGGCTTAGTGATGTGTGAGAAATCATGAGAATCAAAAGTCATGTGATCAGTAACCCCAGAATCTATAATCCACATGCCTTCATTATGATCATGACATGTAACCAAAGTTTGTCCACAATTATACCTTGATCACTGATGGGTATGAATAGGTTTGTCGATTATGGTTGAGCAATAAGAGATAGTTGTGGCTCTGCATTTGCAACAACTTCTCTCCTCGTGCCTTCATTTGTGCCAGTTGTAAGACCCCAACTTTTATGAATAAAATGATTTTTCTATAATTATCATTTTTGAATATTATGGAATGAATTTATTATAATGTTATAGTTGTGGGTAGTATTTATAAATTCTGCTAAGTATGCAAGTTGTTATATTATATTCGATTGGTCGGAGAATATTCGTTTTAGCAGGGAATATTCGTACAATGGCGCAATCATTGGTGGACCCCACAACAGAATTATTGTCGAATTGAGAAAAAGACAAAAATATATTTATGAAAATAACGACAGAAGTTTTACCATTAATACTGTTGAACTACTTTGGTAGTAAAAGTACAATGAATACGCTGGCGTGGTTGCATAGTAGCACACGGTATTGATTATTGATGCTTACGTGAGAAGTCACTCATTTATACTCAATTATTTCTACAGTAATTGTTGCATCATATCTCTCATATTATTGATTCGATTATTGTCACAGTATCATCTGCATAATATGTTATTTTATTAAATCAATAATTGAGACGACAAAGTTATTCATATTATTAAATTGTAATATTTACAATGTCTAAAAGTTCTGTCAAGGAGAGGTTTGGTCACCTAATTGCGCACCAATAGAGAGAAATCCTTATTGGAAAGCCCTCTCTTTCTTGGGAACGACATGGTTGATAAATATTGTGAGTTATAATATTAATGATGAATGTTATTAAAATTGAAGTTGTGCTCGGAGTTGAATTTGGAGACGCGGACGCGATATTTGAGTCTGGAACGATGAAATTAGTAAAAATAGACTATATACACAAAATTTTCCAGGTTTTACTATTTGGTCAAAAAGTCAACAGTTGACTTTTTTGGGAAAAGTCAAACTTCAAAACTTCAAAATTTATATTTTTGATAAAAATAGTTTCATTGTGTTGGAATTATTTGTGTTAGTGAAAATCGACATTTATTTCGATAATAATTGATGTCTGGAGGTTATATTGACCAATCGGGTATTTAACCGGATAAATGAGCAATTAATTGCTATTATTTCACATGATTATAACTATTTGTTCACATGTGTATACTATTGTTTCACATTCTTGTTACTATTAGGGGAGTTGGTGCAAGATTGATAATACTTGCATGACTAAGTTAAAAATGGAGGTATAGATGGAGGTACTATACTGTAATTCATATTTTCACATGTCTAGAACTATTGATTCACATGATTTTCTATTGAATCACATTATTTACTATTAGGGGAGGTGGTGCAAGTTTGATAATACTTGCATGACTAAATTAAAAATAAAGGAAAAGTTAGAGGTATTGTACTGTAATTTTTTGAGCCCCAAAACGTGCAATTATTGAAACTATATTTTCTATAAATAAAGCTCATTCTTCCTTCATTTCTCACCAATTCACTAAAGCTATAGAGCAATTATTATAGAGAGAAATTGTAGAGAGAAAATCAGAAAAGAAGAAGAAGCCTCTGCCACCTCACTACTCCTATATCCAGCTTTTTTAAAGGTAAGGGTATTATTTCTTTCTTTCGTCTTCATGAAGAGAACTTCTGTTATTCCATTCTTTATTATTATGTTGGAATAACCTGGTTATGCGAAGTACCGCATACATGGTGAAATTCTTTTGTTATTCCATTCTTTATTATTCTGTTGGAACATCATGTCTGTGCTTTACGCCGGACCTGGTTCCGTCTTTATTATTCTGTTGGAACATCCTGTCTGTGCTTTACGCCGGACCTAGTTCCGTCTTTATTATTCTGTTGGAACATCCTGTCTGTGCTTTACGTTGGACCTGGTTCCGTCTTTATTATTATTCTCACTGAACATCATGTATACGTGCTTTACTGGGACTGGCTCCGCGTCTTTATTATTCATTTGAAACATCTTGTGCTCGTGCTTTATGCCGACATTCGTTCCATCTTTATTATTCATTGGAATATCCTCATCTCATGAGTTTTACGCGGGACCGGTTCCGCTTTTATTATTCTGTTGGAACATCCTCTTCGTGCTTACGCCGCACACGGTTCCGCTCTTTATTATTACTGCTGGAACATCTTATGCGTGCTTTTATCTTGGGACTGGTTCTGCTCTTTATTATTCTCATTGGAACATCCTGTTTGTGCTTTATGCGGACTTCGGTTCTTTCTTTATTATTACTCGCTGGAACAACTGTCATGCATGCTTTTACGGACACTGGTTCCGTCTTTATTATTCTGTTGGAATATCATGTCTGTGCGTTTTATGCCGGACCTAGTTCCGTCTTTATTATTCTGTTGGAATAACTTGCCTGTGTGGTCTACCGCATGCTTGGTGCTTTCTTTTGTTATTCCATTCCTTATTATACTCAGTTGGTTAAAGTTTTGACTTCTATACTCCATGAAATTAGTGGAATATCCTTGATATTTGCGTTTCATCCAGTATTTTTTCATGGAAATATTCTTCTGAGCATTCTTAAATTTTACTCTACAAAGAAGTATCTTGTTGACAATTTAGATGTTATTAGTTCCTGGATAAATTAATTCGTGAGCTTGTTTTATTGAATACGTTCGGATAAGGCGAATACGTTCGGATACAGGAAAAAGGATAATGCCAAGTTCAGCATGGGATAAAATGTGCGGCTAGTTTGTAATGGTATAGTTGATAAATATGTTATATGGTAGATAGTTTATGAATTGTGTATAAGTTAAGGTTAGTCAATTTTGGGGAATAGTGTGTAAAGTGTATTGTATAAAAAATTTATGTTTATATCTTCCGTAATTAGTTATAGAATGATTGTACCAGATCCGTGGTGATTTGGGACCCAGATTTGGGGCCGTCACATTTGGTATCAAAGCTGTTGGTTATGAATCTTAGGTAGGAATACTTGAGACAAATAACTGTAGTGATTAGGATAAGTACTAACTCACATAGAGTTAGTTGGTCGGTAAGATTCAAAGACGAATCTTGGCGAGTGTAAAGATACAGAGTTCCCTAACTCTGATAATAAAGTTGAACAGTAGTGGTGAATAGATAGAGTCTAAAAGACTAAAGGTGCAGTGATAGGAGATCTTAAAACAAAACGATCAAGATATAGAAATAAATCATAATATATACGACGAGATAACTCCGTGAGCTGATAAGGGCATATCAGGGAAAAGAATCAATCTGATGATTGGAAAGTTTACAGCAAGATTGTTGTGTATCAGTGGTACTATGAATTGGTACAGATTCAGGAAAGGATTATGAATATGGATTAAATGAAATTCGTATTGAGAAGGGGGTTAAGATTAGGTGGGGATTTCAATTAAGGACTCATGTCAGTAGCTGAGTTGTATGATTCCTTGTATGGGCGGGAAATTGTACTTGGTGTAAAAACTACTTAGTTTCTGGCATTGATAATCATTGAAATGTTTGTGTCACGCTATTTGCTATATGCATGTTAAGAGGGCGATTCATTTCTCATGTGTATAACAGATAGATAGGTTATAGGTAGAGAATATAGGGTTAAGTACAAGTTCTTAAAACTTATACTTATGTGAAATTCTTGACTAATAGTTATATGAAATGCTTATGAACCCCTCAGCGAATGGAAGCCAAAGGTCTGACTAGGGTAAGTTCTTAAACTCATATAATTGTGGCAAGTTTATGAACTCATATGTGTGGTTTGACGAATTGAGTATTGTTGTGTGTGAATGGAGAATTGAGGATTATAAGAATAGATAGATTGTTAAGAAAATGATCATTAGTGGAGACATAAGTTTTCCAAAACTTCTAGCTATGCTAGACTTCGAAATTTTGACATCAAGCTAAATATGCACTATGTGCTTTTAAAAATAAAATAAAATGTAGACTCGTAACCATTTTTGAAATGGTTTAAAGTACAGTCTATGCTACTTATTTCGGCTAGACGCAAATGATTTGAAATATCAAAATTTATTTTATTTATCACTCATGTACCATATAACCTGGTGCCGAGGTGATAAAAAGGTGATGGAGTTATAAATACAGGAATACTTAGTGTGAATTTGATCTAAAATCGTTATTCCACTATAGTATGATGTGTTATGACAAAGTTATATGATGACAGCATCCTCAAACAGACTGTTAATACAGTACGACATCATGACGTCATTCTCAAAAATGTTTTCAAAATTTTAATTTGCCAATGGGGTTTGGCTACACTTAAATAATTCGATTGAATTGAATTATTGATATGAGTCTATGCTATTCGATTCAGCTAGACTAATGTTAATGAAAACTCTAAGTGTTCATTGAAAGAAATTTTCCAAACCAAATTGTACGTTTTGGTGCGGAATCCTATGATAAGACTGAGGTGAACAATGTTGTTTGGATAAATAATCCAATCGAGTAGCGTAAATATTCGCTAGACATGATTAATACATTATGCATGACGTAAGAGTACGATAGGCTAATCACCTAAAGTACTAACAACGGTAGTTACCTTCTTCGTGATTGTAAACATACCAAGTAATGTATTGTTTTGCGGTATGAATACCGTTAAAACTATGCGTTCATGGTCTATATGACCCCTCAGCACCATTTGAAAACTTTTACTATTCTGTGAATATGGTTATGTATGTGTTCAGGATGTGGTTAAGGGTCAAGGGTTGACCAGATAAATTTTATCAGTGTCAAACCCTAATATTATTGTCGAATATTGACGTTCAGTTAGAAAACCCAAGCAATGGATAAGAAACCCTAGAAACTAGTTCTGAAAACCCTAATCTTAGTTCCGAGAGTCTGAAACTCTAATTCAAAAATTTAAAACCCTAGACTAGGAATGCAAATGCTGGTATAAGGTTTAAATGTCATTAATTATAATTTATTAGGAAAAACCCTAATGAATTACTTGAAAACCCTAATTAATTATTAAAAAACCCTAATACCAGATCTGGAAACTCCAATTTCAGATTCCGATAATTTGAAACCCTAATCTGGGAACTTAACAGAGAATTATAATGCTTAAGTACTATTAATTATAATATTAATTAGGGTAAAGCTTAATTAATTAGCAAACCCTAATTTTAAATTCTTTTAAACCCTAACTGTTCCGTCAGAAACCCTAATGTACAGTTATGGACTTAACTGCTAAATTAGCAATTTAAATTAGGAAATAATAATCCTAATTATTAAAATTGAATTATGATTAGGAAATCTAAGTATAATTAGATAATCCTAATTATAATTTGAAAATCTTAGTTTTTGTCCATTTTTTTAATACCTAATTTAGAAATCCTAAATGAGAATTTTGAAAACCTTAGGTTTTAACCCTAAGGGCTAAACCCTAAGGGTCAAACCCTAATGGATAAACCCTAAGGGTTGGGTTAAATGACATTTTTAGAATTAAAATTGGAAGCAAAAAGACTATTTTACCCTTTTAGCAATTCTTTAATGAGTTGGTGTATAGGTTTTAACTTTAGGTGAAGTTGTTCACAAAAACCTAGCTCTAGCATGTGCTCTATATTAAAAATATCAGCCATTTGTCAATCCAAGTTCATTGTATCAAAGTCATATTATAGATCAAAGAGAAAGAAAGGAGCCACTTTAGTTCTCATATTTTCCAAGACCTCTCTCTCTCTAAGTTTTCGAAATGGAGAGTGAAAGGGAGTGTAAAGTTAAGACTATTTCAGTTTGTAGCTTTCCAAGAACAGAATCCATGATCAAAAATCAAAGTCCAAGCTAGAAAGGTATAAAAACCCTAACTTATAGATCTATGTATTTTGTGTTAGATGTTGTTGTTAGATGTTTAAAGTAGTGTATTAGGGTGTCATTTGATAATCTGGCTAGCTAAAACTTTGATCCATATCATTTTGATGCTCGAAATTGAAGTTTCTTAAATCTGGAAAAGTTAGAAATTTTCGTCTGACAAGCAAATGTCAGGCTTCATAGATCGGTGTCTGGTAATGGTTTTAGTGTTTTAAATGTTTGTATTGGTAGTATGTTATGTGGTCTTTACTCTGCAACTCGAATCTGGGTCAGTTCATGTTTGGATTAAGAGTTACTGTTGGTCAAAATCCTTTGAACGTTCACGAAATCTGGTTTCTGGGTAACCCAGAAACCCAGATTTGTCTGACAGTCATTTTCTAGGCTTTAGAACATGCTGTGGTTTAATTGTTGGGCCAAGTTGTTGTATTGATGTTGTTGTCTGTCATATGGACTACATATATAAGCTTTTAGATCACCCAAATGAGTAACAGAATCAAAGATATACTAGGTCAAACCATCATTGGACGACTGGCTGGATGAAGATTCTGGAAAACCCAGAATCTTCAAGAACAAGTCCCTGACAGGTAGTTTGACCGGCTTTGATCTCTCTATTTTGATGTTTTTAAGTTGATTTAAGGTTACATAACTGTACTATTACATGTACTCTACAAGATTCAACCATTGGATCACATAAACAAGATATAGAATGTAAACTATAAGGATTCAAAGTAGGTATCTCATTTGTTCTTCAATTTCTGGAAAACCAAGAAATTGAAGAACAACGTCTGTCAAGTTTGTAGAGACTTAGATCTCTATGATCTGATGTTGTATGGTCATGGAACAAGTTGGTAATCTTAGTATTACATTAGTACTTTAGTTCTAATCAAATTAGAAGCCCAGAAACGTAATAAACATGAATCTAGAACGGGTCAAACCAAGCTCCTCGATAACTGACATGGTTTTCTAGGCAAGCTCAAGAACACTCAAGAACACCATTAGCAACGGTTTTGTCACCTATGGTACCTTTAGCGACATTTAATTACTAAAAATTATTAATTACTTAAATAAATAGATAAAAATGGTTTTTAATTATTAAAAATACATAATAAATTATGAAAAATTATTTTAAAGCCTAAAAATAGTTTTTAATTATTTTGAGTATATTTCAAAAATATTTAATATTTTTGGAACATAAAAGGTATTTATTTATTTAATTATAATATTAAATAAATTATTTAAAATGGTTTTAATTCATGAAAAATCATGAAAAATTATATTATGGTATTAGAAAATATTTGAAGTTATTTTGATGACTTTTAATATTTTGTGGTGAATTTAATTAATAATTTATTATTAATGGTAATTAATTTATTTAATAAATATATTAAATAAATAATGGAAAAATAGAATTAATGTTTTAAAAATCATATAAAAATGATTTAAGTGTTAGAAAAATATTTTAAGTTATAAAATATAACTTTTGATATTTTGCCATGAAAATATTAATACTTTAATATTAATATCAATTATTGGATAATGGATTTAATTGTTTAAAAATCATATAAATATGATTTTAAAGTATTAAAAATACTTTGTGATATTATAATTATATTATAATATTATGTTATGATTTTATTAATATTTAATATTAAATATTTATTAATGATTAAGAAATTATGTGGTATTTATATTATATAAATACGATATTAATGATTGGAAAATCTTGATAAATGGTAATAATTATCTAAAAATTATTACGAGCCTATGAAAATCATTTTGACTAATAATAAATAATTGTTAAGTGTTTAGGCAGAGTTTAATTGAACTTAAACTTGATATTTGTCCGACTAGACCGTCGGGATAATAGAATTGTGTCGGTTTCAAGTCAGACTGAAATAGTTTGACCTGGTACTAAGTCTTATGTGTGTAGTAGACTGATAGGGTTATATGTTATGTATTTAGGTTATTCTATGTATATATATATAATAGTATTAAATTGTGATGATATTTTTCTGATATTGGAGATCTATATTACTAATATTAGGTCTTCGGATAAAGCGATATAAATTACGTAGCGGTAATCAACGGTTCAGGCAAGTTTTACTTAACTCTACTAAGAGTTGTTCATTCTGATATGCTTATGGTTAATCATTGTTGATTGCCATGTAGAATTGTACTTTGTACATATTGCATGTATAAGTCAGGTATGAAAGGTTGATCACCTTCATTATCGTTTGGTCCAGATATTTTTGTTCATGTTTAATATTTGTTCAGTCAAAAGTTTGTTCATGCTAATTCGCAATTATATTGTTGAATTATAGCCAGCCTATTATTCACACTCTTTCAATCATGATATATCCTTAAATTGTATTTATACTTGCTGGGCAATTTTCATGCTCGCCCTTGCTATATTATGATAAACATTGCAGATAAGGCAAATACGTTCGGATACTGGAAAAAGGATAATGCCAAGTTCAGCTTGGGATAAAATGTGGGGCTAGTTTGTAATGGTATAGTTGATAAATATGTTATATGTTAGATAGTTTATGAATTATGTATAAGTTAAGGTTAATCAATTTTGGGGAATAGTGTATATTGTATAAACAATTTATGTTTATATCTTCCGCAATTAGTTATAGAATGATTGTACCAGATCCGTAGTGATTTAGGACCCAGATTTGGGGCCGTCACATTATTGACGATGTCTGGAAAGTTATGTCGAGGAAATGGGTTTGGTCTCCTAATTGCGTGCCAATAAAGAGAAATTCTTATCCAAAAGCTCCCTCTTTCCCGGGAATGATCTAGTTGTTAATATTATGAGTTATAATATTAATGATAAATGTTATTAAAAATGTGTTTTGTGAAGCCAAGTGAACTGAGATAAATAGATGGGATTTTTATGACGTATTTGTTAAAAATATTGTTTATTATATGGACCTCCACTTACCCATTTTTCAAAACTGTCGGTAGAAAGTTATCTCAGTTTTGTTATATATATATATATATATATATTCTAATAAGTTTTGTTTTTTATGAAAAATAGAATATATTATATTTTATTGCATAGTGTTGGATAGTAAATCAAAATTTTCAGCCGAAGAAGTGCCCGTGAATTCCTATTACTGTGCGTCCATGATTTTTCTTTTCATATAGTATCATGTCATTCTCCTATAAATAGGATGCTTAGTTTAGAATTGAAAATCACACTAGAATCAGAGAATTCTTCTTCTATAATATTGAGCGTATTTCTTTTGAGTTTAAGGAAGCTTTGAGCGTAGAAAACAATATAAGTTTTCTTCAAGAATATCTCCATCCTACCAGTTAGAAGAACTCTCCTTTTAAGGTAAAGGATATTATGTTTGTTCAATATTCGTAAGAAATAATATTTTCTTCCATACTCTGTAGTATATAAGTAATATTATTTTGTTTCAGATTCTGAATTATACACTCATTTTGTTAATTATTGCTTCTATACTCCTTGAAATTAGTAGAATATCCTTGAAATTTGCATTTCAGCTAGTATCGTTTCACAAGAATATTTTTCTGAAAATTATTGTTTAATTTTGATCTTTTCATGCTGGGGTATTATTCATAAGGTACTATTCACAAAGTATTGAAAGTATTATGCATACAAGCCAATCATGTATGATGATAAAGCATATACTGTGTAATCAATCTTATTTATTTATTAATAAAAGAATTATTTATTAAAAGGCATTTATTATCTACATGGTGCTATTTTAATAATATGTGATAAACCCATAGTTTTAAGCAATGCTTTTAGAATCATGATGAGATCATGCTAATGAGATCTAAATTCTTAGATAGCTTAAAACTAAAATGTTCCCAATCAATGGATTACTAAAAGGGGATTAATGAATCCGGATAGATTGAATGCGTCGTTGTTTTACTCATTGGATGAGGATGATTGATCTCATGATCATTTGTGTGGAGACACTAAAGCAAGTATGTAGGTGCTTATTAGAGAATAAGTTCACTGAACGTGACTCGCTAAGGAATACCTAATGGAGTTTTACTTACCTATCAATAGGAATTCCTGTAGTGATAGTAGTACAAATGATCCTTAGACTTGAGATCATCATAGTATCTTATATATAATGAATTACACTTTGACTTATTCCTTAAGACTCTTAGAGTATATCAAAGGGTATGCTTGGGTGTAATAAGTTATATATGAAGATAATGAATGATCAATAAAGAATCTACCACTTCTAGTAAAAAGGAGAAATGTCTATGTGATTCGATAAATGACAACCCAGAATCCTTGGCGAAGGTGGAATGAAATTAGAAAGTAGTTTCTAATTTGCATTCATTAGGAGTTGTGCATTTAGGAATCGAAATACATATGATTAAATAAAATAAGACTTGACAGTAATTCCATGTCTTATATTTAATTGGGACATTGTATGATGGAAGGATTGAATTATGCACGGTAACTATTTACTCAAAGGTTCTTTTATGATTAATGTTGAAATCTATATTATCTGGAAAGTCGTTGATCATTAGGAGACTTATCCTATTGTAGAATAAATATTATTTATTTAAATAAATTATTTTTTAATTTATTTATTTAAATGAGATTAGAATTGTTCTAATTGATTTATTCACAACCGGTTTAATATGGAGAACCTAAAGGGTCACACCATAAAAGGAAGAATAATTATTTAAGAAGTTAATGGCATAATTGTAATAATATATTAAGTATATTTAATTTAATCTATGGTGATAGAATAAATTAAATAGCTTAATATTATTATTTAATATTTTAGAAATATTAAATATAAATTAATAAGATGAGTCTTATTAATTTTATTACAATTATTATTATTTTAATTTCTAAAAGGTTTAGAAATTAATTTAATATAAGTACTCTCATTTATTCCTAATTGGATTAGGAAAGAAAATTAGTTAAAGGAGTTTAATTAATTACCCCTAATAGGATTAGGGAGCCCATTTAATTAAAAGAGTTTAATTAAATAAATAATACCTTATTTTAATTAAAATAGAGTTACATGATATCTTTATAAGAGGAGTCTCATATCAGATATCTTATATACGTAATTCCTAGAGTTGGAGAGTACGCCTCCTTTTTCTATACAGATAGGAAAAACTAAGGTTTGAGCCAATACCCCTTCTTCTTAAAAATTTTTCTTCTTTGGTGGATCACCTCTAGAGGCCATACACTTGGGTGGCTTACATTGATCAAAGGAAGGAATCTACCCGGAGATTCAAGGAGATCGCGGAGAAGTAGGAGGTGAACTAGTACCTGAGGGTAATTTTTTTTTAAAGGGCATGATCGCCGAAAGAGAAAAAAAAACAAAATCGTGATACCTGCTAATGCTTTGATCGGATTTCTTTAACTTTTTCCGCGTGGCTGTTATATATATATATATATATATATATATAATATTGTTAGAAACTCAAAGTGAAGGTTAATTATATATTATATATATATTAGATACTAAAAAGGAAATCTTGTGGTTCCTGCAGCCGTCCCACGTGATTAGTTTATATATATATTTACGTAATAATTTTATAATTAAAATAAAAAGTTTATTTTAATCTTGAAATTGGATTTCATGCTATTTAAAAATGCCCATTAAATGATACTCATATATATATGGAATGATTTTATTTATTGATACATATGGTGATATGTATGATAATAAATGGGATTGATTATTGACAATTGACCAATGTGAATGGATATATTTTAGTTGGATGTTTGAATGAATGGGTTTTATTAAATGGGGTCTGCGTACCTCGTCTTTTCTGGTTTTCTTCTTGATGTAAATTCTATCTCTCTCTCCTATGTACTTCCCCTTGACTGCTGATCAAGGTTTCTATTTAAATTAAATAGTTTATGTAATAGGACTAGTTAGAATTTTTCAAGAACCAGAAGATCAAGGAGCAAGGAATAAAAAAAGACCCGTTTGTAATGGAGCCCGGGTTTAAATGTAATAGTTATATTTAAATGTTTATTCTTTGCACCCTAGGGTTTGACCTTTTGGTTCACTTGGTGGCTCTAGTGAACCAAACTAGAATAAAAGTCCATAATCAATCCGGGTAGAATATAGTATTCTATATGTGCATGCTAGTATTATATATATTATATATTATGCAAACATGCTTCGCATGTTTAATAATATGACGCCGTATTTTATATATATATTTGCATGCTACGCTAAACAAGATGAGACAAATAATAACAAATCCCTCAAAGTTTTTATATATTAAGTCTTAAGCGTTCAAAGATATTTAGAATATCGAGCGTCAGCTTTCTAGCATGATAAAATTAATAGAGTATTAAATATTTAATATGAGTTTGTTGTGTCACCACAAGGCAAGTATTAAGTATTTAAGATGTTAATTTATCACATTTGATGCTTATAAAGAAAATTGAACAATATTGTTTTGTTGTGTCACCACAAGGCGATATTTTTCTTTTTGAATATATGGAAGTGCTAGGTTGGACTTAACTTAGATAATTTTGATTCGGATGTGCCACCACTTGATCAAAATAATCTAAGAGGCAAAACATAAGGAGTTACATGTTGATGTAATTGACAAGGAGTTGTCTACCTATTTATTTATATATAGTTTGTTGTGTCACCACAAGGCTATATATATTTGAAATGGGATCCTTATTCTCACTAGCAAAAACTTTAATTAGATTTTCTTTGAACTATATAAATGAGGGTAATATAGTTTGAAGAAAATAGTGGGAGATACCAATATAAAATAAGACCTAATTTATTTTGGTAATTAATTAAATGAATGTTTGCTAAAATATTATCTTTTTACATGCGAAATTTTGAAAATGTCACATTCACTAATTTCAATCTGCGTATACTACAATCTAACAAACCGATTTGGATCAAACTACACGGATTTGGTTAAGGAATCGAGAATTGTTCTCACTGGTGAAAAGATTTCTTATGTCCTAAATTACCTAGTACTGCAAAAAGATCTGAGAGGCGACCTCTCCGAGGAAGAGATTGCTACTTTTAAAGCGTGGCAAAATGATGGATATGTGGCTCAATGCATCATGCTCGCATCCATGAGTAACGAGCTTGACGTCGAAGATGAAAACATGGATGCTCCTACTATCTTCTGACACCTTCGAGAGTTGTATGGTGAGCAAAGTAGGATTGCTAGATATGAAATATCTAAGGAGCTCTTTCGATCTCGGATGATGGCCAGGGCACTACTGATTGAGACTCGTGTCCTAAAGATGATCAATCTGATTGAACGTCTTGGACAGCTTGGGTTCGTCATGGATGGGGAATTGAGTCAAGATTTAGTCTTGCAGTCACTCCCAGACACCTTCTCATAATTTGTTGTGAATTTTCACATGAATAAGTTGGATGTCAGCTTGCCTGAATTACTTAACATGTTGAAAACTGCTGAAGGTCACTTCCCATCCAAGAAGAACCATGTCTTACTGGTGGATGATTCTTCTAATAAAAGGAAGAGGCCCAAGGTATCTTCTGAAAAGACGAAATCCAAGAAGGCTAAGGGAAAGGCGAAAGTGAAGGATGAAAAGAAACCTGATCCAGCTAGAAAAGGAATTTGCTTCCATTGCAATAATAGGGTCATCGGAAGAGGAACTGCAAGGATTATCTCATGAAAAAAAAGCGAGAAGAAGCTTGGAGAAGCTTCAATCCTAATCAAGGTTTGTTTATGATTGAAATTAATTTTTACGAAAATCAATCTTCCACTTGGGTATTGGATCACGGATGTGGTTCTCACATATGTAATAATATGCGAGGACCGGTCGAAGTAGAAAGTGAGCAAGGATGAGGTCGCCCTACGAGTGGGAAATGGAGCAAAGGTTCTTTGCATTAGGCGTAGTAGGGACTTATTGTTTAGCACTCGCCTACGAGGCAAGTTCATTATTTTAAATAATTGTTATTTTGTTCCAAATATCATTAGAAACATTATTTCTATCTCTCGTATTGGATATGGATGGTTTTAATATTATAATAAAGAACAACAGGTTGTTCTATTTATAATGATAATGTTTTATATGGTGTTGGTAATTTGCGAAATGGACTTTATATACTTGACTTGCATGAAAATATATTTCAAATTGAACAAACTAAGAAAAGGAAAAGAGATGATGTTAATTATACCTTCATATGGCACTGTAGACTCGGTCATATTAATGAAACAAGATTATCCAAGTTGCATAAAGATGGGCTCCTAGAGCTATCTGATTATGAATCATATCCAACCTGTGAATCTTGTCTCATGGGTAAAATGACTAAATCTCCTTTTAGTGGAAAAGGAGAAGGAGTTCTGAGTTGTTAGCGTTGGTACACACAGATGTATGTGGACCTATGACAACGACCGCACGAGGAGGGTATTCTTATTTTATTACATTCACTGACGACCACTCAAGATTTGGATATGTGTATTTAATGAAATACAAATCTGAATCATTTGAAAAGTTCAAAGAGTTCGAAGTGAAGTTGAGAAGCGGTATCGGTAAGAGTATTAAGATTCTTCGATCGATCGAGGAGGAGAATACTTAAGTGGTGAGTTTCTCAATTGTCTCAAAGAAAATGGTATAATCTCACAATGGACTCCACCGAGGATGCCATGGATGAATGGTGGTGTATCTGAAAGGAGAAATCGAACATTGTTGGACATGGTTCGATCTATGATGAGTTTTACCGACCTTCCAGTTTCCTTACGGGATATGCCCTAGAGTTGGTTTGCATATCTACTTAACAAGGTACCTACAAAATCCGTCCCAAGACCCCATATGAGTTATGGATGGGGGAGGAACCAAATCTTAAGCATGTTAAGACTTGGGGTTGTCCAAATTATGTCAAAAAGTTTGAAAACGATAAAGTCTGCAGACTAGATCCGACAAATGTAGATTTGTGGGATACCCTAAAGAAACATCGGGTATTATTTCTATCATCCAGTGATCAAAAGGTGTTTGTTGCGAAACATGCGCCTTCTTGGAAAAGGAGTTTATCCTTGAAGGGGTCGATGGGAGTAAGATATATCTTGAAGAGGTTCAAGAACCACAAAATACTACTGAGATCAAAGTGAGGTACCTAACCAAGTAGAGATTCATACATACCACACCCTATTCAGTAAATCTGGAAGAGTACCAAAGATACCAGACAGTATGGACTTGTCATAGAAGATGACAATGAGGTACGATCATCATAGATGATGATGATGATCCATTGAATTACAAATAGGCTATGAGTAGTAAAGACTTCGGAGAAGTGGCAAGAAGCCATGAAATCGAGATGGACTCCATGTATGAGAACCAAGTATGGACTTTGGTCTCACCACCAAGGCATTAAGCCTATTGGGTGTAAATGGGTCTTTAAAAGAAAGACTAGAGCGGGCATGAGGTGAGTAGAGACCTATAAGGCCCGACTTAGTTGCAAAAGGTTTCAAACAAAGACAAGGAGTTGACTATGACAAAACCTTCTCACCAGTAGCAATGCTCAAGTCCATTCGGATTTTGCTTGCGATTACAGCTTACCATGACTACGAAATCTGGCAGATGGACGTGAAAACGGCCTTCCTCAATGGGAAACTTGAGGAGGATGTGTATATGACACAACCCGAGGGATTTGTTTCAAAGGTTGGAACAAATCAAGTCTCATAAGCTTCTGATGATCCATTTATGGATTAAAGCAAGCTTCTCGTAGGTGGAACATCTGTTTTGATGAGACAATCAAAGAGTTTGATTTTATCAAAAATGAGGATGAACCATGTGTGTACAAGAAGGTTAGTGGGAGTGTTGTTTCATTCCTCGTATTATATGTTGATGATATATTACCGATAGGGAATGATATTCTATCTTTAAAATCAATTAAAATCAGTTATCTAAACACTTCTCCATGAAGGACTTGGGAGAAGCATCCTATTTTTTTGGGATAAAGATCTATAGAGATAGATCTAAAAGGATGCTTGGCTTGTCCCAAGGAACGTACATTGACTTCGATGCTAAAGAGGTTTAGCATGGAAGATTCCAAAAGAGGTCTCATCTTGGATGAGCCATGGAATACATCTCTCTAAGAAACAAGCCCCAAAGACACACGAGGAGAAAAACCGTATGAGTAAGATTCCTTATGCTTCAAAATAGGATCTATCATGTATGGTATGATATGTACTAGACTAGATGTCGCCATGCACTTAGTGTAACAAGCGAGATATCGATCGAATCCGGAGAAGAACACTTTGGAAGGCGTTGAAAAATATCCTAAAGTACTTAAGAAGAACTAAGGATGTATTTCTTGTCTACGGTGGGTCTGAATTAAAACTAGAGGGCTTCATAGACTCATGTTTTCAAACAGACCAAGATGATGATCAATCGCCGGGGTATGTGTTTACCTTAAACGGTGGCGAGAGTGAGTTCGAAGAGTTCCAAGCAAAGAAACGATTCTTGATTCAAAGATGTGAGGCAGTAGTATATAACTCGCAAGTGAAGTCGCAAAGGAAGTCGTTTGGATGAAGAAGTTCATTCTAGAACTTGGTGTGGTTTCTAGCATTAAAGGACCAGTGCCTTTATTCTGTGACAACACTGGAGCTGTTGCGCAAGCTAAGGAACCCAGGTCTCATCAGAAATCCAAACACGTGTTGCGGCGATTTCATTTAATCAAAGAGATCATTGAAAGAGGAGACGTCACCCTGGAGCGTGTGGACTCTCAAGATAATATTGTAGATCCATTTACTAAAGCGTTAACACAACAGCAGTTTGATCGTCACTTAGAGAAGATGGGTATGAGATACCACGGCGATTGGCTTTAGTGCAAGTGGGAGATTGCAAGTATTATGCATACAAGCCAATCATGTATGATGATAAAGCATATACTGTGTAATCAATCTTATTTATTTATTAATAAAAGAATTATTTATTAAAAGGCATTTATTATCTACATGGTGCTGTTTTAATAATATGTGATAAACCCATAGTTTTAAGCAATGCTTTTAGAATCATGATGAGATCATGCTAATGAGATCTAAATTCTTAGATAACTTAAAACTAAAATATTCCCAATCAATGGATTACTAAAAGGGGATTAATGAATCCGGATAGATTGAGTACGTCGTTGTTTGCTCATTGGATGAGGATGATTGATCTCATGATCATTTGTGTGGAGACACTAAAGCAAGTATGTAGGTGCTTATTAGAGAATAAGTTCACTGAACGTGACTCGCTAAGGAATACCTAATGGAGTTTTACTTACCCCGCCAATAGGAATTCTCAGTAGTGATAGTAGTACAAAATGATCCTTAGACTTGAGATCATCATAGTATCTTATATATAATGAATTACACTTTGACTTATTCCTTAAGACTCTTAGAGTATATCAAAGGGTATGCTTGGGTGTAATAAGTTATATATGAAGATAATGAATGATCAATAAAGAATCTACCACTTCTAGTAAAAGGAGAAATGTCCTATGTGATTCGATAAATGACAACCCAGAATCCTTGGCGAGGTGGAATGAAATTAGAAAGTAGTTTCTAATTTGCATTCATTAGAGTTATGCATTTAGGAATCGAAATACATATGATTAAATAAAATAAGACTTGACAAGAATTCCATGTCTTATATTTAATTGGGACATTGTATGGTGGAAGGATTGAATTGTACGGTAACTATTTACTCAAAGGTTCTTTTATGATTAATGTTGAAATCTATATTATCTGGAAAGTCGTTGATCGCTAGGGAGACTTATCCCTATTGTAGAATAAATATTATTTATTTAAATAAATTATTTTTTTAATTTATTTATTTAAATGAGATTAGAATTGTTCAAATTGATTTATTCACAACCTGCTTAATATGGAGAACCTAAAGGGTCACACCATAAAAGGAAGAATAATTATTTAAGAAGTTAATGGCATAATTGTAATAATATATTAAGTATATTTAATTTAATCTATGGTGATAGAATAAATTAAATAACTTAATATTTATTATTTAATATAAATATTAAATATAAATTAATAAGAGGAGTCTTATTAATATTATTACAATTATTATTATTTTAATTTCTAAAAAGGTTTAGAAATTAATTTAATATAAGTACTCTCATTTATTCCTAATTGGATTAGGAAGGAAAATTAGTTAAAGGAGTTTAATTAATTACCCCTAATAGGATTAGGGAGCCCATTTAATTAAAAGAGTTTAATTAAATAAATAATATCTTATTTTAATTAAAATAGGGTTACATGATATCTTTATAAGAGGAGTCTTATATCAGATATCTTATATACGTAATTCCTAGAGTTGGAGAGTACGCCTCCTTTTTCTATACAGATAGGAAAAGCTAGGGTTTGAGCCAATACCCCTTCTTCTTGAAAATTCTTCTTCTTTGGTGGATCACCTCTAGAGGCCATACACTTGGGTGGCTTACATTGATCAAAAGAAGGAATCTACCCGGAGATTCAAGGAGATCATGAGAAGTAGGAGGTGAACTCGTGCACTGAGGAAGCTCGTTTCTACAAGAGTATGATTTCATAATTTCTTATTCTTCGTTTAATTAATAATATGCATAAAGGATGATCCGGGTAATTGGTTTGTGAAAAAATTTTAAAATCTGATTTTATTTCGCTTCCGCTAATTTTTCAATTTGATTGCTACTTTGATTTTCACAAAACCTAACACTATTCACCCAGGGTACTATTCATGAAAAAAGTGAATTCTATTTTGTCCAAGTTATTTTTGATACATGAATATTATTCTTGAATTTTACTCCACAAAGCAATTATCATGTTGACAATTTGGGCATTCTTGAACTATGGATAAATTGATTTATAAATCTTTAAAATTTATCCTTGTTCTTACTTAATTGAATTTTTATATCGTTGTCATCATCCTCATGCTTATATTGTGATGAAAGTCATCTTTGACCCGTAGTGCATAGATGGACTATTGATTGGTATGATTATGACTATGTATCGGTATAATCATAACCTGTAATGTTATAAATGATGTGGTAAAAGTCCTCATAGGCACGTAGTGCATTGATGGACAGTTGTTGGCATGATCATGACCATTGGTGATAATAACGAATATCATTGGCCCGTAGTACATGGATGATTCCTGGATGTGATAATAATGAATATCTTTGGCCTGTAGTGCATGGATAATTTAGTGATGTGGATTATTTATTGAGCTGAGTCTCAGCGATAAAATTGATGATAAACTTTTAAATCATAGAAGATAGTAGATATCTTGCTCTACTTGACTCTTCTAATTGATTATTTGTTCCGCTGTAGTTAAACTTGTTGTCTATTGTATTCTATCAGTTTAACACTGTTAAAGGCTAACGCTAATTTATTCTGCATTATTTTAGTCATAATATTCTTTACTGGGCTAGTTGAGCTCACCCTTTGCTTTCATTGTTCTCTTCAGGAAATGAGAATATAGCTGGGACTAGTCGCGAAACGGAGTAATGGTCCGAGATGGTGGTAATAGTAGTCCTCACTATTCTATGAAATAGTGTGATAATAATTGTATTGAGGACTCTATTTGAGTTTGGATATTGTCTACGAGATAATATTGGTGTTAAAACTCTCAGCTATGTTTTATCATATTTTACACGACAGTTGTATAATTAAGTTGAATTATGTACCATGTATTTGGCGACTCAGAATGGGTGATGTATACCTATTTTGGGGGCGTCACAGTTGTAATTAAAGAGCATCACTTCGAATCTTGTCCAACCGATCATCCAAGCCATTAAGGAAGACATAAACTCTATCTTCTTGTATCATGGAGTTATATTTTTTGAATATCCTCAGCACATTTCATTGGGTTAGGATGACGAAAATCAATTTTGCGCCATAAACCTTTAAGATCAATGTAATATTTTTCAATGGAGCCACCCGCCTGCTTCATGTGAGTTACACGACGCCGAAGATCGTATACTTGGGACGTATCAACCCCATCAAAAAAAGTTGTTACAATTGAGTCTCTTACTTGTTTAGCAGTTGAGAATCGAATAAAATTACCAATCAAAGAGGGGTTCATCGAGTTGATCAGCCATCCTTTGACAATGACATTTTCAGTTCTCCATTTACGGAAAAATGGATCTGTTTCGAGAGGTTTTGGAGAGTCGCCAATATTATATCCCAGTTTGTCCTTCCATTAAATTGAAAGAAAGAAAGGTTGAGACATCCCTACATACGATCCCTATCTTGTATGCCTGATCATTGTGTGTCCTTTTAGCAGCCTTTTTTTATACGATACCAGCATCCTGAGATATACATCTCAATAACTTCGGACCATAGAGCATAGTTAAAACCATCCAACTTAATGCCAATAGGAGCATTCAAGGAATCAGATGAGGTTTGAGAGCAGATCTGGACTTTGGTAAAAGTCTCTTTTATTTTAGTTGTCCAGTTGATGTGTTAAAATTATGTACTGCAAGTGCATAACGTCTATTTTAGATTTGGCAAGTGCAGGTCGAACCACAGAGACTAGATCAATTCTTTAATATATCCTTAATTAATATTTTAGGCAAATTAGAAACAAAAATAGTGGAGAAGATTTATTAACTAAATTATCCAAACTATTAATTAATAACGGAAATTAAGATACCTAGGAATTAGAATCCACCAAATATTAATATAATAAATAATTTCTTATTTCTTAAATCAATTCCCAAATTATTTTCCATTCTCTTTGAAAATAATGATTCATATAATTAATATGGGCAATCATAAGTTATGAAAAATTCACATATTAACTATAACTTATCAAAACCTCATAATCAATATAAAAATCATATGCAATTTATGCGAAGAAAATATAAAAGGTGAAAATAATTAGGCATTAATTTTGGAATGAGAAAGAAAATATTATTATGAAATACTTAGTTTCATCATAACCTAGGTATTAGAAATTTAGCTAGCCATGGAATTAAAAATAAAAATAAATAATATTAGTACTACTAATTGCATGAAATTAGAACAAGAATTAAAATGCGAATTTCTATTAAATCAATAAAATAAAGTTACAAATACTCCCTGACAGTAGTACCACGCGTGATTGGAATTAATAAGAGAAAAGACAAACTCTAAATATCTTACTCCCTTCTACATTAGTGAAAAACTAAGAAAAAGAAAATAATAAGTGGTCCCTCTCTCTAAAACAAAAGGCCTATTTATATGGAGAATACATTTGTGCCATAATTTAGGTTCATTGAACTTGGACAGTTTTATTCCCTTCATTCTCTTCTTTCCTTCTTGACTTCCATCTCTATATGGTAATCCTCTAAGAGTCCTTTTTCATCTTTAAAGGTTAGATATAAATCCTTTATTTGCTCCATATGTTATCTCCTACAAAACAAAATAAAATGTATTAGTTAAATAAAATAAGCATATAAAATAATAAAGATGGGAATATTAAAATGTATTAATTACGTGTCTATCAAATACTCCCATACATAGCTTTTGCTCGTCCTCGAGTAAAATAAATAAAAATAAAAATAAAATAAGAATTACACTACCCTATTTTTCGTAGGAAACATGATTGCACTTAGAATTTGCAACAAGCCTTTAAACCCCAAGGTTACCCCAAGTGGACGAGTTGTGTCTCGTGAGGGTTTGCAGTGAATATACCCACAAAATTCAAAAAATATTTTTGAGTTCAACAAATTATGAAATTGAAAGAAAACTTCTAAATATCCATGGGAATTATACATAAGCAAGATTAAATTTAAAATTATACTTTCACCTAATCAAAAATACTCAATCTTCATTTTAGACACCATCCTTCATTAAATCAATTTCATGTAATGCATGCATTCTGTATATGATGTAACTCTTAGTGGGGATTTTTACCATGAAAATCAAGCAAGCTCATTTTTTTCTTTTTCTTTCTTTTTTTCCATTTTTTTAATTTTAATTCTTGACTTGTGTAATGTCTCATTTTCTTAGGCTTTTTAGAGTTACTCATGTGGACCGTTGGATCAATGACTCCCAAACCAATTGGCTTTAGGGCACTAGGTGTAGAGACACCCCTAAGGGCTTACTAACTCGAGTAACAAAGGCCACAAAATTAGACTAGTCAAGCTGCTTTTATCCATCACACTTTTCAGCGTGAATATCAATGCTTCCCGAAGCTTGGATATCCTTTTATTTTGTTTAATGGACATTGAAGCAGTTATTTATTTATTTTTTCAACTTTTCTCAATTATTTTTTTCAATTTTTCTTTCTTCTTTTTTTATCTTTTTTTTTGAAATTACTCGAATCATGGATTACACCCCACAACTAAGAATTAGTGCAAACGTGAAGTGAAAAAATGCTTGTGAAATCAATTTTAATCCAGATGGTGTTCTAACTAAGATATCGTATCTAATAAAAAATTCAATAGTTCTAAATCTTTCAATCTTACTTATGAGTTTTACTCCACAAACACTTATTAGAATTAATTCAATCCATAAAAAGTCAAACAAAATTTTTAATTTTTTAATTTTTTATTTTATTTTATTTTGTGTTTTTTACTATTTTTTTCAAAAAAGAAAAAAAATCTAATACAATAATACAAACAAACTCCCCCATACCTAAATCTTGCATTGTCCTCAATGTGCAAATGAAAAATAGAGAACAAATATATAAAAGAATTATACCTTGTACGATGGGGTAGAAACCGGATGACAATATTGTACAAAAGAAAAATATACTTACATATTTACAAATACAAGTGCAGTGCCAGTCATGTAGAATCTGGTGGGTCAACAAGGTATACCACCTCCTCTGGTTCGGTCAACATTTCTAAAAAGGGTTTAAGTCGTTAACCATTCACTTTGAAAATTTCTCCACTCTTTGGATCTTCAATATCGACTGCCCCATGAGAGTAAACTATCTTCACTACAAAAGGTCCATCCCATCTAGAACGCAATTTGCCAGTAAATAAATGTAGCCTAGAATTATACAAGAGAACTTTTTGACCAGGTGAAGATGATTTTCTCAAAATTGATTTATCATGAAACACTTTTGTTCTTTCCTTGTAAATTTTAGCATTTTCATAAGCATCATTCCTAATCTCATCTAACTCAGCTAATTACAATTGTCTATGACTCCTACCAATGGACATATCAAAATTTAACTATTTAATGGCCCACAAAGCACGATGTTCAAGTTAAACAGGTAAGTGACAAGCTTTCCCAAACACTAGCCTAGATGGTGACAATGCATCTGATAATTTTAGAGACCAGTCTTTTCTATTAGAACTCACCGTTTTTTCCAAGATTTATTTTATTTGCCTATGTGAGACTTCTACCTGACCACTTGTTTGAGGGTGATAAGATGTTGCAAGCTTGTGAGTGATGGAATACTTTTTTAGCAAGGATGCAAAAGGTTGATTACGAAAATGTTTGCCTTGATCACTGATTATGTCCCTAGGGGTACCAAAGCGAGAGAAAATGTTCTCTTTCAAAAATTTTACAACAACCTTGTTGTCATTGGTTTTGGTTGGTATAGCTTCTACCCACTTAGACACATAATCCACCATAAGTAAAATGTACAGATTTCTAAAAGAATTTGGAAATGGGCCCATGAAATCGATTCCCCACACATCAAATAATTCAATGACCAAAATAGGTTGCATTGGCGTTATATTCCTCCTAGTGATCCTTCCTAATTGTTGACACCTATTGCAATTGGCACAAAATGATGTGGCATCCTTGAATAGACTAGGCCAATAGAAACCACACTGCAGAACTTTTGCGGCCGTCTTTTTGCCTCCAAAATGTCCTCCACAAGCTTGGTCATGACAAAATGACAGAACAATTCTAAACTCGTGGTCGGGTACAGACCTCCTAATGATTTAATCAGGGCAATATTTGAACAAATAGAGGTCATCCAAATAAAAGTGTTTGACATGTGAAAATAACTTAATTGGTCTTGTTTGGACCAATGAGAAGGAATCTCACTAGTCACTAGGTAATTCACAATATTAGCAAACCAAGGTGTAAAAGATATGGAGAAAAATTGCTCATCTAGGAAAGATTCATTTAAGGGCAGGTCAGAGTTGAACTCCACTACTAAACATGACAAATGATCAGCTACCACGTTTTCAGACCCTTTTTTGTCTCGTATCTCTAGGTCAAATTCTTGGAGCAATAAGACCCAACGAATTAAACGGGCTTTTGAATCATTTTTGGAAAAAATATGTTTGAGAGAAGCATGGTCAGTGTAAATAATTATTTTAGACCCAATAAGATAAGATCAAAACTTTTCTAGGGCAAAAACTATAAGTAAAAGTTCTTTTTTAGTAGTTGAATAGTTCAATTGTGCATCATTCAAAGTCCTACTAGCATAGTATATGACATAAGGAATCTTGTTGATTCTTTGCCCTAGAAAAGCACCAACCGCATAGTTAGATGCATCACACATTAACTCAAATAGTTGTCTCCAATCGGGTGATTTGATGATAAGAGCTGAAGTCAACTCCTTTTTGAGTTGTTCAAAGGATTGAAGACATTTTTTATTAAATTCAAATTTTTCATCTTTACCTAGAAGATTGGTTAAGGGTCTTTCTTTCTTACTGAAATCTTTAATGAATCGCCTATAAAAGCCAGCATGTCATAGGAAAAAACAAATTTCTTTGACTGTCCTAAGTGGTGAAAGATTGACAATGAGGTTGATTTTGGCTTTATCTACTTCAATTCCTTTTTCAGTTATGATGTGACCAATAATAATTCCTTTTTTTTACCATGAAATGACATTTTTCCTAATTTAGGATTAAGTTTGTTTCCTTACATCTCCTTAGAACTAAGTCAAGGTGGTGAAGGCACTCATAAAATGTTGACCCAAATATAGAAAAATCATCTATGAAAATTTCTAGGAATTTCTCCACCATGTCAGAAAAAATGTTCATCATGCATCTTTGAAAGGTGGCAGGGGCACTACATAGCCCAAATGGTAGACGACGATATGCAAAGGTTCCATAAGGACAAGTGAATGTGGTCTTTTCTTGGTCTTCTAGGGCTATGGGAATTTGAAAGTAGCCCGAGTAACCATCAAGGAAATAATAATAAGCATGACCACCTAATCTTTCTAGAATTTGGTTTATGAAGGGTAAAGGAAAATGATCCTTTCTTGTGGCAGCATTGAGTTTTCTATAGTCTATGCAAACCCTCCAACCAGATTGGACACGAGTGGGAACTAACTCATTAGTTTTATTTTGAACAACAGTTAAACTAGACTTTTTAGGTACCACCTGAACAGGACTTACCCACGAGCTATCAGAAATGGGATAAATGATCCATTATCTAGACACTTAAGAATTTCTTTTTTAACAACCTTTTTTAGAACCGGGTTTAACTGCCTTTGTGGGTCTCTCACAGGTTTAGAATCATTTATTAAGTGGATCCTATTTTGGAAAATGTTCAGACTGATCCCCTTAATATCAGTTATGCTCCATCCTATGGCTTTCTTATTCTCTCTCAAGATGGTCAATAACTCTTCCTCCGGTGTGTTTGTTAAATCAGAAGCAATGATCACAGGAAGAGTTTTGGAAGGACCTAAATAGGCATATTTAAGATTATCAAGTAGAGGTTTGAGAGGTTCAGAAGATTGCAAGAATGGCTCAGTCACGGGTTCCCATTTAGAGTAAGACATTGATGTTGATGACTCTAGCATTTCATTAACCTCATTTACATATTCTGTTTTATCCCAATTTTGACCAAAATGATTTAGACAAAAATTAAAAAATTTGTCTTCTCCTTTAAGTTCATTCTCAGACATTTCCTGAATCATGTTCATTTCAACGGGATGGTCAGAAAAATGACTAGGTTATTTTACCACATTAAACACTTTTAAATCAATTGTCATGTTCCCAAATGTCAATTTTAGTAGTCCATTTCTACAATTGATCAACGCATTAGAAGTTGCTAGAAATGGTCTACCTAAAATGATAGGAATTTGACCCTTAGGATTGACAACAGGCTGGGTTTCAAGGACAAAAAAGTCAACAGGTAAGACAAAATCACCAACCTTAATGAGTACATCTTCAACTATTCCTTTTGGCACTTTAACGAAATGGTCAGCTAGTTAGAGTTTAACACTTATCTTTTTTAACTCTCCTAAGCCTAAGGTTTGGTACATAAAAAATGGTAACAGGTTCACACTGTAGGGATTTCGGCATAAAAATGCAGCGGAAAATAAAAAATTATAAAGTTAAATCCGAAAACCTAAAACAGGATCCATGCGAAAACATAATAATTCAGTGTTTTGATATTATACTAATTGTAGAATTTTCTGAAACGCTTCGAATCTCCAACGCAATTCCTCACGGTACTACGTCTCTATGGTATCTACACGAACGCCTGCGAATCATCACACGATCTACAGTGAAGATAACTGCGGTACTAGCCACAAAGGATCAGGATTTTCAAAGGTTTTCTCTCTAAGAGCAGTTAGGGTTTGTGAGGTTAGGATGATTATTCCTAAAATGGCTCCTACATATCATATATATAGCGGTTAAAAAGAATTAATCAAAACCCTAAAATAAAATCCGAATTTATATATATATATATATATATATATATATCTTAATTAATATACCTCTATATAAATTATCCTATTAATTTAAATTCGTAATTTAAATACTATCAAACATATTAACATATTTAAATCTTTATAATTTAAATTAATTCCCTTTTAATTACGTTCTATGTGTGACCCTATAGGTTATTATTACGTTGGCAATAATTTTATAATCATATTATAAAATTATAAATAGTGAGCGGCATCTAGTAATACTTCACTGTTACCCAAGTAATAATAAGATCGATGATTCGATGCAACCTTTTCGTGACCAATATTTTAATGTAATTTAATCCTTTTAACCTTAATATCCTAGATTAAACTCGAGTCATGGAATGTGTCATACTCTTCATAATATAATCTGAGTTTTCTTGATCAATGAGTAGACTATATGAAACAAATCACTATTTGAGCATGGCCATGCATTTCATAGTCCTACTCAATCAAGAGGCCTATGGATATCACCCCTAATATATAGGAGGGTTAAATTCCATCTAGATCACTCATATTCCTCACACGATTCATGATGTACCCAATAATCATCTTTATAGTCCACCCTATTAAAAGTGACATTTGATGATATCAAAGTACATAAATTCTCGTGAAGTAATATAGTGATTTCAGGTCGGAGGACCATTACATCATTGTCGCTATGAGAATCGCTAATGACACTTTGCTTAATGTTCCACATAGAATTCTCATGGTGGGTCTGTCCAGTACATCATTCTCTAACATGTACCTATGCATGGACTTAATATCTCATATATTTATGACCAATGAGATTTGGTTATCAGTCAATCCACATACTAGTCTTAATACATCATTGTTGTCCCATCAACAATGATCCTCGACTAGGGACATTTAAGAACAATGATACTAATTTTAATTATATAATCTCATGTTCAAGTCATATACTTGAAACTATATAATTTGTATCACTATTCTAAGGAATTTTATTATGTTAACATTTATACAACGCAGTAAATAAAACCATAATAAAATCATATATTTATTCAATCAAATATAATATCAAAATGTTAAGCAATTATATCAAATAATTGGCCTCTAGGGCATAAACTCTAACATGCCGCTCCTCTCCGCATCTGTAGCAATGTTTCAATGTAATTTAATCATTTTAACCTTAATATCCTAGATTAAACTCGAGTCATGGAATGTGTCATACCCTTTGTAATTTAATCTATGTTTTTCTTTATCAATGAGTAGACTATATGAAATAAATCACTATTTGAGCATAGCCATGTATTTCATAGTCCTACTCAATCAAGAGGCCTATGGGTATCACCCCTAATACATAGGAGGGTTAAATTCCATCTAGATCACTCATATTCCTTACACGATTCATGATGTACCCAATAATCACCTTTATAGTCCACCCTATTAAAGGTGACCTTTGATGATATCAAAGTACATAAATACTCATGTAGTAATATAGTGATTTTAGGTCAGAGGATCATTACATCATGTTCACTATGAGAATTGCTAATGACATTTCGCATAATGCTCCACATAGAATTCTCATGGTGGGCCTGTCCAGTACATCGTTCTTTAACACGTACCTATGCATTGACTTAATATCTCATATATTTATGACCAATGAGATTTGTTCATCAGTCAATCCACATACTAGTCTCAATGTATCATTGTTGTCCCATCAACAATGATACTCGACTAGGGAAATTTAAGAACAATGATACTAATTGTAATTATATAATCTCATGTTCAAGTCACATACTTGAAACTATATAATTTGTATCACTATTCTGAGGAATTTTGTTATGTTAACATTTATATAACATAGTAAATAAAACCATAATAAAATCATTCATTTACTCAATCAAATATAATATCAAAATTTTAAGCAATTATATCAAATAATTGGCCTCTAGGGCACAAACTCTAACACACACTAGCTCCTAAATCAAGCAAAGCTTTTTCAATTAACGTTTCACCTATGATGCATGAAATAGTAGGACAATCGGGGTCCTTATACTTAACAGGGACTTGACATGACAAGATAGAACTAACATGGGCTATTAGAAAAGCTTTCTTAGGAACATGAGTGGTTCTTTTATGTGTGCACAAATATTTTAGACATTTAGCATTTGATGGAACTTGTTGAATGACATCTAGAAGAGGAATGTTAATTATTACTTGTTTGAACACTTTTAGAATTTTGTCCAACTGGGCTGACTGCTTGTTTGAAATAAGTCTTTGAGGGAATGGGGCTTTTGGTTTGAAGACTTTTTCAGTTGACTCATAAGGTGTGGTTGAATCATGTTTTGAAGCATGCTTAGTGGATGGGCCTACTGACTCAGAGTTTATGGGATTTTCAGGCTGGGTTGACTTTGAAGATGGATCATTAGATTCAACATTTAATTTTTTCTCTTCTTCATTATCAATTCCAGCATGATTGTTAAGATAATCTCCAGACCTTAAAGAGATTACAGAACTCACATGATTGACTTGGTTGTTTTCAAGTGAATTAACATGATAAGGTTTTTGAGTAGGGACTGAAAATTTTGGATTGGTCTCGGGTTGACTGGGAAGCTTACCCTTCTCCCTTTCACTAACTGTAGTGGACAATTGACTCATTTGGATTTCTAGGCGATATAAGGCTTGGTTAGTGCTTTGCTGAGATTTTATTAAAGTTTCCACACTCTTCTCTAAGGTGCTAGTGTTAGTGTTTATGCCCTAGAGGCCAATTATTTGATATAATTGCTTAACATTTTGATATTATATTTGATTGAATAAATAAATAATTTTATTATGGTTTTATTTACTGCGTAATATAATTGTTAACATAATAAAATTCCTTAGAATAGTGATACAAATTATATAGTTTCAAGTATGTGACTTGAATATGAGATTATATAATTACAATTAGTATCATTGTTCTTAAATGTCCCTAGTCGAGTATCATTGTTGATGGGACAACATTGATGCATTGAGACTAGTATGTGGATTGACTGATGACCAAATCTCATTGGTCATAAATATATGTGATATTAAGTCAATGCATAGGTACATGTTAGAGAACGATGTACTAGACAGACCTACCATGAGAATTTTATGTGGAGCATTATGCGAAGTGTCATTAAAAATTCTCATAGTGACAATGATGTAATGGTCCTCTGACCTAAAATCACTATATTACTACACGTGAATTTATGTACTTTGATATCATCAAATGTCACCTTTAATAGGGTGAACTATAAAGGTGATTATTGGGTACATCATGAATCGTGTGAGGAATATGAGTGATCTAGATGAAATTTAACCCTCCTATATATATTAGGGATGATATCCATAGGCCTCTCGATCGAGTAGACTATGAAATGCACGGCCATGCTCAAATAGTGATTTGTTTCATATAGTCTACTCATTGATCAAGAAAACTCAGATTAAATTATGAAGAGTATGACACATTCCACGACTCGAGTTTAATCTAGGATATTAAGGTTAAAAGGATTAAATTACATCAAAACATTTGTCACGTAAAAGGTTGCATCGAATCATCGATCTTATTATTACTTGGGTAGCGTTGATGCATTACTAGATGCCGCCACCGCTTATAATTTTATAATATGATTTTAAAATTATTGCCAACGTAATAATAACCTATAGGGTCACACACATGTAACGTTATTAAAGGGAATTAATTTAAATTGTAAGAATTTAAATATATCAATATGATTGATAGTATTTAAATCACTAATTTAAATTAAAAGGATGATTTGTATATATATATATATATATATATATATATATAAATTCGGATTTTATTTTAATTAGATTAGGGTTTTGATTAATTCCAATTTATTTCTATATATATATATATATATGATATATTGGCGTTTAGGGAAGTTAATCATAACTAAAACCATAGCCGCTCTTAAAGAGAGACTAGAGAAAAATTTCAAAAATCCTAATCCTTGGTGGCTAGTACCGTAATTCTCTTCACTGCAGATCGTACGATGATTCGCGGGGCCTTCGTGTGGATACCATAGAGGCGCGGTTCTGATTGGATTGCGTAAAGGATTCGAAGTCGTTTCAAAAATCTTTCATAATCGGTATAATATCTAAACCACTAAATTAATTGTTTTCGCATGGACCATGTTTAGGGTTTCGATATTGTTTTAAATTGTTCTCATTTCCGTTGTGCGTTTCTGTGTCGAAACCCTTCAGCTGAGTCTTCTCTAACTTTCATTAGAAAAACCTGGTGGATATTGAGGTGCTGGATTTGAATTTTGGTACGGACCAGGATTTAGCTGTTGGTAAGGTTGAAAAGATTGATTTAAAGACTGGTTGACCTGATTTGAAGAGTTATTAGAGTAGGTTCCTTGGTTCCACGTAAAATTAGGATGATTTCTCCAACCAGGATTATAAGTGGGTGCAAATGGGTCATTCCTAGGTCTTTGAAACATTGCATTGACTTGTTCATATTCTTCAAATTGGGGCATGACTCTAGGACATTCCTCAATCACATAGCTTGGTGAATTACACCTTAGACACAAAGGTGTTGGTGTTGAGACTTGGTTCACATGTGATTGTCCCCTAGATTCTAAATCTTCAAGTCTTTTAAGTACACCAGCCAACTTAAATTCGGAAGAAATTGAATTGTCAATTGTATGAACACCCCTAGATGAACTAGGTTTATCGGTCTCTCGGGTAGTTTCCCATTGCATGGTTTTTTCTACTAAGTCTTCTAAAAACTCCCAAGCTTTTTTCTCATCATTATTCAAAAAATCCCCTTGACACATTGACTCTAACATTATTTTAGTGGCATAGTCTAAATGTGAGATCCCGAATTTTATGAAATGAAAGTATTCGATTTTCTTATAATTATTATGTTATTTAGTAAATGGTTAAATTGATAAAGGTTAAAGTTAAGGGTGATATTTGAAAATTTTGCAAAGTAAGCAAGTTAATATAAAATATTCGTTGTGTCGGGGAATATTCGATTGGTCGGGGAATATTCATTTTAACAGGGAATATTCGTACGATGGCACAATCATTGGTGAACCCCATAATAAGTATTGTATCAGATTTAAAAATAACAATATTATCTTTTATAAAAATAACGACGAAAGTTTTACTTGTTAAACCGTTGAACTACCCTAGTAGTAAAAGTAATAGAATATCGCATGGTTGTTTAGTAGTAGCACTGCGGTATTGATTATTCATGCTTATATAAGAAGTCACTCAGCTTATACTCAATTATTACTATAGTAATTCTTTGCATCATATCTCTCATATTATTGATTCAGCTATTATCACAAAGATCATCTCGTATAATATGTTATATTATTAAATTAATAATTGAGATGACAAAGTTATTCATATTATTATTTGCAATACTGACAATGTCTAGAAGTTCTGTCAAGGAAAGGTTTGGTCACCTAATTACGCGCCAATAAGGAGAAATCCTTATCGGAAAGCCCCCTCTTTCCTGGGAACGACCTGGTTGTTAAATATTGTGGGTTATAATATTAATGATGAATAAGTTTGTGTTGATAAAAGATGAAATTGATAGTTCTATTGTATTGGGATTATTAGTGTTAGTAGAAATCGACATTTATTTCGATAATAATTGATGTCTGAAAGTTATACTGACCAATTGGGTAATTAATCGAATAAATGAGAAATTAATTGCTATTAATTCACATGCTTATAACTATTTATTTACATGTGTGTACTATTAATTCACATTCATGTACTATTAGGGGAGGTGGTGCAAGATTGATAATACTTGCATGACTAAGTTAAAAATGGAGGTATAGATGGAAGTACTATACTGTAATTCATATTTTCACTTGTATAGAACTATTGATTCACATGATGTACTATTAGGGGAGGTGGTGCAAGTTTAATAATACTTGCAGGACAAAATTAAAAATGAAGGATAAGATGAAGGTATCATACTGTAATATTTCGAGCCCCAAAACGTGTAATTATCGAAACTATATTTTCCTATAAATAGAAGTTCATTCTTCCTTCATTCTCACCAATTCACTAAGACTAATAAGAGCAATTATAGAGAGAGAAGTTATAGAGAGAGAAGCTATAGAGAGAAAGAAGAAGAGTAGTCTGCTACTTCACTACTCCAGTATCCAGTCTTCTTCTGAGGTAAGGGATATTATATTTTTCAGTATTCATAGAAATAATATTTTCTTCCATACTCTGTAGTATTTGAGTAATATTATTTTGTCTCATATTCCTGATTATACCCTCATTCTGTTAAAGTATTGCTTCTATACTCCATAAAATTAGTAGAATATCATTGATATTTACGCTTCATCTAGTATCTTTTCATGGAAATATTATTATGATCTTTCTTGATAATTATTGATCTTTTCATACCAGAATACTATTCCTGAGTTACTATTTACAGGTTACTATTCACCCGGTTACTATTCACTCAAATATTATTCACTCGAGTATTCAGGGCACTTTTCATGCTAGAGTACTATTCACGAGTTACTATTCACGGGTTACTATTCACCCAAATATTATTCACTCAGGTATTTGGAGTACTTTTCATGTCGGGGTACTATTCACGAGGTACTATTCCTGAAGTACTATTCACAGGGTACTATTCACGGGGTACTATTCACCCGAAAAATACATTTCTTTTCTGTCCAAATTATTTTGGGTACATGAATATTATTCTTGAATTTTACTCCACAAAGCAGTATCATGTTGATAATTTGGATATTTTTAAACTCTGGATAAATTTAAAGTCTTTAATATTTATCATTTATTTCGTTTGATTATTGCTTATATCATTGTCATCATCCTCATGCTTATATTGTGATGAGAGTCATCTTTGGCTTACGTGCAAGATGGACTGTTGATTATTGGTTTTACACTTGTATATCTTTGGTTTACATGCAAAGATGGATTGTTGATTATTGGTTTTACAGTTATATATCTTTGACTTACGTGTAAAGATGAACTATTGATTGATGAGTATCTTTGGTCTGAGACCCAAAATTTTATGAATAAAGATTTAAATTTCTCGAAATATTTTTTTAAATATTATGGTGTGGATTTGATATAATATTATAGTTGTGGGTAATATTTATAAATTTTGCAAAGTAAGCAAGTTGTTATATAATATTCGATTGGTCGGGGAATATTCGTTTTAATAGGGAATATTCGTACGACGGCACAATCATTGGTGGACCCCAAAACAAAAGTATTATCGTAGTTAGAAAATGACAGAATTATCATTTTATAAAAATAACGGCGAAAGTGTTACCGTTAAAACTGTTGAACTACTCGGTAGTAAAAGTACAATAATACGCGTGGTTGTATAGTAGCACAAGGTATTAATTATTGATGCTTACGTAAGAAGTCACTCAGTTATACTCAATTATTGCTACAGTAATTGTTGCATTATATCTCTCATATTATTAATTCAATTTTTATCACAGTATCATCTGTATAATATGTTATATTATTAAATCAATAATTGAGACGGCAAAGTTATTCATATTATTATTTGTAATATTGACAATGTCTAGAAGTTCTGTCAAGGAGAGGTTTGGTCACCTAATTGCGCGCCAATAAGGAGAAATCATTATCGGAAAGCCCCCTCTTTCCTGGGAACGACCTGGTTGTTAAATATTGTGAATTATAATATTAATGATGAATAAGTTTATGTTGATTAAAGATAAAATTAATAGTTCCATTGTGTTGGAATTATTAGTGTTAATGAAAATTGACATTTATTTCGATAATAATTTATGTCTGTAGGTTATATTGACCAATCGGGTAATTAACCGGATAAATGAGCAATTAATTGCTATTGATTCACATGATTATAACTATTTGTTCACATGTGTGTACTATTGATTCACATTCATTAACTATTAGGGGAGTTGGTGTAAGATTGATAATACTTGCATGACTAAATTAAAAATGAAGGTATAGATGAAGGTACTATACTGCAATTAATTTTTTCACATGTTTAGAACTATTGAGTCACATGATTTACTATTGATTCACATGATTTACTATTAGGGGAGGCGATGCAAGTTTGATAATACTTGCATGACTAAATTAAAAATGAAGGAAAAGATAAAGGTATTATACTTTAATATTTTGAGCCCCAAAACGTGCAATTATCGAAACTATATTTTCCTATAAATAGAAGCTTATTCCTTCATTATTTTTCACCAATTCACTAAAGCTATAGAGCAATTATTATAGAGAGAAATTATAGAGAGAAAGAAGAAGAGAAGTCTGCTACCTCACTATTCCAAAGATCCAGCTTTCTTTTGAGGTAAGGGTATTATTCTTTCGTATTCATGAAGAGAGTTATTTTTTTCAATACTCATAAAGGTTGTTATTCCATTCTTTATTATTATGTTGAATAACTTTGTCATGCTAAGCACCGCATATATGGTGAAATTCTTCATTATTCCATTCTTTATTATTACGTTGGAATAACTTTTGTTTGTCTGTGCGCCTATCGCATGCCCGTGAATTTTGTTGTTATTCCATTCTTTATTATTTATTAGAATATCATGTCTGTACGGATTACGCATGACCTAGTTCCGTTCTTTATTATTCTATTGGAATATCCTATCTGTGCGCATTACGCATGACCTGGTTCCATTATTTATTATTCTGTCGGATTATCCTGTCTGTGCAAATTATGCATGACCTTGTTCCGTTCTTTATTATTCTGTTGGAATATTCTGTTTGTGCGGATTATGCATGACCTGGTTCCATTCTTTATTATTCTGTTGGAATATCCTGTCTGTGCGGATTACGCATGACCTAGTTCCATTCTTTATTATTCTGTTGGAATAACCTGTCTGTGCGGTCTATCGCATGCCTGGTGAATTCTTTTGTTATTCCATTCTTTATTATTCTGTTGGAATAACCTGTCTGTGTGGACTACCGCATGCATGGTGAAAGATCATGCGTATTCATTCCTTATTAAATTATGGAAATAATCTGTCTACGTGGATTACCGCATGGCGGGTGAAAATCCATTTGCAGTTTCGTATATTCTATTATACTCGTCTGAGATATAATTTCTTTTGAACTCGTCATGGACTATCATTTTTTTTGGTATTTTTTTTACGAATTACTATTCACAGGTTACTATTCACTCTGGTATTATTCACTCGGGTATTCGGGGTACTTTTCGTGCCGGAGTACTATTCATGGGTTACTATTCACCCGATTACTATTCACTCTAATATCATTCACTCGGGTATTCGGGACACTTTTCGTGTCTGGGTACTTTTCACAGGGTATTATTCCCGAAGTACTATTCACGGGGTACTATTCACCTTAAAAAATATATTTCTTTTCTGTCCAAATTATTTTTGGTACATGAATATTATTCATGAATTTTACTCTACAAAGCAGTATCATGTTGACAATTTGGACGTTATTGATTTCTGGATAAATTAAATTATAAATCTTTAAAATTTATCCTTGAACTTATTTTATTGAATTATTATGTCATTGTCATCATCCTCATGCTTATATTGTGATTAAAGTCATCTTTGTCTTACGTGCATAGATGGACTTGGTATGATTATGACCAGGGATTATTCGGTATAATCATGACCGTATTGTGACGAATGATGTGGTAAAAGTCCTCATTGGCCTATAGTTCATTGATGGACAGTTGTTGGTATGATTATGACCAGGGATTATTCAGTATAATCATGACCATTGATGATTACATGAATATCCTCTATCGTGGTGCAGGGATGATTCGATTTTATTTATTAAGCTGCGTCTCAGCGATAAAGTTGATGAAAAAACTTTTTAAATCATAGAAGATAGTAGATTTTATGCTCTACTTGACTCTTCTAATGGATTGCTTATTTTCGCTGCAGTTGTTGATCTAAAACTTGTTGTCTATTGTATTCTATCAGTTTTTATACTGTTAAAGGCTAAAGATAATTTATTCTGCATTATCTTAGTCACACTATTTCTTACTGGGCTAGTTGAGCTCACCCTTTCTTTCATTGTTCTCTTCAGGAAATGAGAATATAGCTGGGACGAGTCGGGGAATGGAGTGATGATCCAGGATAAATGGCTTTAGTAGTCCTCACTATTCTACGGAATAATGTGATAATAATTGTAATGAGGACACCATTGAGTGTGAATATTGTCTAGATGACAATATTCTTGTTTAAACTCTCAGCTATGTTTTGTCGTATTTTACACGACTGTTGTATAATTAAGTTGTATTTGAATTTATGTACCATGTATCTGGCGACTCAAGATGGGTGATGTATACCGCTTTTAGGGCGTCACAGGTTGGTATCAAAGCTTAGGGATATGATCCCCGGCCGAGATGTGAGACAAGAACTAGGAGGGAGAGACGGGAATTCCTTTGCTAGTATGACCTACCTAAGTTTATTTGGTATTTAATTGGTGGCCGAGTATAGGGATAATATGTGATATGTCAATTAACCCTTGTTTTGTGACAGTGTTTGAAAATGGCATTTGAAAATGTTGAGATCAGCAATGAAGAACATGAGACCGTTGAGTCACCAACGATCAATACCGAGGATAATGTGCAACAGGAAGACAATAGTCCTCAGGTAAACAACAACACGATAATAATCATACCGGTGGCAACGGCCATCGGAACAATGATAACCATCGTGGGGGGAAATTATCATGCCAAGAATGGTAACCACTTCGGTGGTAATCATGGCCAAGATAATAGAAGTGGAAAATTCAAGAAGAGAAGATTTAACGATGATGGGAAGACGTTGGCAGCAGCACCAACACCAGCAACAAACTCTAGGGGAGGAGAACGACCGCCAGTTAAATGATACAGATGCAGAGGGGAGGGACACATAAGTCCAAACTGTTCACAGCCTTCCAAGGTATGTTTTAGTTGTGGAAAAGACAGTCACATAGCTCGATTTTGTCCTCAGAATAAATCAAGTCCAAATTGGATGGTGGCACCAAAGGCGGATCTGGACAAAACAAAGTCGGTGGTTTTCGGAAGAGCGTTTTTCGTGACTTATGAAAAGCGAGTAACCAACAAAGTTAGCACGGGTTAGTTAATTATAAATTCTTGTGAAGTCTATACCTTATTAGATACCTGGGTTTACCAATTCTTTTATCTCTCTTGCTTGCACTCAACGTTTAAATTTGACTTAGGAGAAATTAGACTTTGACTTATTGGTTGAAACTTTGTTAGTACAAACCGTCGTTACCTCCACTGTTTATAAATCTTGTTTGATTCAAATCGACACTTTTACGTTACCTGTCGATCTTATCTCTTTGAAAATACTTGCCTTTGATGTAATTTTAGGAATTAATTGGTTAACTACTCATCAAGCTTTTCGTAAGGTTGTTAGCTTTCATATTCCTAACCAACCTGTTATGCAAATTCAAGCAACCAAACTACTAAAAGTTAATCATTGTCATATCAAGCCATAAGTAAAGAGCCCTGAGCCTTTTGTTGGTGACTTCCAAGTCTTGGAATACATCAAAGCTAGACTATCCGTAGGGGACACCGTGAATGACGATGGCAAGTTGATAGGTATCAATGTGACGTACAATCCAAGTCTTGGGATGAGAGTCACAGTTTTTAATGATATTTCTATTGTTAATAAATTTCCTGACGTATTCTTGAAGACTTCTTAGCCTAACCCTAGAGTGTGAAATTGAATTTTGTATTGACCCCAGTATAAAACCCATTTCTTAAACCCTCAAATATTTTCTTCACCCAAATCGAACGTAACATGCGCCAAAGATGTTGGCTCGAGCTGTTGAAGATTACGACTATACCACTCAATATCATTGCGGAAGAGCGAACGTGGTAGCTGACGCGTTGAGTAGAAGATCGTATGCGTCTCGTAATGTTGTTAACATAAAAACCCATTTTGTATAACTTACAAATGATGAAGATAGAGTTAAAGACTCTAGGGACCCACGTGAAGATAACAAATATACAATTAGAATCGACTTTAATCGATAAAGTTAAAGTCGCTCAAGCTACACACCCGAATCTGATGAATGTGAAGAAGAAGGTTCAAGAAGGCGTTATCTCAACCCTTGATTTAATTGGCCCAGAGCTGATGATTGTAAAGAAAAAAGTTCAAGAGGGCGTTATTCCAGAAGCAAGAATCGACGAAGAGAGGAAATCTCAACCCTCGATTTAATTGGCCCATTTGAAATCCTCGATGGAGTAGGAACTGTGGCCTATAGACTCATTTTACCGCCAAGTATGTCGCGTGTTCATAACGTTTTTCATGTATCGATGTTACGTAAATATGTGGATAACCCAAACCACATTATTGAATTAGAACTAGACGAGATAGCAGAAGATTTAATGTATGATGAGATACGTGTTAAAATTTTGGATAAGAAGGATCATATTCGACACTCAAAGGTTATACCTCAAGAGTTGGAATATGAAATGAAGTCAAGGTATCCTCATCTCTTCTAAGATACCAGTAATGTGACGTAAATTTTGAGGGTGAAATTTCATAAGGAGGAGAGATTGTGAGACCCCAAATTTTATGAATAAAGATTTAACTTTCTCGAAATATTTTTTTGAATATTATGGTGTGGATTTGATATAATGTTATAGTTGTGGGTAATATTTATAAATTTTGCAAAGTAAGCAAGTTGTTATATAATATTCGATTGGTCGGGGAATACTCGTTTTAATAAGGAATATTCGTACGACGGAACAATCATTGGTGGACCCCACAACGGAAGTATTGTCGTAGTTAGAAACTGACAGAATTATCATTTTATAAAAATAACGGCGAAAGTGTTATCGTTAAAACTGTTGAACTACTTAGTAGTAAAAGTACAGTAATACACGTGGTTGCATAGTAGCACACGGTATTGATTATTGATGCTTACGTAAGAAGTCACTCAGCTATACTCAATTATTGCTACAGTAATTGCTGCATCATATCTCTCATATTATTGATTCAATTATTGTCACAGTATCATCTAAATAATATGTTATATTATTAAATCAATAATTGAGACGGCAAAGTTATTCATATTATTATTTACAATATTGACAATGTGACAACCGTAATTTTGTAATTTAATTTTAATATTTATTGGATTGAATAAATATTTTTCGATGAATTAATTATTAGATTAAATAATTAATTGATGAAGTTGTGATAGATTAATTTAATTATATGTGTTACATTTATTAAATTAATGTGGAGAATTTTATTATTCAAGTATGTGATTATGTGAACTTATTGAATTAAAAGAAGTATTTAATAAGCTTTATGTTATTTTAATTAATTTAATTATTAATTAGAGATTTAATAATTTAATATTATTATTAAATGAGAAATTAATTATGTAGCTATGTGAATTAATGAGAAATTATTTTATTTAAAATAAATTAAATAAGATATTGATTTATTTTATAAGGAGTGTGACATTACTTAAACTATATTATAAGCTTTATTAAATTAAATGGGTTTAAATCCTATTCTTGTCGGTCCAAACAAGGCCCTAAGGGGAGTTATGAGGCGCTTCACCATGATGGAGTAATCACCATTATTAAGTCACCATCTCCTTATTTATCGACGCCTTTTATTTTCTTCCTTTTCATTTTTGTTTCTAAGTCCGCATAACACGTAGAGAGATCTGAGAGAGAGAGTTGAGAGTTGAGAGTTTTTGTTGGGAAATTCACTTTCTAGTAATCTACGCTTGGGTAATCTCTTCAACCCAATTTATTTATTTACGTCTTTTAAAGTTTTTATATGGCTTTCTTACTTATATAACTCTCTATAATTGGGAAATCATGTCGTTATGTGAATATATGTAATAATTGAAGTTATAAGGCATATATATATATATATATATATATATATATATATATATATATATATATATATATATCATTAACTTCCATATCATTGGTTTCATAAGATTATGACGTATGATTTTGGCTTGTTATTTCAAAAATTTATGTACGTGATATGGCCATATGGCCCTTACGCACAAATTTAATGCGTTGATCATATATTATCCCTAAATTTTACACTTATATATGATTATACATGCTAAAATGAACAAAATGAAACTTGAGTGGTTGGATTTGACCTTATAACGAATCTATAGTAGTAAATTCTATGTTTTTATTCAAAAACTTTGAGCATCAAGAACAAAAGATAATTTACATATTTTAATTACGTAATTATGTGTTTTAATGGGGTTTAAACTACTCTATAAATGTTGGGTAATGATTATGTATAAATTCTAGTATTTGGGTATGCTTAAACTAATATATGGACAAGGAAATTGGAAGTTATGACCATATTCATGTATAATTTTACGTGTGATTGATTTTTGGCCTAATTTGGCCTTGTTATGTTCATGAATCGCAAGCTAGAAATCAGAGAAAATAAGCTCAGGTAACTTAGCCCACCACGCCATGTTACTAAACTACATTACCATTTCCATAGTGATAAAAAAAAATAAAAAATAAATAAAAAATAAAAAAATAAATAAAAATAAAAAAATAAAATATTTGATGAAAATTATTATTAAAATATTTATAAAATAAATTAAATATTTTAATTGAGATATTTATGGAATAAAATAAATATTTGATGAAAATTATTATTAAAATATTTATAAAATAAATTAAATATTTTAATTGAGATATTCATGGAATAAAATAAATATTCGATGAAAATTATTATTAAAATATCTATAAAATAAAGTAAATATTTTAATTGAGATGTTTATGGAATAAAATAAATATTCGATGAAAATTATTATGAAATAATTTATTCGAGTGTAATAATAGTAAAAGAATGAAAATATTCTAATTTAATAATTAAATTAGAAGGGTAATGATTTATTAAATAAAGTAGAGTTTATATTAAATAATTAAGAGAAAATGTAACTAATAAATTTCGTGAATATATATGGTATGTGTGTAGGACTTGTGGTGAACAGAAGTAGTAATCGTTTAGCCTACACATGAGGCAAGTTCCTAAACCTTTATTCTTTACATAAAGCAAGTTCATTATTCTATCTTGTTTATTATTGTTCAAGTCAAGATTTCATATTAGATCTTATCATTCTTTAAAAGCATAATTCCTATTATACAATACTTATTCGATTGTATACATCTTGAATTCTATTATTCAAATTGAATATCAATTATTGTTGAACCTTGTAAGACTAGTGAACCCTTATTGATTCAACTAGTCCATAGTTGATAAGTGTTATAAATTCTAGAACTTTTATTGAGATTACCCAATCCAAACTTCCTTTGGTGCGGACTCCGATGTCAAACTGAGATGAACAACCCTTTAATAGGGGATTATTTACACTTTAGCGTTAAGATATTGTGCACAGTATGGTACTAAGGGCTGATCCCCCTAAGTACGAGAAGAAGAGTCCATAGTCTTATGACTGTTAAAGGTTTCAAGAATAAACACTTGACAACCTAGGACATAGTTCAAGGTCTTGTGACCCTTCGAATTTCTTTTGATTCTTGTTATTCATTCTTGATTCAAAAGTTGAGCTTTTATATTCAAAGTTATTAATTCATTAGCATGTTATTATTATTCATTTATTATATTGTTATACTTGTGGGCAATCGTGCTCACCGTCAAGGTAATAATAGCATTGCGCTTAAGAACGAGAGAAACAGTATTTGAGCCTTCCACTAGTAAAGGCAAGGGCAAGATTAGCAAGTAATGAAGACTATTTGTTTATGTGGTTGTGTAATGACATTTAGAATTGATGTTACCTAATACTTAATTGTTATGTTTCCGCACAGATATTTTAAGGTTAGATTAACTTGGGATTTATTTAGTTATGCAGTTGATGTAACCCCATAAGGGGAGAGAGTTATTATTTATTCTATCTATTGTATGGTTGTATTTTATTTATGGGTAGATAGATAGATGATATTTGTACAGTGAACACCAAATCCTGTGGAAATGGAAGTACCGGATTTGGGGGTGTCACAGACAATGTCTAGAAGTTCTGTCAAGGAGAGGTTTGGTCACCTAATGGCGCGCCAATAAAGAGAAATCCTTATCGGAAAGCCCTATCTTTCCTGGGAACGACCTGGTTGTTAAATATTGTGAGTTATAATATTAATGATGAATAAGTTCGTGTTGATTAAAGATGAAATTGATAGTTCCATTGTGTTGAAATTACTAGTGTTAGTGAAAATCGACATTTATTTCAATAATAATTGATGTATGGAGGTTATATTGACCAATCGGGTAATTATTGATAAGTGGTATTTTTACCTACTTATTGAATACTAATTCATGCGAATTGTGCCCATCTCAAGTACATTTTATTGTGTTTTAGTTGCATTTCACGTTATTTTGCATTGCATTTGCTTAAAAATCCTTTTGGTGAATAAGTGCAGGAATCGGCTTAATTTTGGTGGTATTAGAGGGCACGAGGCCAATGGATGCCTGAAGACGAGGCACAAGCGGGGATGTGCGTGGCATGGAGGTACAATGAAGCATGAAGACCAAGCAAACAAGAGGATCAAGCATGGAAGAGCAGATAACAGAGTGGCGAAGCCAAAACCGTAACCGAAACTTGTAGGCGAAGTGCAACATAGCGTGGCATAAACAACTTGGGGGCGCCGCACCGCACATCGAGTGCCCGGCTGAGCGATGATGACTTCTCACAGCAAGTTCTTGGCGCGATGAAAGGTGAGACGCACCCCAGCACGAGAGGTTGGTACGGACGAGGCGGACATTACAGTAAGTCTCGCGCCGAGAGACATAGTCGGAAAGGCGCCGCGATCATCGCTCGATGATCTTTGATCTTTGTAATTTTGTTTTAATTTTGATTTTTAATTAAATAAATTGTAATTGGTTTTTAAACGATTCTGACTGGTGTCAGACGGGGAGAGATTATTTTGAGAGTATTTTCATCATAGAAACTAGGGTTTACACCTTGGGAGAGATTCCAACGTAGAACGAAGCCTTAACGTCTACTTTTCCAATTCTTCTTGGGATTATCTACCATTGTGGATTTCTATTCTTATTTACTGGATTTCTATGAGGATTTAAACGTTGATCATTAATTTCTATTCAGTGATTAGGTTTGATCGTTCTATCTCTCTTATTTCAATTATTTGCTTATTGATTATGTTTAGCGTTGATCCCATAATGCCTTTTGGTTCAGTCATGAACTAAATTCCATTATGGGATTCTAACAGATTTTAATATATAGTTTGGTTGCACATTTAAATGCTAGGGTTGTTTTGCATATCATATGGAATATCTGTCATGGTTGTTTTACATATATGAATGCTTGATCACCATTCGTCTCAGTACTTGTATGGAATTGACAATGAACATATAGGTATGGATTGTAATCATGATAGCATGCAAATATGGGGCTGTTGTATATGGCTTGCATATTTTGTGAACCAGATAGACATATATTGTTTCACCGTATGAGCTAGAATAAGGGCTTGAGCTTAAAATCAATATAATTGCAATTTCACATGGACATATAGTGATTTTGGTTGTATTGGTGATTACATAGAGTCTAACATCTATAGATGTTATGTAAGTAGGTTATAGTGCATTGAAAAATGGTTATAACTCTATTCGTGTTCTTGGCTATTTTTCTGTGATATGTGAACACTTCTTGCATGATAGTGGCGATTAGATGAAATATTAAATGAAGTTAGAGTCCCATTATTTCCAGATTATATTTATTCCATTTTTGTTCTTATTTTCAGTTGTTATTCACAATTAGTTTAATTCAACACTTTTAGTCATTAGTCCAGGCATATAAATTTGGTGAGTTAATTGATGCATGATAGTTTGAATTTAACAACTTTCTCTGTGGGATCGATACTCTACTTACTCAGACATTTGTTGTTGACGCAGTATACTTGCATGAGTTAGAGCTCTTTTATTAGAACCATAAAAGAGGCAACAAGTTTTTGGTGCCGTTGCTGGGGAAAGGCGTTAAATTAGATAATTATCATCAGTTTAAAGCTAAACTGTATGACTTAGACAATTCTGATCGTTTCTCATTTCTATTTTTGTTTCGTTTTTCATTTCAGGTACTTGTGAATTTTTATGCACACGCGATCATCCAACTCAAAACTAACACCAGCACAGGAAAACATAAATGGAAAAGGTTGGAAAGTAAGTGTGCGAAGAAATTTGCAAGTGCAGTTAGAGAGTACTACAGTTAATATAGCGGAAGAACCAAGGATTGAGCAAAGAGAAGAGCATCGGGCTCTAAGGGAATATTCCATGCCAAACATAAAAGGGCTACAGTCAAGCATAGTCAGACCAGCGATAGCAGCAAACACTTTTGAGATTAAACCAGGCACTATTCAAATGGTGCAAAACTCATTTCAGTTTGGGGGTGCTGCTACGGATGATCCAAATGAACACTTATTGAGTTTCATAGAGATTTGTGATACATTCTGATACAATGGTGTGACGGAGGATGCCATCAGACTACGGCTATTTCCATTTTCATTGAGAGATAAGGCTAGAAGTTGGTTACACTCTTTGCCGTCAGGGTCAATAACCACATGGGAGGACTTAGCACAGAAATTCTTAGCCAAGTTCTTTCCAATGGCGAAGACTGCAAAGATGAGGACTGCTATCTCTCAGTTCGAGCAACAGTAGGGCGAGTCCTTATATGAGGCATGGGAGCGTTACAAAGAGATGCTCAGAAAATGTCTGCATCACGGTATGCCAGACTGGATGGTGATAAATTCCTTTTACAATGGGTTAGGATGGCAGTCAAGACCGATTGGAGGGGCATTATGGGCAAAGAGCTATGACGAGGCCTATACGCTTATCGAGACTATGGATGCGAATGATTATCAGAATCCTACAGCTCGGATGCCACAGCCCAAGGTTACAGGTGTGTTGGAGGTTGATGCCATTACTTAGTTGTCGGCACATATGGCAGCTATGGCTAAGAAGATAGATACTTTGGCAGAAAGCAAAGTGAAAATAGTTGCCTTCGTTTGTGAGATTTGTACGGGGTCACACTCCACGGATCAATGTGCCATCAGCTCAAAGTCAGTACAGTATGTGAACAATTACAAAAAAGACCAAGGTCAATTCCAAAACACATACCACCCCAACAACCGCAATCATTCAAACTTTAGTTGGTCAAATAACCAAGGACAACAACAACATCAGTTTAAGCTGAACCAACAGTTTCAACCACAGTCATCTCAGCCACAGTTTGCACCAAAACCAACGTTTCCACCGGGATTTTCTCAACAACAACAACACCATGCTCCAGCTGCACCACAACCAGAGAAGAAATCAGAGATGGAGGAGATGATGTTGAAATACATGGAAAACACTGAAGTCATGATCAAAAGCCAAGCAGTGGCTATCAAGAATCTGGAGACGCAGATGGGGCAGATGGCGAGCATGCTTAATAATAGGCCCCAAGGTGTATTGCCAAGTAACACAGAGACAAATCCTAGAAGAGACGAGACGGAGCAGTGTCAAGCAATCACATTGAGATCTAGGAAAGACTTGACATACACTGCAAGTCGCGCTACCACAAGCATGAGTTACAGGGACATCGCGCGTACACGATGAGAGCAATAACAGATTGGATGAAGATAAAGAAAAGTTAAAAAATCGAGGTTCAAAGAGGAAGAAGAGAAACAAGGCGTGTTCGAAGAGAAGGTCAAGAGTCCAAGACAACCAATGCACTCTCAAGTACCATATCCAGAGAGAGGTTAGTTAAGCAGAAGGAAGACAAACAGTTCAGTAAGTTTTTAGAGGTGTTCAAAAAGCTGCAGATCAATATACCATTCGCCGAGGCATTGGAACAAATGCCAAACTACGCAAAGTTCATGAAAGGTATATTATCAAGGAAGAGGAGATTAGACGAATTTAAAATGGTAGCCTTGACAGAGGAATGCAGTGCAGTGCTCCAATAGAAATTACCTCCAAAGCTGAAAGATCCGGGCAGCTTCAGAATTCCGTGCACCATTGGGAAGATAAACTTTAGCAAGTGTTTATGTGATCTGGGGGCAAGTATAAATTTGATGCCGTTATCAGTGTTCAATCAGTTGGGATTACCGGCTCCAAGACCTACAAACATATCACTACAGCTAGCTGACAGATCCATCACGTATCCACGGGGAATTGTTGAAGACGTGTTGGTAAAGGTGGACAAGTTCATTTTTCTGGCTGACTTCATCATTCTAGACTATGAAGAGGACAATAGTATACCAATCATACTAGGGAGACAATTCTTAGCCATGGGCAAGACTTTGATAGATGTGCAGAAAGGGGAGTTCACTATGCGCGTTCAGGATCAGGAGGTCACCTTCAACTTCTTCAAAGCTATGAAGTTCCCAACAGATGAAGAAGAATGTTCTCTGGTTGATTTGGTGGATTGGATCGCAGAGAATGAGGTGTAGAGTTTTGCAGACTATAAACTTTTGAAGAATATCTCTAATGAGAGTTCAAATGTGGAGGATGAGGAATTCGATGAATCTGTGCAATATTTGGATACAGCCTCACAATTCAGGAGATTTAGATTACCTGCAGAGCCATTGACAACAAATTTGGGAAGCCTCGAAAAAGTTAAAGCCATCTCTTGAGTCACCTCCAGTTGGAGTTAAAACCACTCCTGAACATCTCGTATATACATTTTAAGTTCGATTCAAAATTACATGTGATTATCGCATCGCACTAATATCTTGTCGAGAGAAAAATTGCTACGAGTGCTTGACGAGTTCAAATCGGCTATTGGATGGACTATAGCGGTATCAAAGGATCAACCCTTCCTATTACATGCACAAGATCCTCGATGGAAGATGGTAGCAAGCCAACAATTGAAAGCAACAAAGGAGGCTTAATCCGATAATGAAAGAAGTGGTTAAGAAGGAGGTGCTTTGAAATGGCTAGATGCGAGAATAATTTATCCGATCTCGCATACGGTTCATGGGTGAGCCCAATCTGATGTGTTCCAAAAAGGGTGGTATGATACGATGTGACCAATGAGAATAATGAGTTAATTCCAACACGAACGAAAGAATACGGGTGGAGAGTTTGCATGGATTATCGCATGCTCAACAAAGCTACGAGGAAAGATCATTTCCCACTCCCATTCATTGATCAGATGTTAGACAGATTAGCAGGTCATGAGTATTATTGCCTTCTGGACGGATATTCAGGCTACAATCAAATTATGATAGCTCTAGAAGACCAGGAAAAGACTACCTTCATATGTCCGTATGACATTTTTTCTTTCAGAAGGATGTCTTTCGGACTATGCAATGCGCCAGCCACATTTTAGAGATGCATGATGGCTATATTTTCAGACATGGTGTAACAAAATGTGGAGGTATTTATGGATGATTTCTCAGTCTTCGGGGACTCATTTGACCTATGCCTTGAAAATCTAGTTATTGTTTTAAAAAGATGTGTTAAAACGAACTTAGTGCTAAACTGGGAAAAATGTCACTTCATGGTACAAGAAGGAATCATATTGGGACACAAAGTTTCAAAGACGGGACTTGAGGTGGATAAGGCAAAGCTGGCAACTATTGAGCACTTGCTACCACCCACTTCAATAAAAGGAGTTCGCAGTTTTCTGGGACATGCCGGTTTCTACCGCAGATTCATTAAGGATTTCTCCAAAATAACTAAACCGCTATGCAGTCTATTGGAGAAGGATGCACAGTTCAACTTTGATGAAGCCTATATGTCAGCATTTGAACACTTGAAGAGGAAACTTATTTCAGCACCCGTGATTACTGAACCAGATTGGACTTTGCCATTTGAATTGATGTGTGATGCCAGTGATTATGCCATAGGAGTTGTTTTGGGCAGCGAAAAGAAAAGGTATTTCTTGTGATTTATTATTCCAGCAAGACCCTAACGGATGCACAATTGAACTATACCACCACAGAGAAAGAACTATTGGCAGTGGTATACGCCTTTGATAAGTTTCGAGCATATCTGATTGGCACAAATGTGATAGTGTATACGGATCACGCAGCGATTCGACCTTTAATGGCAAAGAAGGATGCAAAACCTCGGTTGATTAGATGGATTTTATTATTGCAGGAATTTGATTTGGAAATCAAGGACAGAAAGGGGACTGAAAACAAAGTGGCAGACCACTTGTCGCGACTCGAGAATCCAGACAGGGAAGTAAACAACAAAGTTCTGATCAACGATTCCTTTCCAGATGAGCAGTTATTTGTGGTGAAAGGTGAAGTGCCGTGGCTAGCAGACTACGCGAATTATCTAGTAAGTAAGATGGTACCTTCTGACTTGGTGGGTTATCAAAAGAAGAAATTTTTGCACGATGTCAAATGGTATATATGGGATGAGCCATACTTGTTTAAGCAATGCTCTGATCAAGTGATCAGAAGGTGTATTCCATATAGCGAGTCCGAGGAGATTTTGCAAGAGTGTCATTCTACAGTGTATGGAGGTCACTACGGTGGAGAACGAACAGCGGCTAGAGTGCTACAAGCCGGATTCTACTGGCCGACAATTTTCAAGGATGCATACAGTTTTGTCCAGCGGTGTGATAGATGTCAGCGAGTGGGCAACATCTCTAAAAGAAATGAAATGTCGTTGAATACAATCCTCGAAGTAGAAATTTTCGAAGTATAGGGGATTGATTTCATGGGACCCTTCGTCTCTTCCTGTGGAAATCTCTACATCTTGCTCGCAGTGGACTATGTCTCAAAATGGGTTGAAGCTGCAGCTCTTTCGACTAATGATGCCAAGGTCGCACTTAGATTTCTACACAAAAGCATTTTCACGAGGTTTGGGACCCCAAGGGCTATCATTAGTGACGAAGGCAGTCATTTCTACAACAGTGCGCTTTCTGACCTTCACTGCTAAGTATAGGGTAAATCATCGCATTGCTACAGCATATCACCCGCAAACAAATGGTCAAGCTGAAGTGTCAAATCACGAAGTAAAAAGAATCTTGGAAAAATTTGTGAATCCCACACGGAAGGACAAGTCGTTGAAGTTAGATGATGCCATATGGGCTTATCGAACATCATACAAAACTCCGTTAGGCATGTCACCTTTTCAACTCGTGTATGGGAAAGCCTGTCACCTACATATGGAGCTAGAGCATAAGGCATATTGGGCAATACGGAAGCTCAATTTTGATTTGACATATGCAGGGGATAAACGTCTACTCCAGCTCAATGAGTTAGATGAATTTAGATTACAGGCATATGAGAATTCAAAGTTGTACAAGGAGAAAGTGAAGAAATGGCATGACCGAAAGATTGTCGAAAGGACATTTAAACCGAGACAAAGGGTTTTTCTCTATAATTCTAGACTTAAACTTTTTCTCGAAAAGCTGAAATCGAGATGGTCAGGTCCATTTACAGTGAAGACTGTCTTTCCGCATGGTGCAATTGAAGTATATGATCAGTTTCCAGACAAGCCTTTTAAAGTAAATGGCCAACGATTGAAGCATTACTTTGGTGGCGAGGTGGACAGACAGAACGTCACCTCAATTCTCTCGTCGACATGAGATTCAGAGACAGTCAAGCTAATTGACTATAACTTAGCGCTGGATGGGAGCCAACCCATTATTTTCACTATTACTTTCTTTTCATTCCTTTAGTAGAGTAGTATTTAAATCAATTTTATTCCATGCCTAATAAATAATTTGTGGTGCATTCTTGTTCATGTAGGTGTTTTCAATTGTACTCATCACTAATATATAAATTGGGCGTACACAGTGTGCATTCATGCGCTATATCATTGTATGCAATGATGCAGCCAACCGGAAGTCGAGAGCTTCATAATTCTAGGAAAGTTCATTCGATTAAAGCCTTCGTATGTGTGTTGAAATTTTTTTTAAGTTTAAGAATCCGAGTGGTGGTCTACTTGGTCTCTCACGTGCCATAATATAAGCATATTCTTCTGTTCTCCCAGAATCATACAACTCTCTTCATCGCTCATATACACAGCTCTCTCTCCATTAGCATAAATCTAGGGTTTTTGCGGGGAGTGTCACAAACAAGTTTGGGGGTACTCTTATCTGTAGCAGAGCATCTATATTCTCTACCTATCATCTGCTCATGGGACCAAAAAGGATACGTTCCATCTCCATCTCTTCATCATCCGACTCATCATCCAGTGATCACGACGAGGATATCATGGAACACAGAAAATTTATCAACCGGGAAGCTCAGCAATATTATTACCACCTCTTGACGAAATCATTTGTGAAGGAACGAGGATTTAAACCTGATAAGAAAGATGGACACCTATGGAATATGCTACGAGAAAGAGGCTGGGTTAGCCTAGCTACAACGCCTATGCCTATTCCCATGGGAGTTGTTCGGGAGTTCTACGCGAACACAAAGAAGATGGAGCTAAAAGGAGGGATAACGCTGGTTTGCCAGGTGCAAGTGGATTTTTGTCCCTCAGCCATCAGAGCAGTGTTTGGAATAACTGATACACCACCGACTGGGTCTGCAAATTGGGTTACAGGTGCACATTTGATGACGAACTTGGACGTAGTAATTTCGAATTTGTGCATCCCAGGAACCAAATGTAATTATAAACCAGGGACGACATAGCCTCAATCTTTTCTAGCGTCCTCCTTGAATCATTATGCCCAAGCATAGAATCTGTTCATAGGCACCAAATTAATTCAGTCCCTTCACAAGCATGAAGTACCTACCGAGAGAGCCATCATTTTATGGGGCATTATCACTGGCAAGTATATCGACGTCGGCCACTTAATTCATCAAAACATGTTGCATTATTGGCGGGAGAGCATGACTGGGAGTATCCCGCATGCATCGGTGGCAGCCATACTTTGTATCCAACAGGGAGTCCCGTGGAATGACAAACAACTGCAGAAACCGAGCCACGACATCACTACGGCCACAATAACCAAGTTCAAGGAGTGGACGGGTGGTGAACCACACCCGCGAGGATTGGGTTTTATCATCCACCCCACCTTCTCGAGCCATCATAAGCAGCCCCTCATTGATGAGGCGGCCCATCCACCGAAAGCACACCCGTTCCCTAGCGATCGACGACTTGAAGGTCGAGCGCAAAAAAGTCGACACCATGTATGCCAATCTTGGAACGTTTTCCCCGGGACTCACAAGGGCCTTGGCCGAAGCCTTCGCACGTTAGAAGGAACAATGCTAGAGTGGCCTGCAGTTTGGAATCGCAGATGCCATATCCACCACTGATTCACCACCCGAGGAGGTGGTCAAGCCGATCATTAGGGGAGTTTTTCAGCACTTTTACCTTCATTCAATGGGGACATTAAATATTTTAAGTTTGGGGGTATTGGGGAGCATAGCATAGTAGTTTAGTTTTATTTAACTGTTGCATGTTTATGTGTTTAGTTAAATTTTTGTAGATAATTTTTAATTTTTATTCATTATTGATTATGTTAGTATGTTTTAGTGCATGTCTCACATATATTTTTGCTTAATAGAAATTCTTGCCTAACCAATGATGATAATGAATTGTGAAGGATTTTAGAACATGTTGGATAACACAGCTTAGATATAATGTTTTACTCGATGAGATTCATGTTGCTGTTTAAATGCTTTCGGTATGCACAAACGTGTTCACAATTACTTGTAGGTTTAAGAAGTGTGTGTTGCATTGCTTGATAGAACATGTAGTTTTAAAAAGAGAAACATGTGGAAAGTGTTGTAGACTGTATGAGCCATTGACATGCAAATTTTGGGAAAACATGGTTATGCTATGTATATAAAAAAAAATCAAATAGAAATAACGTGGCTAATCTTAATTTGGGGCCCTGGCTACTTGAGTAAGTACGCCCGAGGGGATTGTCTCTACACCTAGCGCCCTAAGGTCTTTCATGGTCTGGGAGTCGTTGGTTGAAAGCTCGCTAAGGGGTAGTAGTGTGCCTAATGGATTGAGACATTGCACAGTCATGTGAAAAAAAAAGGAAAGAAATATAGCAATAAACACCGCGAGAAAGTGCAGAAATCGCCCTTGTGAGTAGAAATAAAGCAATAAACCCATTATTGAACCTTAGTTTGTGTTGATATGTTAAAACAGTCTGTGTTACATGATTATATATGAATCTTGCTTTAGACTATAATTTTCTGTTTGGAGCAGTGTAGCATATGTATTCTTTGCTTAGATCAAGTTTTGGTGAACATCACACACACACAGCATCTCTATAGCATATATGAAATTATCTTAGTGTATGATGTTATGTTTATAGTTTGGTTTGAAATCATATTCTTGGATCTCGATGATTCACTGAGGTAATTTGGGCTAAAATTCTGTTATGGCAGGGATTATGTGAGACTAATTTGCATCATAGAGTAGTTGCATAATTTTGTAGTTGCATTTTCATTATTCATTAGTATGCATTGCTTGAGGGCAAGCAACAGTTCAAGTTTGGGGGTATTTGATAAGTGGTATTTTTACCTACTTACTGAATACCAATTCATGCAAATTATGCCCATCTCAAGTACATTTTATTGTGTTTTAGTTGCATTTCACGTTATTTTGCATTGCATTTACTTAAAACTCCTTTTTGTGAATAAGTGTAGGAATCGGCTTAATTTTGGTGGTATTAGAGGGAACGAGGCCAATGGATGCGTGAAGATGAGGCACAAGCGGGGATGTGAATGGCATAGAGGTACAATGAAGCATGGAGACCAAGCAAACAAGATGATCAAGCATGGAAGAGCAGATAGCAGCAGCAGCAGGTCAAAACCCGTAACTGAACTTGCGAGCAAAGAAGTCATGCACATAACAACTTGGGGGCGCGCGTGCGCCATGAAAATACCCGACCAGACGATGATAACTAACTCTCATCGCAAGTTGTGCGATCAAGCGAAAGAAAACGACACCCGCACGAGAGGTTGGTTGGGCAGTATGGACATTCTCAGAAGTCTCGCGCCACGCGAGACATTGGGCGAGAGGCGATTCGCCACGCCACGCGCGATCTTGTCTTTGTAATTTTGTTTTAATTTTGATTTTTAATTAAATGAATTGTAATTGGTTTTTAAATGATTCTGACAGGTGTCAGACGGGGAGAGATTAATTTGAGCGTATTTTCATCATAGAAACTCGGGTTTACACCTTGGGAGAGATTCCAACATAGAACGAAGCCTTAACGTCTACTTTTCCAATTCTTCTTGGGATTATCTACCATTGTGGATTTCTATTCTTATTTACTGGATTTCTATGAGGATTTAAACATTGATCATTGATTTCTATTCAGCGATTGGGTTTGATCGTTTTATCTCTCTTATTTCAATTGTTTGCTTATTGATCATGTTTAGCGTTGATCCCATAATAGCTTTTGGTTTAGTCGTGAACTAAATTCCATTATGGGATTCTAACGGATTTTAATATTTAGTTTGGTTGCACATTTAAATGCTAGGGTTGTTTTGCATATCATATGGAATATCTGTCATGGTTGTTTTACATGTATGAATGCTTGATCACCATTCGTCTCAGTACTTGTATGGAATTGACAATGAACATATACGTATGGATTGTAATTATGATAGCATGCGAATATGGGGCTGTTGTATATGGCTTGCGTATTTTGTGAACCAGATAGACATATACTGTTTCACTGTATGATCTAGAATAAGGGCTTGAGCTTAAAATCAATATAATTGCAATTTCACATGGACATATAGTGATTTTGGTTGTATTGGTGATTACATAGAGTCTAACATCTATAGATGTTATGTAAGTAGGTTATAGTGCATTGAAAAATTGTTATAACTCTATTCGTGCTCTTGGCTATTTTCCTGTGATATGTGAACACTTCTTGCATGATAGTGGCGATTAGATGAAATATTAAATGAATTTAGGGTCCCATTATTTCCAGATTATATTTATTCCTTTTGTATTCTTATTTTCAGTTGTTATTCACAATTAGTTTAATTCAACAATTTTAGTCATTAGTCTAGGCATATAAATTTGGTGAGTTAATGTGACGCCCCCAAAATTAGGTATACGTCACCCATCTTGGGTCGCCACTTACATGGTACATAAATTCAAATACAACTTACTAACCTAACTGTCGTGTACAATACGACATAAACTGTGAGTTTGAATACAAATATTGTCTACTAGATATTATACAAACTCAAAAGGAGTCCTCATTACAACTATTATCACACTATTTCACGTAATAGTGAGGACTACTAATGCTATCCTCCTGGACCATTACTTACGCTTCCCCGACTGTCTCCCGGCTATGTTCTCATTTCCAAGAGAACAATGAAAGAAAGGGTGAGCTCAACTAGCCCAAGAAGAAATATTATGACTAAGATAATGCGAAATAAATTATCATTAGCCTTCAACAAAGTTAAACCGATAAAATACAATAGACAACCAGTTTAATGCAGTGGAATAAGCAATCCATTAAAAGAGTCAAGTAGAGAATAAAGTCTACTATCTTTTAGGTTTTAAAAGGTTTTCATCATTTTTATCGCCGAGACTCGACAATAAACCACCACATCTAATCATCCCCGCATTACTACCAAGGATTTTCATCAAATTATCAATGGTCATGACTATACCGAATCACCCCCGGTCATAATCATACCAAAACTATCCATCACCGCATTACAGTGCCACCGAGGACTTTTGTCACATCATTTATATCAAGTCATGATTATACCGAATGATCCTCGGTCATAATCATACTAAGTTCATCTATGCACGTAAGCCAAAGATAACATAATATAACATGAGGATGATGACAATGACATAGTAATTCAATAAAACAAGTTCAAGAATTATTTAATCCATGAATTATTAACGTCCAAATTGTCAACACGATCTTTGTTTTCAGAGTAAAATTCAAGAATGATCAAGAATATTTCCATGAAAGATATTTGGATGAAACGCAAATATCAAGGATATTCTACTAATTTCATGGAGTATAGAAGTCAAAGTTTTAACTAACTGGGTATAATAAAGAATGGAATAACAAAAGAAATCACCATGCATGTGGTACTTCAGATGTACAAAGTTATTCCAATGTAATAATAATAACGGAACCAGTCGTGAAATTCACAATGACAGTGATGTTCTAATGTAATAATAAAGATGGAACCGCATCCTGTGTAAAACACATGTATAGGATATTCCAATGTAATGATAAAGATTTTAACCAGTCCGGTAAAAACACACGAATGGATGTTCCAACGAGAATAATAAAAAGCGGAACCGTGTCCTGTAAAACACATGCATGTGATGTTCCAATGTAATAATAGAAGAATGTCACCAAGTATAGGGTAAACCATGCGTATCAAAAGTTATTCCAATGTAATAATAAGCAATGGAAAAACATAAGGATTTCACCAAGTATAGGTATCCACGTGTACAAAGTTATGTATAGGGTATGCCACTTTTACAGGTTATTCCAACAGAATAATAATGAATGGAATAACGGAAGTTCTCTTCAAGAAGAAAGAATAACACCTCTACCGTAAAAGAACTTAATATAGAAGTAGTGAAGTAGCGAGAATACTCTTCTTCTTTTCTATAATTTTCTCTCTATAAACTTCTCTCTATAATTTCTCTCTGTAGTTTCAATGAATTAAGTAAGAAAATAATGAAGGAATGAGCTTCTATTTATAGGAAAATGGAATGCATAGTAACTAATCCATGAACGGTCCAGATTGATTTACTTTAATCTGACGGTCCATATTTAAAGAAAAATCTTTTAAATAAAATATAATATATTCTATTTATATAAAAACATTTTACTATGCAAACACTATGCAATACTATGCAAAACACTATGCAAAATACTATGCAACACTATGCATAATAAAATATAATATATTCTATTTATAGAATAACTTTAATAAAGTATTTTATTTTATATAAAAAGATATTTCTGTTTTATTACGTTAATAATACGAATAAAACAAAACATCATTATCGCTATAATAATTCATATTATTAATCGACAATAATGGAATCAAACTGAGTGACTTCTCACATAAGCATCAATAATCAATACCGTGTGCTACTATGCAACCACACGTATTACTGTACTTTTACTACCGAGTAGTTCAACAGTATCAACGGTAAAACTTCCGCCGTTATTTTAATAAAATATTTTTGTCGTTTTCTCAATCCGACAATAATTACGCTAATGGGTCCACCAATGATTGAGTAGTTGTATTTAATATTCCATGCTAAACCGAATATTCCCCGACCAATCGAATATAATATAACCACTTGCATACTTTGCAAAATTTATAAATACTACCCACAACTATAATATTATCTTAAATTCACACCATAATATTAAAAAATTATTTTGACAAAATTTAAATCTTTATTGATAAAATCTGGGGTCTCACAATCTCCCCTCCTTATGGAATTTCGCCCTCGAAATTAGGGTACGTACCTGGTATGATAAGAAGTGAAGATACCTTAAATACCTTTATCGTTGAAAACATTAAATTCATCTTTGCAATCCGGCCAAAGATATTCATTAACAATTCATCTTTGCACTACAGGCCAAAGATATACAACTGTAAAACCAATAATGCTGAGACGCAGCTTAATAGTATCACGACCACGAATTATCCATGCACCACTGGCCAAGGATATTCGTGTTTTCAATTACGGTTATGATTATACCGAATAATCCCTGGTCATAATCATACCAAGTCCATCAATGCACTACGGCCAAAGATGACTTTTACCACATCCATGAATTAATATTTCATTGCTGAGACTCAGCTCAATAATTAATCCACATCATCGAATCATCCCTGCACTACACAAAGCTAAGGATATTCATTAGTATCATGACCACGAATTATCCATGCACTACTACCAAAGATAATCGTGTATTCATTAATATTACGACCACAAATTATCCATGCACTACTACCAAAGATAATCGTGTATTCATTAGTATCACGACCACGAATTATCCATGCACTACTGACCCAAAGATAATCGTGTATTCATTAGTATCACGACCACAAATTATCCATGCACTACTACCAAAGATAATTGTGTATTCATTAGTATCACGACCACAAATTATCCATGCAATACGGCCAAAGATAATTGTGTATTCATTAAGTATCACGACCACAAATTATCCATGCACTACTACCAAAGATAATTGTGTATTCATTAGTATCACGACCACAAATTATCCATCCATGCACTACTACCAAAGATAATTGTGTATTCATTAATATCACGACCACAAATTATCCACTACCAAAGATAATTGTGTATTCATTAGTATCACGACCACAAATTATCCATGCACTACTACCAAAGATAATTGTGTATTCATTTACTTACTATGATTATACCGAACAATCCTCGGTCATAATCATACCAAAGTCCATCTATGCACTACATGTGCCACGTATGACTTTCAACATAATATAAGCATGAGGATAATGATATAAAGAATCAATCAAATGAGATAAAGGATAAATATTAAACATTTATAATATAATTTATCCAGATTCAAGAATATCCCCATATTTTCAATCACTTAATAATCTCATAATCTAATATCATTAATATTATAACAATATTTTAATCACTTCTTAAATTTATAAACAATTTATCTCAATTGTTTACGCTTTACCATATAATGCATTTAATCATTCAAAATGCCATACTCATAAAATATCATCACCAATTATCAAATCCTCATCAAAAATATGCATATACTCTATATAGGATTCTCTAGCCATAAAATCCTATTTTCAACTTTGTTACTTCACATAACATATTTAACTCATATGTTCAGAAACTAAACTATTTTCATGAAAATACCAAATTAGTCCCAAAAATATTTCTTTTCAGAATTTAGCATAATATAGTCCCATAATGAAAATATATTTTTCTCGGAATTTTTAAAATTCATTTACTATTTTTCAAAATCAATTTCTAATTAATTCCTTAAGAAATTAGCTACCTCAAGTTTAACTCCAAAATTCCCAAATCTTGGCAGGACCTTACACATGTTAATGTGAGCTTCTAGTTTAAATTTCATGGTCATCTGAGTTATAGAACTCCTATAGCGTTTTAATTCGGAAAAACCTAAATATTGAAATGGTCATAACTTGCTCATTTTAAGTCAGAATGAGCTCATTTTTGGACATGAGGTACTTTATACCACGTACTTTCATGTCCCAAAAGGCCAGAATTTTTCTCATAATTTAAGTGGCCGAAATAGCCCCTTAAAGTTTCTGGGCAGTAGCATTTTCGAAATTTACAGCTTTGGCCTCCTTTGCTAAAATCAGTCCACACAAAAATCTACAACACCTTTTCCAGTAATTCCACTTGGATTAGTTAGGTAACTCATAGATCTAACTCTAGGACGTGACCACACTCAAAAATTCAAAATATAATAGGAGATATGGTCTATTGAATTTCATGTTACGTTTTTCACCAAAATCTGATTTTCAACTCTTTGTGATTTCTAAGAAACTTTCATGTTTTCACATACTAACCAACATAACTCATCATACAACTTACTAATACTTCATATACCCATGATTTTCATTAGTCCAATGCTTTTATTATGACTTTCATCATAAACCACGTAAACTGTTCATTTTAGTTGAAGAAATATTTGAGGGTTTAAGAAATGGGTTTTGTCTTTGGGGTCAATACAAAATTCGATTTCACGCTCTAGGGTAGGCTAGGAAGTCTTCAAGAATACGCCAAGAAATTTATTAATGATAGAAATATCATTCAAAATCATACTCTCGTCCAAGACTTGGATAGTACGTCACATTAATACCAATCATGACTTTTATCCCTTAACCCGGATAAGACCTCACAATGATACCTATCAACTTGCCATCTTCAAATACGACGTCGCCATTCTGAAAGTCCGGCTTCTGCATTCCACACAAGGAAGTCAACAACGAAAGGATCGGGCTCTTTACTTATAGCTTGATATAACAAAGGATTAACTTTAGGATTTGGTTACTTTGAATTAGATAAACAGGTTGGTTAGGAATATGAAAGCTAACAACCTTACAAAAAGAATAATGAGTAGTTAATCAATCGTTTTCAAAAAATTACCTCAAAGGCAAGTATTTTCAAAGAGATAAGATCGACAGTAACGTGAAAGTGTTTATTTGAAACAACAAGATTAATAAACGATAGAGAGGTAACGAAGGTTTCTCCCAACGAAGTTTCAATAGATAAATCAAAGTCTAATTTCTCCTGAGTCAAATTTAAACGTTGAACGCAAGCAAGAGAGATAAAAGAATGGGTAGAACCCAGATCTAATAAGGTATAGACTTAAAGAATTTATAATTAACTAACCCGCACTAACTTCGTTCGGGTTATCCACTTTTTCGAGAAGTCATGAAAATGCACTTCCTAAAACCAACGACTTTGTTTTGTCCATATCCACCTTTGGTGCCACCGTCCCAAATTAGACTTGACTTTGGTGCACAACAAAATTGAGCTAAATTACCTTCTCTTCTTGCAATTTCCACTTCTATTATCTTTGCCATGATTACCACCAAGTGGTTACCATTCTTAGCATGATAATTTCCCCGATGGTTATCATTGTTCGATAGCCGTTGCCACCCAATATGATTATTATCGTATTGTTGGTCGTTACCTTTTGTTTGAGTGAATCAAACACTCTCATGTGCTTCATTGCTTATCTCGCATTTTCGATGTCATTCTCAAACACCGCCACAAAATAAGGGTTAATTAACATATCACATATTATCCCTATACTCGAATTTCCACCAATTAAATACCAAATAAACTTAGGTAGGTCATACTAGCGAAGGTATTCCCGTCTCTCCCCTCCTAGTACTATTCTCACATCTTAGCCGTGATCATATCCTAAGCTCGATACCAACCGTGGCGCCCCCAAAATTAGGTATACGTCACCCATCTTGGGTCGCCACTTACATGGTACATAAATTCAAATACAACTTACTAACCTAACTGCAAGTGTATGCAATACGACATAAACCGTGAGTTTGAATACAAATATTGTCTACTAGATATTATACAAACTCAAAAGGAGTCCTCATTACAACTATTATCACACTATTTCACGTAATAATAGTGAGGACTACTAATGCTATCCTCTCGACCATTACTTACGTCCCCGACTGTCCCCAAATATGTTCTCATTTCAAGAGAACAATGAAAGAAAGGGTGAGCTCAACTAGCCCAAGAAGAAATATTATGACTAAGATAATGCGTAATAAATTATCATTAGCCTTCAACAAATGTTAAACCGATAAAATACAATAGACAACCGGTTTAACTACAAATGAATAAGCAATCTATTAAAAGAGTCAAGTAGAGAATAAAGTCTACTATCTTTTAGGTTTTAAAAGGTTTTCATCAATTTTTATCACCGAGACTCACAAATAAACCACCACATCTAATCATCCCCGCACTACTTGGCCAAGGATTTTCATCAAATTATCAATGGTCATGACTATACCGAATCACCCCGGTCATAATCATACCAAAACTATCCATCAACGCATTATTCACGTGCCACCGAGGACTTTTGTCACATCATTTATATCAAGTCATGATTATACCGAATGATCCTCGGTCATAATCATACTAAGTTCATCTAAGCACGTAAGCCAAAAGATAACATAATATAACATGAGGATGATGACAATGACATAGTAATTCAATAAAACAAGTTCAAGAATTATTTAATCCATGAATTATTAACGTCCAAATTGTCAACATGATCTTGTTTTCAGTAGAGTAAAATTCAAGAATGATCGTAAGAATATTTCCATGAAAAGATACTTTGGATGAAACGCAAATATCAAGGATATTCTACTAATTTCATGGAGTATAGAAGTCAAAGTTTTAACCAACTGGGTATAATAAAGAATGGAATAACAAAAGAAATCACCATGCATGCGGTTGCTTGATAGACGAGTTATTCAAATGTAATAATAATAACGGAACCAAAGTTAGGTGAAATTCACACCGACGTGATGTTCCAACAGTAATAATAAAGATGGAACTGATCCGGTGTAAAACACATGATAGGATATTCCAACAGAATGATAAAGATTTTAATCAGTCCTGTAAAACACACGAGCAGTGATGTTCCAACAGAATAATAAAAAGCGGAACCAGTGTCCTGTAAAACACACGTATGGGATGTTCCAAATGAATAATAGAAGAATGTCACCAAGTATAGGGTAAACCATGATACAAAGTTATTCCAATGTAATAATAAGCAATGGAATAACATAAGGATTTCACCAAGTATAGGGTATGCCATGTACACAAGGTTATGTATAGGGTATGCCACTTTTACAAAGTTATTCTAATGTAATAATAATGAATGGAATAATGTAAGTTCTCTTCAAGAAGAAAGAACAACCCCTTACCGTAAAAAGAACCTAATATAGAAGTAGTGAAGTAGCGAATACTCTTCTTCTTTCTATAATTTTCTCTCTATAGCTTCTCTCTATAATTTCTCTCTGTAGTTTCAATGAATTCGTAAGAAAATAATGAAGGAATGAGCTTCTATTTATAGGAAAATGGAATGCATAGTAACTAATCCATGAACTATCGGTCAGATTGATTTACTTTAATTTGACGGTCCATATTTAAAGAAAAATCTTTTAAATAAAATATAATATATTCTATTTATATAAAACATTTTACTATACAAACACTATGCAATACTATACAAAACACTATGCAAAATACTATGCAACACTATGCATAATAAAATATAATATATTCTATTTATAGAATAACTTTAATAAAGTATTCTATTTTATATAAAAGATGTTTCGCTTTTATTACGTTAATAATACTGAATAAAACAAAACGTCATTATCGCTATAATAATTCATATTATTAATCGATGATAATGGAATCAAACCGAGTGACTTCTCACATAAGCATCAATAATCAATACCGTAGCTACTATGCAACCACACGTATTCTCGTACTTTTACTACCGAGTAGTTCAACAAGATTAACCAGTAAAACTTCTAGCCGTTATTTTAATAAAATATTTTTGTCGCTTTCTCAATCCGAAATAATATTTCGCTAGGTCCACCAATGATTGAGCCATTGTATTTAATATTCCCTCGCTAAACCTAATATTCCCCACCAATCGAATATAATATAACCACTTGCATACTTTTGCAAAATTTATAAATACTACCCACAACTATAATATTATCTTAAATTCACACCATAATATTAAAAAATTATTTTGACAAAATTTAAATCTTTATTGATAAAATCTGGGGTCTCACAGTTAATTGATGCATGATAGTTTGAATTTAACAACTTTCTCTGTGGAATCGATACTCTACTTACTCTGTATTACTTGTTGACCCGTGTATGCTTGCATGAGTTAGAGCTCTTTTATTAGAACTATAAAAGAGGCAACACCAACCGCTTTTAACTCTTTAATGGTCGTGACTTGAGCTTGCGGTTGATTCGCAAGTGCACCCGTCGACAGAGCTACCAACTGCTGAACCGGATTAGCGTTGGTCTCGTTGTTATTATTGGTAGACCCCTCAGGAGGTGCTTGTTGATGTGGTTGTCTTCTTCTAGGAGGCATATTCTGTTAAAATATGTGCTTATTAGTTCATTAATCAACTTCTTGGGTATTTAAAGTTTAACTTAAACATTCCAGGATTAAAGCTATAACACATAACATTTCAAATAAACTGTAGTATTTTATTTATTCAGAACATTTTAAAACATGTTAACGATAGCATAACCGCTATAAACATCGACTTTCCTGAACTAAACACGTTTCAGGATCACATACTCATATTATCCCTTTATTTATCTCAAAATAAGGGATTCACAGTTTATTTATTCACATAATTAACCACACGTTATTATTATTATTTTCTCTATCTAGACATATTAAGACATCGTAAGGCTTCCCGACGCTCTTCCTCCATGATACGATACGTCGTTCTACGATCCATCACGAACCACGGCGAGTCTTCAAACTGAGGTGGATAATAATAGTCTCGATCCTGGGCCCTATCAATCGTAGAATTAAAAGCGTAATCCATCTCCTTCAACTTGGCTTTCTTCACTTGGACCTTAGCTTCAGCACGGTCTGCACGTTGAGTCGCCTTCATCCAAGCATCCTCTGCTCTTGCACGCTTAGCTGATTCCTCCTTGAAATCATCTTTTAATTTCTCCATGTTAGTCTTCATCTTTTCGTTTACTGCCAACAGGTCTTCATGCTGACCCTTGGTATGAACTAGGTCCCACTCCGTGTTTCTAATTTTTGAGTCGAGTTCCTAAATCTCCGCGTCCTTCTGCTCTATTGAAGCATGATGCATCTCAACCATCTCCTTCAGCTCCTCAACCTCGTCCTATAATTCTATGTTACGGTCATACAGAGCGCCATACATCTCAGTTGATATAGAGTTTGGTGGAAACTCCTCAGGATCCTCTTCCTCATCATCCTCCTCTATCTCTTCAGAACTATCCTCCTCGGGATCGGTCACAGGCTCATCCTCCTGGATCAACTACTCCCGCACTACATGAATATCCCGGGGTTCATCATCTCTAGGTACCTGAGGTATCACCTCTCTAGCTGGACTGGATCCTCCTTCGTTAGACATCCTGACAACAAAATATTTTAAGTTTTACTTAACATTTTTGATACTCGTGAGCACATAAGTTATTAACACATAGAACATAATATCTTTTATTATTTAGCTTCAATGGATACCTTAATCCATTCCTTAAAACCCGATAAGAGTTAAACACCTCTATATTTTATGTTTCCTTAAAGGTTATTTCCTAAGGTTTCCCTACCTATGGTTCATAACCTAAGGCTTTGATACCAACCTGTGACACCCCCAAATCCCGGTACTCCATTCCCACAAGATTTGGTGTTCACTATCCAAAACATTACATCTAACTACCCATAATCAAAGGATAAAGACGTAATTAAAATAACTTAAACAAACATCTTTCCCATTAAAGGGTTACATAGTAATCTCAAAATATATCCCAGGTAATCTAACCTTAAAATTATTACATAAGTTTGCGGAATACATCACATATTAAACTAAGTCTTTAACATAATTCATTAAGATAAAATTCTCATAATCTCCAACATTTAGACATCTTGCCATTTCCTTTGCTAGTAGACGGCTCATCGACTTTCTCAACTTTAGCTGCAGTGTTAAATGCAAGAGTGAGCAAACAATTTCTCATTGATATAGGAAGTAGCAATCATAACAACATGAGAATGAACAACGAATGCTGAACAATAATGAACTTGTTCTACGAATCAAAATAGAAAACAAGTTCGAAGTCAATATCTGAGGGTCTTAAGACCACGAACTATATCTCTGGTATTTAGGTATTATTACCTCAACCTTAATAGTCTATTAGACTATACAGACCCTTCTTAACGTACTTAGGGGGATCAGCCTTTTGTACCATGTATTGTGCACAAACATCTAAACGTTACACGTACAAAATCCCATATGCTAGGGTTGTTCGTCTCAGCTTGAATTTAGAATTTCCGCACTAAAGAAAGTTTAGCTCGGAACTAACTTATTAGTGTTTCTAGAATTTTAGAACACTATTCGATTATAGCTTAATTCAATCAAGAAATATTTGCTTACTACTTGAAGGTTTAATACAACAATAAAGCTTTGAATAAGGTTACCAAAGTCAAAGATTGAATAACAACAATATATAATTGAGAAAACATGATATACAAGCAAAGCGCTATATTCAGAAGAGTTAGAACAATCTCCTTTGAGTCAATATGTTAGAACAATCATATGCTTCGAATGATAATAAGGAAAGTAAAGCTCGCTCGACGTAACGAATTAGGTTACAAGAGCTTGTACAATCATACATGAGACAGAATTAATAGGCTTGCTTAACTTCAATGTAAAATTTAGGAATAAAGAGATTGATTGACTTAAAGATAACATAGCTATGAAACAGACGTAATTGAAATTAAGATAGGGTAAATAAACTTGCTCAATAATCACAAGGTAGAGTTAGGAAACATGCCTCAAGCGTAAGCTATAATATTACAACTCATGTTCACCTACACATTTTAGTGGAATCACAATATCTATTAGATATGCTAACATACCATAACATGTACAATTCTAGCTAATCTTATCATTTTAGCACAAGTCCTTCATTGCTATACATATTTCAGAACCAAAAGTGTACATTTCTCAACACTTATTCATTGCTCACTAAGTTCCTTAAATCATACATATCATTTTCACCACTTACTAACTTTGCATTTTAGAATTACTAACCACATGATACACTTCTGATTTAACCTTGGTTTTACACATTTTTGAAGTTAACATATTCATTATGCCATGTTATAACGAATGACCAAAGTCTGCAGAAGTAGTAGATTTCACTATCTGTGATCACTTCTTGGGCGTGCTTAGCCAAGATAATACACTGGTTACCAAGACGCTCAAGACGGCAAAGAGAGCGCCATACCTGTGATGCAACGCGCTCATATGATAATCGGCATACCACATGATGCACCAGATTTAGTTTTTGCAAAAACTCAAAATTAGACTCTACTTTGGCCAAAAATCCCAATTCTACAGAAAATCACCCAACTTCAACATCTAAAACTTTGTAATTTCCTAGTTAAGCATGCTATACACCATTCTATATACAAAACATCACATATACACCATTTTGAGGAATCAAAACCATAGATTTTTTCCAAATTTCTTCCATTTTACACCTTTAACGAATTTGATCTCCACGAAGTCGTTTCTTAATCAATTGACATGATTTAAACTAAGTTGTTTTCGTTTCTTAACATATTATCACAATCCGATAACAAATTATATATTACAACACCTATAGAGCATGGATTTTTGTACTTCCTAAAGCCATTTTTTTCAAATATGAACAGTGTTAATTATTTAATTTTCTTTCCACAAACTAAATTCAAGAATTTGATCACTAAAGATTACTTACGTATGATAATTATCAGATTATATATCCATCTAATCAACAATTCAAACCCTAATCCAACAAAATTCCAAGTCACATAGAATAGATATTACAAAACTAAGAGTTAGAATTAGGAATAGATTATACTTTTAATCCTTGATTTATCAAAGATGATATTTCCACAGCTTGTTCCCTTGATTCCCAATTCACAGAGAACTCTCAATTTCCTCTCTAGCTCCCTCAATTTCTTTCCAACACTCTGTGTTTTCTTCTTCTCTAAACTCTATGTTCTTTAACCTTAGGAAAATAATACGCATAGCAAATAAACAGAAGTATATAGCCTTCCCCACGTTCATCAGTTAAAAAAAACCAATTGGCTAAATCAGTTAAATTATGCCAAAGGCCACAAGGCCATGTTTGGCTATACCTTAGATTAGGATTCTAGTTTATTTTTATAATATTTATATTATATAGTTCCTTGTCACACCATTATTTATTTAATTTAATTAACCATTATTTATTTAATTTAATTTAATTTATAATTTAAATTAACATTTACCTTATAATTGGAATTTCCATAATGATTTATAATTTTATTTAACAAACTAGTAAATCTCCAATTTAATTATTAAATCAAATGAGAACTACACCATAATTTATTTAATAATTCATTTCATTTAATTATATCATTAAATTAAAACTTTAAATCATAAAACTATCATTTATTAATTTAATTATTATAACACATTTTAACCACACTATTACACCACAATTTTATCACCATGCATGCGATAGACCGCACAGACAGGTTATTCCCAATAGAATAATAAAGAATAGAACCAGGTCATGCGTAATCCGCACATACATGATATTTCAATAGAATAATAAAGAATGGAACCAGGTCATCCGTAATCCACACAGACAGGATATTCCAATAGAATAATAAAGAACGGAACCAGGTCATGCGTAATCCGTACAGACAGGATATTCCAACAGAATAATAAAGAATGGAATAACAACAGAATTCATTAGCCATGCGATAGACCACACAGACAGGTTATTCCAATAGAATAATAAAGAATAATATAACAGAAGAATTTCACCTTGTATGTGGTACTTCACATAGACAGGTTATTCCAACATAATAATTAAGAATGCAATAACAACCCTTATAAGTATTGAAAGAAAATAACTCTCTACATGAATACGAAAGAATAATATCCCTTACCTCAAAAGAAGACGGGATACTGGAATAGTGAGGTAGCAGACTTCTCTTCTTTCTCTTTATAATTTCTCTCTATAATAATTGTTCTATAGCTTTAGTGAATTGGTGAAAAATAATGAAGGAATGAGCTTCTATTTATAGGAAAATATAGTTTCGATAATTGCACGTTTTGGGGCTCGAAATATTACAGTATAATACCTTCCTCTTTTCCTTCGTTTTTAATTTAGTCCTCCAAGTATTATCAAACTTGCACTATCTCCCCTAATACTAAATCATGTGAATCAATAGTTCTAGACATGTGAAAATACGAATTACAATATAGTACCTCCATCTATACCTCCATTTTTAACTTCATCATGCAAGTATTATCAATCTTGCACCAACTCCCCTAATAGTAAATGAATGTGAATTAATAGTACACACATGTGAATAAATAGTTATAATCATGTGAATCAATAGCAATTAATTGCTCATTTATCCGGTTAATTACCCAATTGGTCAATATAACCTCCAGACATCAATTATTATTGAAATAAATATCGATTTTCACTAACACTAATAATTCCAACACAATGGAACTATCAATTTCATCTTTAATCAACACGAACTTATTCATCACTAATATTATAATTCACAATATTTAACAACCAGGTTGTTCACAGGAAAGAGGGGGCTTTCCGATAAGGATTTCTCCTTATTGGCGCGCAATTAGGTGACCAAACCTCTCCTTGACAGAACTTCTAGACATTGTCAATATTGCAAATAATAATATGAATAACTTTGTCGTCTCAATTATTCATTTAATAATAATAAATATTATGCGAGATGATCTTTGTGACAATAATTGAATCAATAATATGAGAGATATGATGCGACAATTATTGTAGCAATAATTGAGTATAACCGGTGACTTCTTACGTAAAGCATCAATAATCAATACCGTATTGCTACTATACAATGCAGCGACATCAGCTTTTCACTTTCACTCTCGGGTAGTTCAATGGTTTTAATGATAACACTTTCGCCAGTTATTTTTATAAAAGATAATTACGCTGCTTTTCTAACCACGAAAATACTTACATTGTGGGGTCCACCAATGATTGTGCCATCGTACGAATATTCCCCGATAAAAAGAATATTCCCCGGCCAAACGAATACTTTATAACAACTTGCATACTTTGCAAAAAATTTCACATATCACCCTTAACTTTAACATTTTATCAATTTAACCATTTACGAAATAAAATAATAATTATAAGAAAATTGAATACTTTCATTTCATAAAATTCGGGGTCTTACAATCTCCCCTCCTTATGAAATTTTGCCCTCGAAATTTACGTACGAACCTGGTATGCCGAAGAGGTAAGGATACCTTGCTTAGATTCTAACTCTTGAGGTATAACCTTTGAGTGTCGAATATAATCCTTCTTATCCAAGATTTTAACACGTATCTTCTTATACGTTAAATCTTCTGCTATCTCATCTAATTCTAATTCAATAATGTGGTTCGGGTCATCCACATAATTACGTAACATCGATACGTAAAAAATGTTATGAACACGCAACATACTTGGCGGTAAAACGAGTCTATAGGCCACAGTTCCTACTCGATCGAGGATTTCAAATGGACCAATTAAATCGAGGGTTGAGATTTCCTCTATTTATCGACTCTTGCTTCTAGAATAACGCCTTCTTAAACCTTCTTCTTCATATTCATCAACTCCAGGTGTGTAGTTTGAGCGGCTTTAACTTTATCGATTAAAGTCAATTCTAATCGTATATTTGTTATCTTCATGTGGGTCCCTAGAGTCTTTAACTCTAACTTCATCAATTGTAAGTGATACAAAATGGGTTTTTGTGTTAACAACGTCACATTCGTAACCGCATACGATATTCTACTCAACGCGTCAACAACCACGTTCGCTCTTCCATGATGATATTGAATGGTGTGGTCGTAATCTTTAACAGCTCAACCAACGTCTTTGGCGCATTATACGCTCTTTTTGGTTGAAGAAAAATTTAAGGGTTTTAGAAATAGGTTTTGTACTGGGGTCAATACAAAATTCGATTTCACGCTCTGGGGTAGGCCAGGAAGTTCTTCGAGAATACGTCAGGAAATTTATTAACAATAGAAATATCATTCAAAATTGTGACTCTCTTCTCAAGACTTGGATAGTACGTCACATTGATACCTATCAACTTGTCATCGTCATTCACGGTGTCCCCTACGGATAGTCTAGCTTTGGTGTATTCCAAGACTTGGAAGTCACCAGCGAAAGGCTCGGGGCTCTTTACTTATGGCTTGATATGACAAGGATTGACTTTTAGTGGTTTGGTTGCTTGAATTCGCATAACAGGTTGGTTAGGAATATGAAAGCTAACAACCTTACGAAAAGCTTGATGAGTAGTTAACCAATCGATTCCTAAAATCACATTAACGGCAAGTATTTTCAAAGAGATAAGATCGACAGGTAAGGTAAAAGTGTCGATTTGAATCAAACAAGATTTATAAATAGTGGAGGTAACGACGGTTTCTACTAACGAAGTTTCAACTAATAAGTCAAAGTCTAATTTCTCCGAAGTCAAATTTAAACATTGAGCGCAAGCAAGAGAGATAAAAGAAAGGGTAGAACCAGTATATAATAAGGTATAGACTTCGCAAGAATTTATAATTAACTAACCCGTGTTAACTTCGTTCGGGTTACTCGCTTTTTGAGAAGTCACGAAAAACGCTCTTCCTAAAACCACCGACTTTGTTTTATCCGTATCTGCCTTTGGTGCCACCGTCCCAGCTGGACTTGTTTTCGCTACAGGATAAAATCGAGTTATGTGATCGTCTTTTCCACAACTAAAACATACCTTGGAAGGCTATGAACAGTTTGAACTTATGTGTCCCTCCTCTCCGCATCTGTAGCATCTAACTGGCGGTTGTTCTCCTCCTCTAGAGTTTGTTGTTGGTATTGGTGCTGCTGCCAACGTCTTCCCATCATCGTTAAATCTTCTCTTCTTGAATTTTCCACTTCTATTATCTTGGCCATGATTACCACCGAAGTGGTTACTATTCTTGGCATGATAATTTCCCCCACTATGGTTATCATTGTTTCGATGGCCGTTGCCACCGGTGTGATTATTATCATGTTGTTGTTTACCTGAGGATTATTGTCTTCTTGTTGCACATTATCCTGGGTATTGATCATTGGTGACTCAATGGTCTCATGTGCTTCATTGCTGATCTCAACATTTTCAGATGCCATTTTCAAACACTGTCACAAAACAAGGGTTAATTGACATATCACATATTATCCCTATACTCTGACCGACCAATTAAATACCAAATAAACATAGGGAGGTCATACTAGCGAAGAATTCCCGTCTCTCCCTCCTAGTTCTTGTCTCACATCTCACCCGGGGATCATATCCTAAGCTTTGATACTAACCGTGGCGCCCCCAAAATGGTATACATCACCCATCTTGAGTCGCCAGATACATGGTACATAAATTCAAATACAACTTAATTATACAACGATTAAATGTAAAATACGACAAAACATAGCTGAGAGTTTAAACAAGAATATTGTCATCTAGACAATATTCACACTCAATAGTGTCCTCATTACAATTATTATCACATTATTTCGTAGAATAGTGAGGACTACTAAAGCCATTTATCCTGGACCATCACTCTATTCCCCAACTCGTCCCAGCTATATTCTCATTTCCTGAAGAGAACAATGAAATTGTCAACATGATACTGTCCATCAATGCACTACAGGCCAGTGAGGACTTTTACCACATCATTCGTCACATTACGGTCATGATTATACCGAATAATCCCTGGTCATAATCATACCAAGTCCATATATGCACGTAAGCCAAAGATGACTTTCATCACAATATAAGCATGAGGATGATGATAATGACATAATAATTCAATAAAACAAGTTCAAGGATAAATTTTAAAGAATTATAATTTAATTTATCCAGGAATCAATAACATCCAAATTGTCAACATGATACTGCTTTGTAGAGTAAAATTCAAGAATAATATTCATGTACCAAAAATAATTTGAACAGAAAAGAAATATATTTTTTGGGTGAATAGTACCCCGTGAATAGTACCCCGTGAATAGTACCCCGAAATGAAAAGTGTCTCGAATACCCGAGTGAATGATACTAAAGTGAATAGTAATTAGGTGAATAGTAACCCGTGAATAGTAACTCATGAATAGTACTCTGGCATGAAAAGTGCCCCGAATACCCGAGTGAATAACACTAGAGTAAATACTAATCGGGTGAATAGTAACTCGTAACAGAAAATACCAAAGAAAATGATATTTTATGATGAGTACAAAAGAAATGATATCCCAGATTAGTATAATAGAATATACAAAACTGCAAATGGATTTTCACCCGCCATGCGATAATTCACGTAGACAGATCATTTCCATAATTTAATAAAGAATGAATACGAAGGATCATTCACCATGCATGCGGTAATCCACATAGACATGTTATTCCAATAGAATAATAAAGAATAGAATAACAGAAGAATTCACCATGCATGCGATAGACCGCACAGACAGGTTATTCCCAACAGAATAATAAAGAATGGAACCAAGTCATGCGTAATCCGCACAGATAGGATATTCTAACAGAATAATAAAGATCGGAACCAGGTCATGTGTAATACGCACAGACGGGATATTCCAATATAATAATAAAGAATGGAATAACAACAGAATTCACCAGGTATGCGATAGGCAAAGACGCATGAGACGTGTTATTCCAATGTAATAATAAAGAATGGAATAAAAGAAGAATTTCACCATGTATGCGGTACTTCGTATAGATAGGTTATTCCAACATAATAATAAAGAATGGAATAAGAAACCCTTATGAGTATTGAAAGAAAATAACTCTCTTCATGAATACGAAAGAATAATACCCCTTACCTCAAAAGAAGAGTGGATACTGGAATAGTGAGCAGCAGACTTCTCTTCTTCTTTCTCTCTATAATAATTGCTCTATAGCTTTAGTGAATTTTTGAAAAATAATGAAGGAATGAGTTTCTATTTATAGAAAAATATAGTTTCGATAATTGCACGTTTTGGGGCTCGAAATATTACAGTATAATACCTTTCTCTTTTTCTTCATTTTTAATTTAGTCCTCCAAGTATTATATAACTTGCACCATCTCCCCTAATAGTAAATCATGTGAATCAATAGTTCTAGACATGTGAAAATATGAATTACAGTATAGTACCTCCATCTATACCTCCATTTTTAACTTAGTCATGCAAGTATTATCAATCTTGGACAAACTCTCCTAATAGAAAATGAATATGAATCAATAGTACACACATGTGAACAAATAATTATAATCATGTGAATCAAAAGCAATTAATTGCTCATTTATCTGGTTAATTACCCGATTGGTCAATATAACCTCCAGACATCAATTATTATTAAAATAAATGTCGATTTTCACTAACACTAATAATTTTAACACAATGGAACTATCAATTTCATCTTTAATCAACACAAACTTATTCATCATTAATATTATAATTCACAATATTTAATAACCAGGTCGTTCCCAAGAAAGAGGGGGCTTTCCTATAAGGATCTCTCCTTATTGGTGCGGAATTAAGTGGCCAAACCTCTGCTTGACAGAACTTCTAGACATTGTCAATATTGCAAATAATAATATGAATAACTTTGTCGTCTCAATTACTGATTTAATAATAATAAATATTATGCAGATGATACTGTGACAATAATTGAATCAATAATATGAGAGATATGATGCAACAATTACTGTAGCAATAATTGAGTATAACTGAGTGACTTCTTACGTAAGCATCAATAATCAATACCGTGTGCTACTATGCAACCACGCCAGATTCGCTTTTCTTTTACTACCGGGTAGTTCAACAATTTTAACGGTAACACTTTCGTAGTTATTTTTTATAAAAAGGTAATTACGTGCGTTTTCTAACCACGCATAATACATTGTGGGGTCCACCAATGATCGTATTAATCGCATCTAATATTCCCCGACCAAACAAATATTGTATAACAACTTGCATACTTTGCAAAAATTTCATATATCACCCTTAACTTTAACCTTTTATCAATTTAACCATTTACTTAAATAAAATAATAATTATAAGAAAATTGAATACTTTCATTTCATAAAATTCGGGGTCTTACAATTACACCACAATTTCATCAATTATTTATTTATCTCAATAAATAAATTATTAAAAATATTTATTTAATTCCATAAATATTTAAATTAAATTACAAATTTCTCGATCGTTACAGGTACTATTCCCAAAGTACTATTCACAGTGTATTATTTACGGGATACTATTCACCTGAAAAATACATTTCTTTTCTGTCCAAATTATTTTTGGTACACGAATATTATTCTTGAATTTTACTCCACAAAGCAGTATCATGTTGACAATTTGGATATTTTTAAACTCTGGAAAAATTTCAAGTCTTTAATATTTATCTTTGATTTTGTTTGATTATTGCTTATATCATTGTCATCATCATCATGCTTATATTGTGATGAGAGTCATCTTTGGCTTACGTTCAAGATGGACTGTTAATTATTGGTTTTACACTTGTATATCTTTGGCTTACGTGCAAAGATGGATTGTTGATTATTGGTTTTACAGTTGTATATCTTTGGCTTACGTGCAAAGATGAACTATTGATTGATGAGTATCTTTGGCTTATGTGCATAGATGAACTGTTGATTGGTATGATTATGACCAGGGATCATTCGGTATAATCATGACCCGTAATATTACAAATGATGTGGTAAAAGTCATCATTGGCCCGTAGTGCATTGATGGACAGTTGTTGGTATGATTATAACTATGGATTATTCGGTATAATCATGATCATTGTTGAAAACACGAATATATATATATATATATATATATATATATATATATATATATATATTCATATATTGGGAAAGTGAGATTTAATAGTTAAGTTAACTATTGAAGAAATGAATTGAATTTGGTAATTATTTTAAATATTTATTGAATTAAATAATTATTTTAAATAATTTATTTATTGAGAAAAATAAATAATTTATGAAATTGTGGTATAATAATTTAGTTACGTGTATATGATAATTAAATTAAAGCAAAGGTAAATTTTATTCTTTGAAGATTTAATTTAATGAATTAATTAAATTAAATGAGTTGTTTAATATGAAAGAAAATAAGTATATTAAATAAAGTAATGTTTAAATCTAATTTATTAATTAAATTAGATATATGTAATTATTTATTAATTATAAGTATAATTATAATAAGATTATAATTATTATTATTATAAGTTATTTAAATTAACTATAGGTATGAAACATGAAACTATATAATATAATATTATTAAAATAATCCAGTTTGGGGGAATTGGTGTGTGGCCAAACAAAGCCTTGTGGCCTTTGGTTTATGTAACTGACTTCTTTTTATTTTTTTTTAACTGATGGAGTAAATGGGAATTAAGCCATATCAGGTTATTTTTTCTTTCGCGTCTTATTCCTCTCCTAAGGCCTAAGAGCAGAGAGTTGGGAAAGAAGAAGAAACACAGAGGGTTTAGAAAGGGGGAGAGCTTAGTGAGAAGAGAGAATTGCAGAGATTGCTAAGAGAACAAGAAGGGTTTCTAACACTATGCTAAATCAAGGTAAATTGCTTCTAAGTTGTATATTTTGATTTCTTAGTGGTTATCCATTGTAAATTGATAGTTGTGTTGGATTGATATATATACTTGAAAGTAGGGTTTATACTCTGTTAATCTTCACATGTAAGTGTTGTTTGAGTGTCAAATTCATGAAATTTGGTTTTGTAGGGAGAAAAGTTAATAACAGTGTATGTTTATGAAAAATGGCTTAAGAAAGTACAAAATTTAATGTCTAATATATGTTATAATCTGTAAATTGATGTTGGAGTATGTTAGTATGTGAAGAAACGAAATCAACAAAAGTTGAACGGACCAATTTGGTTGAGAAACGAATTCGTAGTGAATGAATTCGCTAAATATGTTGAAAACATGAAAATATAGCATGAAAACTGAATTGAAACCCTTAAAATGATTTGTTAATATGTTTGAAGTGTTATAAATATTCTCTAGATGAGTAGCTAAGAGTTTAACGAGTCCAACGAATCAAAAACAAACTAATTCGGACATAAAGTTATGACCAAAACTGTGTTCTATGTGAAGCCTCACGCAAGCTGCCGCTACCGCAGGCGTCGTGCGTCTGCGTGTATTTAGGGAGGAAAAGCGGTGCTGGCGCGCTTCTATGTGTCTTGAATATGACTTCTTTGACCTGTTTTGGTAAAACGGTCATAACGTTTTCATACAAACTCCGATTGAGGTGATTCAAGATGATCTGGAACGAGAACAAATAGACCTCCAACTTTTATTCTTTGAGTTTTTCAATTGAGTTTGGGAACAAGGGTCAAAATGGTCATTTGTAGGACTATTATGTTTTCAGGGACAATCAGAGGGCGTCGGGCATGCACGTATGCTGTGTAGTGCTCTTGACGATAAAAGATGTAGTTCTAAGTTATAAAACATGAATATTATGAAATATAATGATGCTTAACATTAATAAATGATTTATTAGATAAGTTGTATACGCATACTAAGCACACACAAGAGAGACAAATTGGGCGTGTGACGAATAAACGTCGAAACACCGTGATAAGTGATAATGAACGTAAAAAGTGTTTTAAATCAAATGAAATGAATATTATAAGATATTGAATAGTGTTAATATAAAACCAATAAGTGGTCCTAGCAAGACTTAAACATTTGAATGAACTTCAAATATGAAATACAGTGAGATATAAGTTGAAAGTTAACACAATCAAATTGAACATTGTGTATTTATGATAGGAAGGGTTATGAGACGTAGAGTAAAGTTTACATTACAACTACTATGCGTTTCTATGTGACTAATTGTTAATGTGAATGATTATATAATTGTGTAGGGCACGTGAAGTACAGATATCTATAAGCTGTTAAACTGTTATTGGTAAACAACAATCAAGGCAAGTCTTTCAGTTCCTATTTGCTATGTGAACTTGATGATTAACTGTTTTAAATCTTTATTGCAAAGAGCATGATGTGTTATATATATGTTAAAAGTATAAAATGTTAAAGTCAATTTATGACTATGTAGATTGATTAAAGCATGCTGATTGAGTAAGGACACAATCTTTAAACTGTTATATGAACTGTAGCATGTATGTTATATGTTGAGCATGATATTATGTGCTATGTGATGCATGAAAATTGTTAGATTTTGCTGGGCTGTCGAGCTCAACCTTGCAAATAACCACTTTTGCAGGTTCAAGATTCAAGTTAAAGTTATGTGTTACTTGAAAAACATGAATCAGATGTGATACTTGAAGATTTATACACTTTTATTTGAACCATGTTTAAGGTTCTGAATAATGTATTAATGTCGAATTGTAATATCGTTTTGTGATGTAAACTATTGTAGTATTAAAATGATTCTGAGATATTTAGACGTAAAGGTTGAAGGTTTTGGGAACGAGGATAGTTTATAATAGAAAATTTTAATTATTCCGCAAATTTCAATGGTTATATTATCGTTTAATGATGTAAAATTAGATGTTGAATGTACTATTAATGACCGAAGTTGAGAATTAAAATGTATGAATTTTGGGTTCGTTACAGTTGGTATCAAAGCCGTAGGTTATAAACCTTAGGTAAGAGTACCCTAAGCTATAACCTTAGAGAATAAAGGAGAAGATGATAAAGAAGTTAATAATCAAATAGTTATATTTAAGTATGGTACAATTGTACTCTTTAATGGTTGATGTATGGTATCTGGGCTAAACAATTCCTTCATAGAGCGGAGGTATATACGAACTAGCAACTCGGAACCTAGTTTGTTGGTTGTTTGTGGGAAACCACTCAGTGCACCATATTGAAACTATTAGAGACTCGATGTGTACCAAGTATAGAAGTGGATGCGTATGATGAAAATGTGGAACTTAAATGAAATGTTGAGCAATATAAATGAAGTTAGAAATTCTTAAAAGAAGAATTGTTATATAAACAATAGAATTCAAAGAAGAATCTTGAAGAGAAATAAAGAAAAGGAATGGGAGTTGCCTAACTCCAATAGCCAAGATAACGAATAATGATGAATAGACAAAGTATGTAAGATTAAAAGCATAAATCAAATCATGACTGATGAAAAAGGAAAGAAAGAGGATTATAAAACCTAACGATCACGAGTTAAGAAAAGAATTTTAAGGGAGATGAATATAGAATAAGATCACGACGTGATCTATTAAAGTTATAAGAGAAAGATGGTTTGTAATGTTTGAATAATTATAGCTTGATGCTATGAAGGTAATGTACTATGATATAGTATGAAATAAACTCATGAGGAGTTATAGATAATGTGATACGAGGAATTTGTATTGAGCAAGTTAAGAGCAAGTTATGAGTAAGATTGAGTTAAGTGGGATTTCAATTGAGGACTCATATGATGGCTGAGTTGTACAAACCTTTGTATGGGCAAAGGTTTTGTGCTTGCACTCAGTTTATCACATTGATAATCATTGGAATGTTGGTGTCGCGCTATCAATGTATATGTGGCAAAAAGGTAATTCTTTTCTCATGTGTATATTTGATAGTTAGAAACTATTAAGATTAGTCAGATATTATTAGGATTAGGTGCGGTTCTTAAAACTAATGCATATGGTAAGTTCATGACTCATAATAATATGGTATGTTTTGAACCTCTTGGCGAATGGACGTCTATGGTCTGACTAGGATAAATTCTTAAACTCATATTATTGTGGCAAGTTCCTGAACTTCCAATGTGCGGTAAGTTTGATGAACTATTTTAGGTTGAAA
>JAINUW010000749.1:0-224269 GCA_020205615.1 Panax quinquefolius | reverse complement strand
AAGACTTTATATAGTCATTTTGTTGTAACGATTCATGATATAAATTTGAATCGAAGACATGTAATGTAAAGGTTGCGATTTAGGGCAATAAATAAGGAAATGTATAAAAGTTTTAAATATTCTTCGTATTTAGTGATTTTAATATCGAATAATAATGAAATAAAGATATATTAAAGTTGTATTGTTAACGATCGAGAATGAGAGTATTATTGTATAAATTTTGGGATCGTTACAGTAATAGCTTCACATAATTTTTTCATGATTTTAGCATACATAGCAGAACCAATATATTTGCTAACATATTAAATTTTGTAAATCACGGATCATTTCAACATTTTATTTCATTTTAAGTATGCATAAAATACTTATCATATTAAATGCACATAAAATGACCTAGAGCCTTGAATTAAAAAAATGAAATATTTGCGATGACCTTACATTAAATCCTAGGACACAAATGTCTTCAAATTCTTTGAACAAATCATCAAGGATCCTTTTATCAAGTTCTTAAAATTTTACAGTAAATGATTTAGTACAAAAATCAAGTAATCATCAAAACAATAATGTTAGAATATGAATAAGTCAACAAATATCATTTCCTTTGTAGCGTTGAATGGTAATCCCGGATGTTCCAGTATGCACCTATGTGGATAGAGACTCTATTAGATTAATCTTTAACGCTTTTGACTTGTATTTGCTTAAGTCTTTTCAGACTCTAATATAATAACAATACAATCTTGAAATCTTTGTAACCGAATCCAAAGTTATGAAATATATTATCATCATTTGTTATATCAGTTGCATTGTACTTATATTTTTAGATGATTTAGAAGATAATACTTAAGTAGTATAATATCCATATGAACTATACATCTAAATGAGGGTATTTGAACGATATTGGAAATTCTTTAAGCACTGAGGTTACACTTATTGAGCGCCGATAAGGTGCCACCTTTATCGGAATACGCCTTCGGTTCCAAGAACAATCTTATCATTAATACTGTGAATATCAGATAGATAGAAACTATTGATATGAAAGAGATATCCATAAGATATAAATCTATGCATTCAAGTGAGGGTATCCAAACACAGTAATTGTTCTGACGAGGACTACTATCTGTTATGGGATATTGTGAAACTTAGAGAGATAAGAGTTATATATTATGGAATATTTATAGACGTGAGCACCAAATCTTCTACCGAAAGTGTAGAGAATTTTGGGGTGTCACAATTTGGTATCGGAGATGTCGACTATAACTCTAAGGTAGAAGTATCTTAGGATATAGTTGTTGAGTCCGTAAAATACTTAATTACACATAAAATAACCTAAAAAGCGTATTATCCTTTTTGTGTAAAGTTTACATCATCTATATAATAAATAAGTAAAATTTCTTTTGTATTATGTCAAAGGATAAAAAGTTGTGAAAGATGTTGTATTGGAAAGGCACCAGTTTTGAGGATACTATATAAGATAATGTAAAGTAAATGAAGAAATTTGTAACGCCCGAGAAAATTAGATCTTTAATGAATTAAATTTTTATTTAATTATGTGGATTAAATGAATTTAATTGATTAATTATGTGAGTAAGATGTTTGAAGGTCGTTCTATTACCTAGAATGTGTGGATGTTGGTAGTATTCTAGCTATGTGCTAGGATTTATTTGTTTTGAATTACCAAGACGAAAATAAGTGTTTTCCGAGAATTTTCTGTAAAAACACTATTCATCCGATGTCGCTCGGAGATTTGGTTTGAAAATCTGAGAAACGCGTAATGATAGAATATGAAGATGTAATGAAATATCCAATAATATTTCAGTTATGGCAAACTAAGTTTTTGCCTGTAGACTTAAAACCTAAGGGTTAGTGAAAGTGATTTTCGAGAAGAAAATGTAGTGCGTATAATTATTAGAATTATTATATGTACGATATACGAGTATAATAATAGCTAGGATACGAGTATAGTATGAAGAATATTTTGGTGTATAATACGAATATCGTATGAATACTAAACAAAGCAAATACATGAGATATACTCGTAGAATACGATTAGTTCTTATTGGATTTTGAGTTAAGGACTTTGTATAATCCAATTAGACTTGGATTTATATCAAGCCCAATGAATTGTGTAATCAAGCCCAAGTTAAGGCCCAATGTTAAGTTAATTCAAGCCCGATCCAAGAAACCAAATCGCGAATCGAACCAGCGGGTCACGAGATGGGTAAAACCCGTGGGGCAACCCATGGGAAGACCCATGGGCATGTGGGCCGACCACTTGGCCACCAAGTAAAGTGATTACTTGGTGGCTAAGTTATTGTGGAGGTGGCCATTGGACCATTTTTCCCTCCATTTGAGTTTCCTATAAATAGAAGCTTGGCTTGTTTATTTTGTAGTTTACAAATATTAGCCAACACATATTGAGAGAGATAAAGAGCTAGAAAAAAGTAATCAATCTACTTTGAAGCAAAACATTAGAAGTTTATCAAGAACGCGAAGAATGAAATGGTAATTTTTCGTAAATATTCGTTTTCAAACTTTTCGATTTCTTTCTCGTAGAGAATCGTAGAATGGTGGATCATGTCTATTGAGGAGGAATAAGGATGGCTATTAATGATGAAAACATTGTTAAGTCATGTTCAAGTAGAAATCATAAGGGTTTACGTAAGTTTAAATCGTAGAAATTGTTGAACGTTAACATGGTTGTTGATGGACAAATTAAAAACCATCTTAGATAGGGTATGTGAATCTTGTTTAGTTAGGATATAGATGATGAATCAATGGAGTGTTCCATTTGATTTGGCATATAGAACACCAGTAATGAAGTTATGGCAAATTTTACGAAAATAGACGTTAAACGTCGAAAATGTAGAAATCTCGGATTAGTAGTCAAAAGTTGTCGTGTGACTTGGAAACTTCGGCTTTCAATGTCAACACGTGAGATAGGGCATTCAAGAGTCGTGGACTTAAGAATCGTCAGATTCTGACTTAAAACAAAGAAAACGAGTATTGAACGCTCACGAGCGATAAACGAACGTTCGATAATGAACAAAAAGGTGAATTCTGAGTTAACGGATTCAAAAGTGAAAGATTCTTGCATGAACACCTAGAGTTGGTAATTTGTGAGTTGTGGGCTTTTGAATAAGCCAATTCAGAAGTAAAATGAATATGTTATGAGGCCAAGAAGTTAATAGAAAAAGTTAACTGTCAAAACCAATTAAAAGCAAAATATGTATGCCATACTCCAACCCCGGTGTTAATGGTCGCACAAGAAGATCGATCAAGGCTCTGGCTCTAGCCATTTGTTAGTTGTACATAGCGCCAATAATAGTGTATAGAGGCGCGTCGCAGCCAGCCAAAGATGATGGGAAATAGTTGACCAAGTTAGGTTTTGTAATTCCTATTGAATGTAAACCAATAGTAAGACATGAATGTACTTAATGTAAATGATAAGACTAACTTTAAATCACTTATAAAGTGATAACATTAGAAGTTTAAGTAAGGTTTAAAAAAAATTAAACGAAGAACGCAAAAGTGTAAACAAGTAAACCGTGAATGGTATTCAATGTTGGTACCTCACCAATGATGACCGAGTGTCAGTTAATAACGTAAGAACGTTAACAAGCCGTAATGAAGTATAGTAAGTCAAATTGACATTATTAATGGAATAAATTCAAGTAAGACATAGAAGAGAAAGAAGTTGGTTAAAACAATAAAGTTAGTTGTTTGGTAGCTAATTAAAGTGTGCTATGTGAATATATCATGTAGGTCCTGTAAAGACTGAGAACTGTTGAATATTATATTTGAAGACGCTTGAAGGCAAGTTTTCTTAACGCTTGTCTAACCTCCGTGTTAGTCAAGTTTTCTGTGATTCATGTCCTGAAAATGCATGAATTGTTTTAAAGAAAGAGTTGATGCCATTTTTAACTCGGCTAAACAAATATTGAAGAGTTGATTGATTTGTTTACAAGTCTTTCGATATAGAACTGTTAACATTATCCTATGCCAAGTATTTGGTACGGATTCAAAGGTAAGGTTGTCTATAAACAAACAAATGTATTTTCATCGATTATTTGATGGGCACGCGAGGTGCCAAAACTTAAACGTAAATACGTTTAACGGATGAATGTTGATCAACATAGAGTACTATAGGCTGATCACCTAGAAGTGCTCGTAAGTAATGTCGGACGTACGAACTTAGTGCCATGATGTCCTTTTTATGTATGAAAATGAAAAGATTATGTTCATGCTCTTTTGATCGATTCAGAATTCCTAAACTATTATATATACTTTGGAATCGTTGTTGTGAAATGAGAAGTGCTAATCAATGTTTCTTAGTGCTTCATAGCTATTTGTTCAGTTATGGAAGATAATTATATAATTCTCGATGTGGTATTTATATTATCCTTTATTAGACTTGTTGAGCTATAGTTATGCTTACTTCTTGCTTGAATTATATGATTTGAGCTCAGGCTGAACGAACTAAGAGTTCTAAGAGAGATAAAGGCAAAGCTAAGATGGATAGTTAATTATCCTGTAATAGACTAGTGTATTTGTATGTAATATTCTTATGATTAATGAAGAATGTATTCGGTTTCTGAACCTGGGAAATGATTTATTTCTATTGTAATAAGAATATAGTAAATACAATCATTTTGTTGTTATTTCAATGGAATGACTGTATAAATTTGAGTATCGTGTAGCACCATCTGTCGGGTTGGAAGATACCCGATTTGGGGGCGTCAAAGAATTGATGATTGAAATGGAGAATTATTAAGTATAAAGTGTACTCAATCGAGTGTGTTTCTGTAGGAAGCACCATTGTTATTTGTAAAGATGAAAAAAAGTGATGTGTTGAGACTTTGGTTCGACTATAAGTAGTTGAACAAAGTAACGATTAAAAGTAAGTACATATTGTTATTATAGAAGTTCTTTTTGATCAGAAGAAGAATCATGTTGAAAGGTAAGGATATCGTGGAAACACTAAAAAAGGGAAGAAGTTGTGCACTAAGTTAATTTCTTATGAATCTTGGCTGAGAGTATGTTAATTTTGGGTATTTAAAGAGACGGTGTATCCATAGAATTGATAAGAAAGATAAGTGTTGAGTAGTAAAATATACCTTCTGTAAAGGTAGTGTGATTGTACCATAATGTTTTTGATAAAGATAAAGATGAAAAATAGTTATTCACATCTTTTTATGGGTAATGTGTATTGCGATTCTGCGGACATAATCCTTATAAGGGGGGGGGGGGAATGCAACGACCGAGAAATTTCACTTATTTAAAATTTAAGTTTTGTGGAATATTAATGAATAAAATAATATTTAATGAATATTATTTGTATTATGTGTTTAAAGGTAATTTTATGACCTAGGATGATGTGAATGTGGTAGTATTTTTGATGCGTGCATGAATCTTAGAATAAAAATTTTGAAGACGAAAATAAAAATTGTGACACCCCCAAATCCTAGTACTCAAAATTCCCACATATTTTGTGTTCACTCTCCAGAATAACACATCTAACTACCCATAAATAAATAAACTAATAAATGAAATAGAAATCCTCCCAATAAAGGGTTACAACATATTAAACAAATCAATTCCGGGTTATCTAACCTTAATACATCAAAATACGGAAATATCATAAACAAATAAGTGTAAGACCCCAACTTATTATAAATAAAATCGAATTTTCTCTAATTATTATTGTGAATAATAAGGAATTAATTTGATATAATGCTCTGGTTATGGGTGAAATGTGCAAATTTTGCAAAATAAGCAAAGTGGTTATAAAATAATCATTGTTGTCGGGGAATATTCGTTTGGTCATGGAATAATCTTGTTGTCGGGGAATATTTGTATAACGGCGCAGTCATTTGTGGGCCCCATAACAGAATAACTGTTGAATGACAGAAAACGACAAAGTATGAGTTTTTATAAGTAACGGCGTAATTGTTAGTGTTAACACTGTTGGATTACCTGGTGGTTAAATTACAATAATAAGTGCGGTTGCACAGTAGCACACGGTATTGTATAGTATTTTTGAATTATTGATTCTTACGGAAGAAGGCACTACTCGATAATTGTTACAGTAATTACTATTCAATATTTTATTTTATTGATTCAATATTTGTTGCGTTGATATTTTATATTATTGTTGTTTCAATAATTATCAATGCATAGTATTTCTCATTATCAGATCAATAATTCATATTATTTGAATAATATTATTAGATAACATTATTGGCAATATCTAGAAAGTTCTATCAAGGAGAGGTTTGGTCACCTAATTGCGCCCCAGTAAGGAGAAATCTTTATTGAAAAGCCCCCTCTTTCCTAGGAACGACCTGGTTGCCATTATTGTGATTCTGTAATATTATTTGTGAATAATTAATTATTGATTTATATGATAAGAAAATATTTATTTTATGCGAATATAAATGATGGATTTATTTTATGTGGTTATAAATGAAAAAATTAATGCTGAGGTGTTTTATCAGTATTTTGTCGGTGTGGAGGTATTAAAAATCATCCGTTTATGGATTTCGGATATTTTCTGTTTGGAATTTGGAAAAACTCAAAGCTACAAAGTTGTAGAGAATTCGATTCCGTGTAGAATGGACATAAAATTCATATTTTTCTGATAAACGGGCTATTTTCTATGAATTACTGAAGTTTCGGAAAATAAAATAATTTTTATTAAAATTATGGGTGTGACCCACTCTTGTTTGAAAACATGTGGGCTGCTGATTTTTGTTTCAAAGGTGGCTGGTCTTTGTTGGCAACTTAGGTTGCGTAAGAGAAAAAATGAAATAAATTATTATTTTAGTCTCCTATGGCGTTCTAGCATTTTTTTATAAATAGACGCTTAGGTTAGAATTGAAAATCACACCAGAAACAAGTTTTCTTTCTCTCTAGATTATCGAGCGTATTTTGTGAGTATTTTGATACTTTGAGAGTTGCTATTCAGTACAAGTTTCTGTCAGCACTATATCCAAAATTCAGTTAAAAGTACCGTTATTTTGAGGTAAGGGATGTTATTTTCTTCATAAATGATATTATTTCTTTTGATATCATTATGCTAAAATATTGGTTTGAATTTTTTTATCAAATTTGGAACTTTTTGTGTCAGGATTACTATTCACGTATACAGCACTATTCACGTATATAGCACTATTCACGAATACGACACTATTCACCAAAAAAAAATTCCATTTTTGTTCAAGATGTCTATTATGGTTAATATCTTTTGATTGTATCCATGTTTTGATGTTTATTTTTGAATTCTGCTTCACAATTGGTTATTATGACGTATTATTGATCTTGGATAAACTGCTATACGAATCCGTACTATTTGTCCTTCTGTCTCACTTGATTCGTTTTCTTTAAAATATTTTTCATCATCCTCAGTCTTAAATGATGATATTACTGAATATCTTTGGCCTGTAGTGCAAAGTTGAATGATTAACTGATGAATATCTTTGCCCCGTAGTGCAAAGATGAACAGGTGTTGAGATGAACATGACCGACTGGTGATACAAATGAATATCTTTTGCATGTAGTGCAAAGATGAATATTTGATTAAAGATGTATATTGATTGATGTTACAGGGATAAAATATTGATGATGGACTTTTAAATCTTAGAAGATAGTAGAACTCATTCTCTACTTGACTCTTCTAATGGATTGTTGTTTCCGCTGCAGTTGTTGATCTAAAACTTGTTTGTCTATTATATTTTATCAGATTTTTCCCTGTTGAAGACTAATGATAATTTGTTGTATATTATCTTAGTCATAATATTCTTTAATTGGCTAGTTGAGCTCACCCTTTTCCTTTTTGTTCCATTTTTCTTCTCAGGAGGTGAGAACATAGCAGGATCTAGTCGGGGTATGGAGTGATGGTTCTAGAAAGATGTTTTAGCAGTCCTCACTATTTCTATAAAAATAGTGTTTGAATAATTGTAATGAGGACTTATTTGAGTGTGGATATTGTCTAGAAGACAATATTTGTATTTAAACTCACAGTATGTGTTGTCGTATTTTGCACGACAATTGTATTATTGAAGTTATAGTTTGCTTTTTGTACCATGTATTTGGCGACTCGTAATGGGTGTTGTATACCTATTTTGGGGCGCCACAGTTAATATCAAAGCTTAGGATATGGTCTCCAAGCGGAGATCGGGGAATAGAACTAGGAGGGGAGAGATGAGTAAATCCTTCACTAGTGTGTCCTATCTAAAGCTTATTTGTTGGTCGGTCATAATATAGGGATACTATGTGATATGTTAATTTGTTTAATTAAATGTTGTTTTGTGGCAGTATCTAAGAATGGCTGCTGAGAACGTTAACAATGGAGTGTATGAGACTGTCGAACAACCTTTAGTCACAAACCAAGAGAACGTACAACAGGAAGGCAATATTCCTCCTATAAACAACACTACCGAGCAAACGATGAATGATGGAATGTTTAGGAGCTTTTTGCAGTTCATGCAAAATCAGATGAGGGAGACTCGTGTACAAAATACGGGTGGAAGTGATAGCAACGCGCGGTGGTCTGTCACAGCCAAACAGTTCAAGGAGTTGGGACCACCAGAATTTATTGGAAAGCCGAAATGTGGGTCAAGCAAATTACCAAGATATTCGATGTCTTGGGATGCACGGAGGAACAGAAGGTTCCATTTGCCACCTTTATGTTCCATGCAAGTGAGGCGCGGATCACTTGGTGGGAGTTTATGAAGCGTACCCAGCCTGCCGCACTCAACATGTCTTGGAAAACATTTTAGAAACTATTCAATGACAAGTACTTTCCTGAAAGTATTCATCATATGAAGGAGGTAGAGTTTATCAGACTGGAATAAAACAACATGACGGTGTCCCAGTACGAGGCGAAGTTTGCTGAGTTATCGAGGTTTTTACCTCATTTGGTAGAGAATGAGGAACGAATGACAAGAGTGTTTCTGAGAGGTCTAAAACCCGAGATTCGTCAATACCTTATCTCTCATAAATTTTCTCTATATTCAGATGTTGTTAACAGGGCTCAATTATTAGAGTGAGATAGTGAATATGTTCAACCAAAGGAACACAACCAGGGTCATACCGGTGGCAGTGGTCATCGGAGCAATGAAAACCAGCAGGGAGGAAAACATTCGGACAAAAGCGGTAACCACTCTAGTGGTAATCGTGGCCGTGATAATAGAAGGAGCGAGTCGGGAGGGGATTTCAAAAAGAGAAGGTACAACAATGATAACGTGATGATGTCAGCTCAAACATCAACTATTTCTAGGGGAGGAGAACGAGCACCGGTCGTTTGTTACAAATGCGGGAAAGAGGGACATATCAGCCCAAATTGCCCACAATAATCCAATGTATGTTATAACTGTGGAAAGGAGGGCCATATAGCTCGAGGCTATTCTGTAGCAAAACCAAGTTCAGCGGGGATAATAACTCCAAAGGCTGTCCCATATAAGTCGAAATCAGCGGTTCCTAGAAGAGCGTTTGTCGTGACTGGCCAAAACGCGAGAAACCCGAACGAGGTGATCACGGGTAAGCTTATCATAAACTCTTGCGAAGTTTATACCTTACTACATACTGGTTCTACACATTCATTTATCTCTCCTGCTTGTGCTCAATGTTTAAACTGGACTCCGGAGAAATTAGACTTTGATTTATCAATGGGGACTCCGTTAGGAGAAACTTTCGTTACGTCCACTGTTTATAAATCTTTCTTAATCCAAGTTGGCACCATCACATTACTTGTGGATCTTATCTCTTTAAAGATAATTGCTTTTGATGTGATTTTAGGAATTGATTGGTTAACAACTCATAATGCCAAAATTGATTATTTTCGTAAGGTTGTTAGTTTTCATATTCCTAACCAACCTGTCATACGAATTCAAACAACTAAACCACTAAAATTATTCACTGTCATATCAAGCCATAAAGCTATTCGTTTATTGAAAAACGGATGTCAAGCTTTCTTAGCCCATGTTATGGATTTGAACAAAGACAAGTCAGATTTGAATAATATTTCTGTTGTTAGTTAATTTCCTGATGTATTTTGTAACACCCCCATACCTATACTCCCGTGGTATCCGGTATGGTGTTTATAGATAATTAACATAATGCATTTAAATCTATACACCCATGGTATCTGATTCAAAATATTACATTAGATAGAGGGACTATTAGATATAATTCCCATAGATTCAAGATTCACAGTATCCCATAACAGATGGTAATTTCTCAAGAGAAATATTACTGTGTTTGGATACCCTCACTTGAATATATGAACTGTATTTGTGACAAGAGTCTATCTATCCAAAATTCAGAGTATCAGTAATGACATTAACAGTCCATATTACCAATACCCTCACCCAGATGTATAATAGTCTATGTCATGCGAATACATACTAGCGTATCGATAGTAACTATCTATCTGAAATTCAGAGTATTAATAACAACATGAACAAATTCATGCTATTAACACCTCACTCGTATAAATAGCTCCCAAGGATCTCTACTAGAATAGAAGACATCTTACTTTACATCTATATATGTAAGAAAACATAGTTGCGGAAATAAAAGATGTTATATATATCATAATATTATGATTCGATTACAAAATTCTCATAACGAGTTCTTATTACAAGGTATTCATACATACAAGAATATAATCTAATCTATGTAGGGACGCTTCCCTTTATCTACTCCAGATGTTCCAGGATTACCATCTAATACTGCAAAGGGAATAATTTGTATATTTATAACAATATAGGATTTGAAGAATTATAACAATTCAAATTGTGACTGATAGTTGTTACCATTTCTAGATTTCTAATTCCAACTAGTTTTGGAATTTTTATCATTTCTGTCAGTCACAAAGACTTAGAAATTCTATTCAGATATGAGATAGGGGATCAGCCTATTCAACATCCTAGGAGTATGCATATCACCTACAGTGCTCATTTACACTTATAATTTACTGTCAATATATTCATTAACTACACTTTGCTCCCTTACGGGATACTCAACTTCAGTATACGATTGCCTTACCAAAACAATTTGGCTTGACACAACAGTTTATGCTTAATAAACAATATCATATGAATAAATAATTCATTTCTTAGTCATGCTGGAACTATAGCAATAACTTTTCAATAATAGGTAATTCAACATAGGTGTATTATATCAACAATATAGTAAGATAAAATCTTGTTCAGCGAATAAACAGGGTTGATAAATTATGCATAAGTAATAAATTGGGTATAGAAGACTTGCATGAGTGTAGATCAGTCAAGTTATACTATTTGAACGCTATTAAGTACCTCTGACGTTCAAGAATATAAATCTAACACGTTAGTATTGATAACAATACTCAAATAAAACATTTATTTAATACCGGGTTTGACTTTTAATGCCTTTGATAAATGAACTAAATTTTATTTATAAAATTTGGTTATATATTTAAATAATTTAATTATCCTTATAATATATTTTAGAAGGTTTAAAGTATTTTTAAAATATTTATTTATCCTTTAAATGATTTTTAAACCATTTATTTCTATTTATAAATAATTTATATTTACTAAAATTTTATAAAAACATTATTTAATATTATTAAATAATTTATAATCATTTATTATGATTTTATTTCAATAATAATATTTTTACATAATTATTTAGTATTTAAAAGTAATTATTTTAATTAATTTATTAATAAGTTAATTATAAATAATATTTAAATAAAATAAAATAATTATTACATTTTTTTAGAAATATCAAAAATAATTTATAATAATTTAATATAATTTTTAAAAGCTGTTTTTATTAATTATTTCTAATTTTTATATTTTATTTTAAAAATTAATTTACGTCTGTCATTTGAAGCTCTACAAAGGATGTAAAGTGTCGATGTAGGTGTTCTTGAGTTTCTGGGTAGCCGTTGCTCGTGGTCGAGTGGCTAGTTTGACCATTAAATAACTCGGTTTTGGTAATGAGTTTGATTGGGCCGTAGCAGTATTGTTGTCAGTAGTACTCATGTAATAGTACAAGATCAAGCAATAAGCAGGCTTTAATCTACATCTAACAAGAAATTATAAAGATTTAAAGTTACCGTCGAGTCGTTTTGGGTTTCGGTAACCTGTAATGCGATTAAAGGCCGGCCAAACGGTTTTGTGGATTAAATAACTTTGATTCGGTGTATTAGATGTATGTTGTGTTTATTATAACTTGTAGTCTATATACCAAGGTACATATATATAACATTAACATGAACAAATTGTAATTCTAAGATCTCTATTTATGCTTGGTCAAAGTAATCTTAACAACCGTTTTTCGTGTTCTTCAGCTTTTAAAAACCTAGAAAACTTGGTCATGCTCGGTCAACTACTTTTGACCAATGATTCCGGTAATCCTATGAGTTGTTTGTTCGATTGAAGATCATAGATATGTAGTATGTATACCAGAGTACCAATTTATAACAAAAACATAAACAATTAACAATCAGAAGATGATTAAACAGTTAATCACCAAAGTAGCTTTTGGTTCAAATTGTTCTTGAGCTTTCTGGGTAATCTAGAAAATCAGCTTCCGTGAACGGTCAACCCACTTTGACTGATTATATCTTGGAATCTATGGTTCATCCGAACTGCTTTTCTTTCCAGTTAAAGACCTACTTACAGGCTACAAATATCAATCGACTAACAGACCAAAATATAAACACACATGAATCAAAAAGCCCTGACATTCGGCTGTCAGACCATTTTTTCCAAAATTCCCAGATTTCATAAAATGCTTAATTAAGGCATCTAGATGTTATGAAAACGTGTTCTACCACTCTAGCATACTTTCTAACATCCTAATACAAGATTCTAAACATCTAAACAATAAATCTAACATAAGATCAAAGAGAAATTTATGAACTAGGGTTTGCACCTTTTCTTGAGAAATTTATGATTCTAGCTTCTGATCTTGTTGCTGATAACACCCAGGCTTGATATGGTAGGTTTATAAGTGTATCTAGGCTTTGAGAATTCGTGGGTTTGCTCAGCCCTAAGGTTCCTATTTATAGAATTTTCCAACTTGGCTTTTTGGTCATTTTTTCACCTACTTGCCTCCATAAAGATCTGATCTATGACTCTTCTGATGCTTGGGAGTTTTGAAGCATGTCATATGATGTTTTGAAACTTGTAATGGTGACTCCCAACCTACTTGTTAGCTAGTTGATTAAGTTAGTAGCTTAATTAGGCTTAAATCTTCACTAATATTGATTAGGGTTTTGTTTCTAATGATTAAGAATGTTAAGTAATGTTAATTAGTACCTAATAGAAGTTTACTAACCATGATTAAGTGTTAACATAAGCTAATTAGAGTTAGATTAGCTAATTAAGGTTTATTAGGGTTAGGTTTTTCCTAATTAGGGTTAGGGTTTTGCTAATTAGGGTTAGGGTTTTGCTAATTAGGGTTAGAGTTTTGCTAATTAGGGTTAGAGTTTTGCAAATAAGTGTAAGACCCCAACTTATTATAAATAAAATCAAATTTTCTCTAATTATTATTGTGAATAATAAGGAATTAATTTGATATAATGCTCTGGTTATGGGTGAAATGTGCAAATTTTGTAAAAGAAGCAAATGGTTATAAAATAATCATTGTTGTCGGGGAATATTCGTTTGGTCGTAGAATATTCTTGTTATCGGGGAATGTTAAATGCGATGGCACGTCATTTTTGGGGCCCCATAATGTAATAACCGCGGATGAAGGAAAACGACAAAGTATGAGTTTTTATAAATAACGGCGTAATTGTTATCGTTAACACTTTCGCTTGAATTACACGGTGGTTAAAATACGATAATAAGTGTGGTTGCATTAAAGATGCTTACGGTATTACACGATATTTTTGAATTATTGATTCTTACGTAAGAAGGCACTACTCAATAATTGTTACAATAATTATTTATTCAATATTTTATTTTATTGATTCAATAATTGATGCGTTGATATTTTATATTATTGTTGTTTCAATAATTATCATTGCACAGTATTTCCCATTATCAGATCAATAATTCATATTATTTTTATAATATTATTAGATAACATTATTGGCAATGTCTAGAAAGTTACATCGAGGAGAGGTTTGGTCACCTAATTGTGCGTCGATGAGAGAAATCTTTATTGAAAGCCCCTCTTTCTGTGGCTACCTTGTATTGCCATTATTATGATTCTGTAATATTATTTGTGAATAATTAATTATTGATTTATATGATAAGAAAATATTTATTTTATGCGGATATAAATGATGGATTTATTTTGTGTGGTTATAAATGAAAAAATTAATGCTGACGTGTTTTATCAGTATTTTGTCGGTGTGGAGGTATTAAAAATCATCGGTTTATGGATTTCGGATATTTTCTGTTTGGAATTTGGAAAAACTCAAAGCTACAAAGTTGTAGAGAATTCGATTCCATGTAGAATGGACATAAAATTCATATTTTCTGATAAACGGGCTATTTTCTATGAATTACTGAAGTTTCGGAAAATAAATAATATTTATTAAAATTATGGGTGGGACCCACTCTTGTTTGAAAACATGTGGGCTGCTGATTTTTGGTTCAAATGTGGCTGGTCTTTGTTGGCAACTTGGGATGCATAAGAGAAAAAATGAAATAAATTATTATTTTATTATTTTAGTCTCCTATGGCGTTCTTGCATTTTTTATAAATAGACGCTTAGGTTAGAATTAAAAATCACACCAGAAACAAGTTTTCTTTCTCTCTAGATTATCGAGCGTATTTTGTGAGTATTTTGATATTTTGAGAGTTGTTATTCAGTACAAGTTTCTGTCAGCACTATATCCGAAATTCAGTCAGAAGTACCGTTATTTTGAGGTAAGGGATGTTATTTTCTTCGTAAATGATATAATTTCTTTCGATATCATTATGCCAAAATATTGGTTTGAACTTTTTATCAAATTTGGAACTTTTTGTGTCGGGGTTACTATTCACGTATACGGCACTATTCACGATACGACACTATTCACCGAAAAAAATAAAATTTTCCATTTTTGTCCAAGATGTCTACTATGGTTACTATCTTTGATTGTATCCATGTTTTGATCTTTATTTTTGAATTCTGCTTCACAATTGGTTATTACGAAGTATTATTGATCTTGGATAAACTGTTATACGAATCTCTACTATTTATCCTTCTGTCTCACTGAATTCATTTTCTTTAAAATATTTTCATCATCCTCAGGTCTAAATGATGATATTCTTCAATATCTTTGGCTCATGGTGCAAAGATGAATGATTAATCGATGAATATCTTTGGCCCGTAGTGCAAAGATGAACAGGTGTTGAGATGAACATGACCGACTGGTGATACAAATGAATATCTTTGGCTTGTAGTGCAAAGATGAATATTTGATTAAAGATATATATTGATTGATGTTACAGGGATAAAATATTGATGATGGACTTTTAAATCTTAAAAGGTAGTAGAACTCATTCTCTACTTGACTCTTCTAATGGATTGTTGTTTCCGCTGCAGTTGTTGATCTAAAACTTGTTGTCTATTATATTTTATCAGCTTTTTCCCTGTTGAAGACTAATGATAATTTGTTGTATATTATCTTAGTCATAATATTCTTTACTGGGCTGGTTGAGCTCATCCTTTTCCTTTTTTTTCCATTTTTCTTCTCAGGAGGTGAGAACATAATAGGATCTAGTCGGGGTATGGATTGATTGTTCTAGAAAGATGTTTTAGCAGTCCTCACTATTTTTGTAAAATAGTGTTTGAATAATTGTAATGATGACTTATTTGAGTGTGGATATTGTCTAGAAGACAATATTTGTATTTAAACTCACAGTATGTGTTGTCGTATTTTGCACGACAATTATATTATTGAAGTTGTAGTTTGCTTTTTGTACCATGTATTTGGCGACTCAGAATGGGTGTTGTATACCTATTTTGGGGGCGTCACAATAAGTCTTAAACATAACATCATAAGTCTTAATAATAACATTCTCAAATAATAATAAACAAGTTTTCATCACTTGTTTGCTTTGCCTTTGCCCTTACTAAAAGATGGATCATCAACCCTTTCAACCTTAGTTACAATGTTATCATGCAAGAGTGAGCAACAATTGCCCACAAGTATAACAATAATAATAATGATAACATGCGAGTAAACAATGGATACTGGAATAATAAAAAGCTCGGCTTTTGAATCAAGATAGAAAATAAGAATCAAAAGTACATCCGAGGGTCACAAGACCAAGAACTATGTCCCAAGTTATCAAGTATTTTTATTTTAAACCTTTAACCGTCGTAAGACTATATGGACCTTACTTCTCGTACTTAGGGGGATCAGCCCATAGTACCATGTATGTGTATAACATCTTAACGCTATCGCATAATATAATCCCCTATAACAGGGTTGTTCATCTCAGCTTTAGCAATAGAGTCTGCACTAAAGGAAGTTTGGTTTGGATTAACTTCGAGGGTAATTTAGAGTTCAATAATCATCAACTAAGGATTAGTCAAATAATTGAGGATTCACTAGCCCTTCAAAGTTTTAATACAATAGTGTAATTCAATATTTAAATCAAAGATTGAATCTCAATTTTATATAATTGAATGAACATTGTATAACAGAAGTAATACTTCAAAAGAGTTAGAACATTTCATTTAGAATCATGAACTTGAATAATTAAGCTTTGAACATTTGGAAATTAGAATATGAAACTTGCTCAATAATAACAAGGTTTAAAACTTGCTCAATGAAAGTTTAGGGTTAGAGAACTTGCATAATCGTAATCAAGATAGGGTAAGGAACTTTCCTTGTGCGTAGATTATAAGTTTACTATTCGCGTTCCTCAAATAATCCCCAATACCATTACATTCAGAATACCAATTAATTATAATGTAAATATCATCAGAGTAAATTCTCTATTATCTTAACTTATCTCTAAGTCTGATTATATTAATCAAACCCACAAACATTAGTTCTTAACCACATTATTAGACTTCACATATAACAAGTTTGAATACACATTCGACTTATCAATTAATCACGTAAAAACATCATTGACATGTTAAAAAAAATCTATTTTAACATCTCATTATATGATTAATACACTTCCATGTTCATTAGATTAGGTTTTCATTTTTTGGACTTGAATAAAAAATTAAAATGTTTTGGGCAAAACTGCATAGTGGCATTGCAGTACGCCCACAAGCTTTGATCTGACAAAACTACCGCATGCTACCCACAAGCTTTGACATAGTGGCGTACTGCAGACGATGCACCAATTTCAGTTCCTGCAGTTTGCAAATAACACAAAACTGGGCCAAAAACTTTAAATTTCTTTGTTCATATAACAATTTAAACATACCCAGACTACATAATCTTTACAGAAACATAATCCAACCTTTCTAGCATGATTTTAACAACATAAATTATATAAACAACTAAATTTAAACCCATAAATTTCATATTTTTGTGAAAAACATCAATTTTGACATTCTTAACGAATTCAACTACCACGGACTCGTTTTTCAACCAAATCAGTCCATACAAGTTTCGTTCTTTTCGTTTCTTAATGTATAAACATAATTCATCATCAATTTACCGATTAATATACAAATTAAGCAACAAATTTTGTAAGACCCCAACTTTTATGAATAAAGATTTAATTTTCTCTAAATGTTATTTTGAATAATAAGGTGTGGATTGGATATAATGTTATAGTTGTGGGTAATATTTACAAATTTTGCACAGTAAGTAAGTTGTCATAAAATATTCATTTAGTCGTGGAATATTCGTTTTATCAGGGAATATTAAATGCGACTGAAGACAATCATTAGTGGACCCCACAATGTAATTCATCATCGGATATAAAAGCGGCGAGCTAAAATAACATTTTTATAAAAATAATAACAAAACTTTTACCGTTTACTGTTGAAATATTCGGTGATAAAAGTACAGTAATACGCGTGGTTGCATAGTAGCACATGTTATTGTGCAGTATCTTTGATTATTGATGCTTACGTGAGAAGTCACTCTGTTTAATTCAATTATTGCAACAATAGTTGCTGCATAGTATCTCATATTATTGATTCAATTATTGTCAAAGTATCATCTGCATAATATTTTATATTATTAAATCAATAATTGAGACGACAAAGTTATTCATATTATTATTTATATTATTGACAATTTCTAGAAAGTTCTGTCGAGGAAATGGGTTAAGTCATCTAATTACGCGCTAATAAGGAGAAGTCATTATCAAAAAGCCCCCTCTTTCTTGAAAATGATCTGGTTGTTAATATTGTGAGTTATAATATTAATGATGAATAAATATTGAAAGATTAAAAATATGTTTATTGAAGTCAAGTGAATTGTGATAAATAGAGGGGTTTTTTATGAAGTATTTGTTTACATGGACCCCACTTACTCATTTTTCAAAATCATTGGTATATATATATATATATATATATATATAAAGTTTTGTTTTAATATTATTATAATAGTAATAAAAGCAGAATACTTTTTATATAAAATAGAATACTTTTTATATTATATATAAAGTTATTCATTTTATTAGATTATAAATAGAATATATTATATTTTATATAAAGTTATTTGTTTTACTTGAATATTATATTCTTATTTTTAAAAACAGACGTCTGTGAAATTCAATAATTCGACCCATGAGTTTTTCAAATGTTTGTGCTTCATCTAGTATCGTTTCACAAATTTTTTTTTCTGAACATTCTTGTTAAATTTTAATCTTTTCAGGTCGGGGTACTATTCACGAAGTACTATCCACGAGGTACTATTCACTCGGGTACTATTTATGACAAAAATTAATTTCTTTTCTGTCCACATTATTTTTTTATACATGAATATTATTCTTAAATTTTACTTCACAAAGTAGTTATCGTGTTGACAATTTGGATATTCTTGAACTCTGGATAAATTGAAATATAAATCTTTAAAATTTATCATTGCTCTCACTTAATTAAATTCTAATATCATTTTCATCATCCTCATGCTTAAATTGTGGTGAAAGTCATCTTTGCCCGTAGTGCATAGATGGACTATTGATTGGTATGATTATGACAAAAAACTATGTATCGATATAATCATGACATGTAATTTTACAGACAAATGATGTGGTGAAAGTCCTCATTGGCCCGTAATGTATTGATGGACAGTTGTTGGCATGATCATGACCACTGGTGATAATAATGAATATCATTGGCCCGTAGTGCATGGAAAATTCATGGATGTGATACTAACGAATATCCTTGGCCCGTTGTGCATGGATAATTTGCTAATGTGGATTATTTATTGAGATGTGTTACAGAGATAAAATATTGATGATGAACTTCTAAATCATAGAAGATAGTAAACATCATGCTCTACTTGACTCTTCTAATGGATTGTTTGCTCCGTTGCAGTTAAACTTGTTATCTATTGTATTATATCAGTTTTTACACTGTTGAAGGCTAAGGATAATTTATTCTACATTATCTTAGTCATAATATTCTTTACTGGGCTAGTTGAGCTCACCATTTTCTTTCATTGTTCTCTTTAAGAAATGAGAATATAGATGGGACTAGTCGGGGAATGGAGTGATGGTCCAAGATGGTGGCTATAGTAGTCCTCACTATACTATAAAATAGTGTGATAATAATTGTAATGAGGACTCCATTTGAGTTTGGATATTGTTTACGAGACAATATTCGTGTTAAAACTCTCAGCTTATGTTTTGTCGTAGTTTGTACGACAGTTGTATAAATTAAGTTTGTATTTAAATTATGTACCATTAATTTGGTGACTCAGAATGAGTTTGTATACCTATTTTGGGGGCGTCACAGTTGGTATCAAAGCTTAGCGATATGATCCATGATGGATATCTGAGGCTAGAACTAGGAGGGGAGAGACGGGTAAAATCTTCGCTAGTGTGTTCTACCTAAGCTTATTTGTTATTTAATTGGTCGGTCAAAATATAGGGATAATAAGTGGCATGTCAATTAACCCTTGTTTTGTCGTAGTGTTTGAAAATGGCATCTGAAAATTTGGAGATAAGCAATGGATCACATGAGACCGTTGAGTCACCGCCGATCAATAACCAAGATAATGTGTATAAGGAAGGCAATAATCCTCATGTAAATAACAGCACCGACCAAATGATGAACGATGGGATGTTTAGGAGCTTTCTACAATTTATGCAACACCAAACGAGAGAGACTTCTGTTAAAAATGCATGGGGAAATAATGGCAACTTACGGCTGGTCACAGCAAAGTAATTCAAGGTGTTGGGACTGCCAGAGTCTTTGGGAAAGCTAGAGCCACTCAAGGAAGAAGCTGTAACGACCCCAAAATTCATACAATTTAATTCTCGACTTCGGTCGTTAATAATACATTCAACCTCTAATTTTACATCATTAAACGATAATACAACCATTGAAATTTGCGGAATAATTAAAATTTTCTATTACAAACTATCCTCGTTCCCAAAACCTTCAACCTTTACATCTAAATATCTCAGAATCATTTTAGTACTACAATAGTTTACATTTGCAAAACAATATTACAATTCAACATTAATACATTATTCGAAACATTAGACATGGTTTACAAGAATAACAACTTAGCTAGGATTTTAAATCTTCATATATCACTTTTGATCCATAACAATCAAGTAGCACATAGCTTTACCTTCAATTCTTGAATCTGCAAAAATGGTTATTTGCAAGAATGAGCTCGACAGCTCAGCAAAATCTAACAGTTTTCATGCATCAAGTAGCACATAATAACATGCTCAACATACAAGAATAATCATAAACAAACATAGCATACATGTTATAGTTCACATAATAACTATAAAGATTAAGTTCTTTACTCAATCAACATTCATAGTTCAATCATAATAGTCATAGATTGACTTTCACATTTCATACTTTTGACATATATAATACATCATACACTAAAATTTTAAAGCAGATCATCATCAAGTTCACATAACAAAAAGGAACTGAAAGACTTGCCTTTACCGGCATTTTACCAACACGCTAATACTTCGCGTCCTTGCACACTGTATGTGAGATTGATAATAAATAAAATCAATACTCAATCTCATGGTCAAATTTATTCTAAGACCTTACTTTATCTTATTATCCTTTATAATGTCTTTATAGACATCTACTATTTTATATGCAACTCGGTTTTATTTTTCATTTTCATCACCACACATGCTAGAGTATCACACTTGTAGTTTAATGTGCGTGTATCACACCATTTTACTATACCACTTTGGTTTCAAAAATGCATATTCAACACATTGTTTACATGTTTAATTTTCCATCATAAATCAAAAATTACCCTTTTCGATTTCTTTCCATTATTATTCTTGTATTATCATCTTTTCATACTTAGATATCCAATATTAGCCATTAGTTAGACACTTTGTATACCAAAGTTTAGAAAACACTATTACTCTTAGGCATTTTATCGAGCACGTTATGTGCACACATTAACTTATCTCAACTCTTGATCTTAAATGGTTAATTATGCATAGAATATGATAACACATATCTATACTCATTACATATGTCAAAACATATTTTTAATCATCAAAATATATCATCACCCAAAATCTTAATTCAAATAGAATTATAAAACTCATCCTCACAATTTCTTTAACAAAACGTTGTTCTCGCTTTTTACGTAACTCGTTAGATTACATGTCCGCTTTTATTCCTTCTTATATAGAATTAACCCTTACTCAAAGGTACTACAACCTCATCTAGGCCTTAAAGTCAGACCCTTATCCATCTAAACCAGATTCTGTAATTCATCAACTAGTCTAGAAAATTTCATTTCCTGGACATCCTTACTAAACAATTTATTCCGGACATGATCCGGTCCATAAAATGGCTCAATCTCGCGTGTCTAGCTAGTAAACTTCCATATCTACAACTTTACAGTTTTAAGTTTCTTCAGATTCAAAAGACACGAATTTATATGAATTTTTCAAAGTAAAAAACCGTAACAGTTTTGATTTTATAGACAGATTATTTTCCCTTCGGACCAGCCTTACTAAAATAGACATTGTAAGAAATCTACAAAGAGTTTTCATGTGATTCCACTTTCAGAATATAGCTTACTTCCATATCTTCGATTTGATATAAGGCTCACTTTCTAACTCATTATACCCAAAGAGGTATGAATTTCACAAGATATGTCCACAATTACTAAAAACCTATGAATTTTGTTCTTCAAATTTTCTTTCCATTTCATTTTCTTTCTTGAATCCTCTTGTTTGATTCTTGATCATCCAAGATTAAACCAATACAAACAGATTAAGCATGATCTACTACCCTAGAACATAAATCTACCAAAAAAAAAATCAAGGATTAAAAAAGAGTTTAGAAGTTACCTTCTTCTAGCTTTTTTTCTTTTTTTCTTCTTCTTCTTCTTCTAGCTCATCTCAATTCCTCTATTTCTCTCTCTCTCTCAATTTCTCAATAAAACTTCTACATAACAATTATCTACATTATGAAGAACATAAAAATATAATTAAAACAAGGAATTTAGATTATAACTTTATTAGTATGAATTTAAGAGAGAGATGGAGATGATGATGATGATGACTTTGTTTTGTCTTCTCAAAACTTTCCTTCTTCTTCTTTTTTTTCTTCTTCTTCTTCTCCTACAACTCTCTCTAACTCTCTTCTTCTTTCTTTGGTTTGTTTTCTAAAACTAACATACTAACTTGTAGTATATACATATAATATACAATACTAGTAATATATAATATATGTAACTCCTATTAATTATTAGATATACTAATTACTAGTTAATACATAGGTTACACCAATTTGAACTTGAAAAGTCTAAGACCATGTTTGGCAAATACTCATTATTTTAATTAATCAATAGCTTAACACCAATCAATCTCATCAAATTGTCACATAATTATATTTACTTGTTAATTATAATTTTGTGTAACAATCATCACATAACTCATCTAATTTAATTATCTCAATTAAATTAGAACTATAACATAAAATTTATTATATTAATTAAATTAAATACTAAATATTCATTTAATTAATCTGCTACACTTAATTACATTACTCTATAATCAAAACAAAATTTATTTATTTAACTTAATAAATAATTCAATTAAATATTTATATATATTAAAATTAATATATAACATTCTCTTCACATCAATTCACATATTCTACAATATATGACATACACATACTCACACCCAAAATATCTCATAAATAATACTTTTATTAATAAAATTCTCATTTATAATTTCTAAAAATCTGGGATGTCACAGAAGCATGGATTAAGCAGATCACTAAGATATTTCTATCGTTATTTTTTATTAAAAGGTTATTTCTGTCGCTCTCTATATCTGTAACGACCCCAAAATTCATACCAATTAAATCTCAACTTCGGTCGTTAACCATACATTAAATCTCTAATAATACATCATTATTCGATATTAAATACACTAAATTTGCGGAATATTTAAAACGTTTATACATTTCCTTCTTTCTTGCCCTAAATCGCACCCTTTACATTACATCTCTTTGATTCAATCTTACATCATGAATCGTTACAACAAAATGACTATACAAAGTCTTACATCATAACTAAATATCCATATACATTGGATAACTCAACTTACAATTCAACAACATGTTACATTCAAAATATGAAATACATTTCTCATAAAACATAAGTAATCTTCGTGAATATAGATCTCTATAACTCACTTAGCACATATCTTTGCCTTAAAATCTTGACCTGCAAAAGAGGTTATTTGCAAGAGTGAGCTCGACAAATTTCAAAGAAAATCTAACAGTTTTCATGCATCACATAACACGTAATAATATCATAATAACTAAAACAACACGGCATACATGCTTTTAGTTCACATAGCAAATATAAAGATTGAGTTCCTTACTCAATCCTCCTTATTTAAGCAAAACAATGCAGTCATAAATTGACTTTAACATTTCATAATTTTAACATGTATAATATATCATGCAATTTAAAATAGTTCATCAAGTCCACGTAACAAATAGGAACCAAAAGACCTGCCTTGATCATTGTTTACCAATAATAGATTAATAGCTTACAGTTATCTGCACTTCACGTTCCCTACAAAATTATATAATCATACACATCAACTATTAGTCACATAACAACACATAGTAATTGTAATGTAAACTCTACTCCATATCTCATAATCTTTCCTATTAATTAGCACACAATGTTCAATTAGATTGTGTTAACTTTCAACTTATATCTCACTATATTTCATAATCGAAATTCATTCAAGTGCTTAAGTCTTGCTAGGACTACTTATTAGTTTTATATTAAACCCATTTAATATCCTATAATATTCATTTCAATTGAATTGAAACACTTTTTAAGTTCATTAACACTTGGCACGATGTTTCGACGTTCAATCGTCGCACGCCCGATTTGCCTCTCTTGTGTATGCTTACTATGATTCTATAACTTATCTAATACATTATTTATTAATGTTAAGCATCATTATATTTACTAACATACATGTTTTATAACTTAGGACATCATCTTTTATCGCCAGGAGCACTACACATGCATATGTGCATGCCTGATGCCCTCTGATTGCCCCCAAAAACACAATAGTCCTAAAGATGACCATTTTGACTAGTGTTACAGACCTCAAATTGAAATACTTAAAGAACGAAAATTGTAGTTCTACTCGTCCTCGTTCCAGATCATCTTGAATCACCTCAATCGGAGTTCGTATGAGAAAGTTATGGTCGTTTTACTACAAGAGGTGAAAACTGTCTGACTCAGACTACAATTACAAACAAGGCGAGGACTAAGCTATCCAGTGGGCGCCGGCTGAACTATTTATATTGGCGTGCTGAATGCAATTTCAGTAATGGTAGCGAATTTAGCATTTGGTGCGAATTTCATTATTTGGTGAAACAAACTTACGAACCCAACCACGGGAGAATGCAAACAAACTAATTTTGTCTATTTTTAACACAACTTAACTTCTAAATTAACATGCTAACTTATATAAATTACACATATACACACTACCCAACATGCATATACTGGTTTAAACCACTAAACAATAATTTTAGAAAACTTAAATCATTGTACGCACTGTTTTAAAAACCAAAACTCCATTATTGACAGTTATTTAGCACAATGAACACTGTCATACCAATTTGATTCCAAATTTAATTACTTTAAGCTTTGAAGTTCATACCCAATTAACCATTTGCAGTTCAATTTCACAATTTCACAATTAACATATACTAATTTTGATATTTCTACAAACCACGTTCATACGTGAATGTTTACTGTAAAAACTAATTCCTTTTCTTTAACACGTAATTAGCATACAATCTTGTCTATATGTATTAAACGTATAATCACATATCTATATATGTTAGTATAACAATTACAAAAACATGGTTTACAAGAATTTTGTAAAAAACCTTATACACAGTAAAAAAGAAGAACACAGAGATATATTATAACATAAAACATATATGAGTATCTAATATTAAGGTCATAGACATACCTTCTATTGTTAAGAAATCTTGTTAAACACTTAGATAGCTTGAAGAACTAAGCGTTTCTCTAGAATCCCAGCCTTTTCTCTCTTGACTTCCTCTGACAATTCTCTCTAAAACCCTTTGTAAGTTTTTCTCTTTTCTTTTCTCAGTATTAGAGTGAAGCTACTAAGCGTAAACTAACTCATAGGCTAGCCAACGTAAAAAATAATAATACACCTACTAATGACCTTATTAAAAATAGCAGTTACCAAACATATAACGTATAACTTGTATTTATATTTTATTGATTTATTTTATGTATTAATCTATATTATTATAATTTAAAATTCAAAAGAAATCTAAAAGTCATAGAGCTTTGTTTGGTAAACTAATTCAAAACTACTTTAATTTATTTTAATAACTACTTATAATATAGCTATTTGTCACACTTCTAATTAATTAAGTTTTCATACTTAATTTAATTAATTCTAATAACAATTTATTGCATAATATAATAATTTATTTAATCATTATAAACTCTCTAACTTAATTATTAAATTAAATTAGAATATTATCTCATAATAATTAATTTCCTTAACTCGTTAATTATTTATCAAACAAATAATTAACCAAATTAAATCGAATTAATTAAACAAATATTTATTCAACGATAAACACATCCATTAAATATTTATATAATTCAATAAATATTTAAATATTATAATTAAAAATCTGGATTGTTACATCATTCCCTCCTTACAAGGATTCTGTCCTCAAAATCACAACTTAAACAACTCATTCGTTACAATCTTCCCTACTTACAAAGATTCTGTCTCCAGAATCGAAGACACAAATTAAACAAATAACTCAGAGTAATCTTTCATCATTTTATCTAAATATAGGTTTTATATTTCGTACTACATTTATTACCTTAACAAATTCTAGGTTTCATTTCATAACTTTCACTTGAACTCAATTATATTCTGAGTATTATATATCTTTTAACCCATTCATTTCCTTTTCTAAGGATCGTTAACATCAACACTTGGGATATTACATTTAACCTTTCTTCTAAGAATTTCGTCCTCGAAATTTTATTTATTAATCTTTATTCATTCAATCTAACAAAATAGATTTTACACTAATACTTCAGTCATTCCTTGGGTTTTATAACCACTTCCTTTCCACAAAGACCGTTCTACAATTATTAACTTTTCTATTAAAAGTTTTACATTATTCTTTGATAACTCATATCCTTCTCACTTCAAAATCTCTTTTCTCACTTATTCAACATATTCATCATTCAGTGTTGCATTCTATGACTCACTTCTTTCTAAGGAATACTTTCCTTTTTTACTTCCATCTTGTAGAATAACAAGAATCTTCCACAATTGTTCAATAATTGGGAAGTAGTATGAATAACTCAGGAATTTAAAAGATTCCAAATCATGCTGAGGGTCACAAGACCTTGAACTCTATTCTCTAGGATTAATAGTGCTTCACTCCCCCCCCCCCCCGGGTTCTTCACACTTTAAACCCTCTTTGGCATAATATTTATCAATCATAAAGACTGAAAACACCCTCCAGTTGTACACTAGGTGGCCAGCCTATTGTACCACTACGTTGGGCCACAACGTAGTGTTTTGTAACGACTATATGCGTTACGCTCAGTACTTAGGGTGTTAAGCTCTTCGTACTATGTATTGTGCACAAAAATTTTAGCGCAAAGTATAAACTAAGCGCAACCTCTAATAAAAGAGCTGTTCATCTTTGAATTTAGAGTGCAAGCATTCAACTGAGGGTCTAATGACCACGAACCATGTCCACAGTTATAAGTAATCTTTCAACTTTAACTTTAACAGTCATACGACTATAAGGACTCCAAGGTACTTAGGGGATCAACCCTTCGTACATGTATTGTGCTCAAACATTTCAGTGCAAAGTATATACTAAGCGCAACCCCTAAATAATAGGGTTGTTCATCTCAGCTTTTCAACATCTGAATCCGCACCAAAACAATTTGGTTTGGCATAACTTATCAAGAAACTTTTGAATTTCATGAACATCTTTCAATATTTGTCTAGCTGAATCAAATAGCATAGACCTCTACAATAATTCGGACATCAACCGAAATATACATATACATACATACATATGTATTCTCATATCTTAAAAAATTCTCAAAAATCTTTTTATGACGTCATGATACCGCACTTATTTACAGCCCGTTGACGATTCCATCATTTGGTGATTTTATCATACTACATCAAACCATAATGGGCTGACGGTCCTTAGATCACATCCAACACTAGGTAATACTACATTGATGATTCCATCATTTGTATCATCTTTGCACTAGGTTACATGATGCATTAATGATATAAAATACATTTTGATATATTGCAAATCATTTTTGTCTAGCCGAAGCAATTCGCATAGACATACGAATAACAGTATTTTTGTTAAAACTCATTGGTTCCATCGGTTAATCCAATGTTTTTCAAGAAAATAGAAGTGTAAACATCAGCACGAAGTCAATAAATTTCGAAAATCTAGCATAACTAGTAGATTTAGAATACCTATGCTTCCACCATCAACTCCATTTTCTATAATGATCCATTGCTTAATAGGTCTATCTATTCCTATCATCCTTAATACTCCATTCACACTTATCTATACCTAGTTCGTCAAACTTACCACACATTATGAGTTCAGGAACTTGCCACAATCATATGAGTTTAAGAACTTATCCTAGTCAGACCATAGGCGTCCATTCGCTGAGGGGTTTAAAAACATACCATATAATTATGAGTCACGAACCTACCATAAGTATGAGTTTAAAGAACTCGCACTTAACCTTATAATATTCTCTAACTATACTCTACCTATCTGTTATACACATGAGAAAAGAATCACCTTATCAACAGGCATATAGCAAATAGCACGACACAAACATTCCAATGATTATCAATGTGATAAATTGAGTACAAGCACAAAACCCTCGCCCATACAAAGGTTTGTACAACTCAGCCACCACCTGAGTCCTCAATTGAAATCCATCCTAACTCTATCTTGCTTATAACTTGCTCTTTGCTCGATACGAATTCCTCGTATCACATTATATATAACTCCTCGTGAGTTATCTCGTACTATTTCATAGTACTCCATCTTCATAGCATTAATGTGACGCCCCCAAAATTAGGTATACGTCACCCATCTTGGGTCGCCACTTACATGGTACATAAATTCAAATACAACTTACTAACCTAACTGTCGTGTACAATACGACATAAACTGTGAGTTTGAATACAAATATTGTCTACTAGATATTATACAAACTAAAAAGGAGTCCTCATTACAACTATTATCACACTATTTCACAGAATAGTGAGGACTACTAATGCTATCCTCTCGGACCATTACTTACGTTCCCGACTGTCCCAAATATGTTCTCATTTCCCATTTGAGAACAAAGTTGAAAGAAAGGGTGAGCTCAACTAGCCCAAGAAGAAATATTATGACTAAGATAATGCGAATAAATTATCATTAGCCTTCAACAAAGTTGTTAAACCGATAAAATACAATAGACAATCGGTTTAATCTGCAATGAATAAGCAATCCATTAAAAGAGTCAAGTAGAGAATAAAGTCTACTATCTTTTAGGTTTTAAAAGTTTTCATCAATTTTTATCACGAGACTCACAATAAATAAACCACCACATCTAATCATCCTCGTACTACGGTCAAGGATTTTCATCAAATTATCAATGGTCATGACTATACCGAATCACCCCGGGTCATAATCATACCAAAACTATCCATCATCGCATTACGTGCCACCGAGGACTTTTGTCACATCATTTATATCAAGTCATGATTATACCGAATGATCCCTGGTCATAATCATACTAAGTTCATCTATGCACGTAAGCCAAAGATAACATAATATAACATGAGGATGATGACAATGACATAATAATTCAATAAAACAAGTTCAAGAATTATTTTATCCAGGAATTATTAACGTCCAAACTGTCAACATGATACTGCTTTGTAGAGTAAAATTCAAGAATACTGAGAAGAATATTTCCATGAAAGGATACTGGATGAAACGCAAATATCAAGGATATTCTACTAATTTCAAGGAGTATAGAAGTCAAAGTTTTAACCAACTGGGTATAATAAAGAATGGAATAACAAAAGAAATCACCATGCATGCGGTACTTGATGGACAAAGTTATTCAACAGTAATAATAATAACGGAACCGTGTCGTGAAATTCACAATCACAGATGTTCCAATGTAATAATAAAGATGGAACTGGATCCTGTAAAACACACACGTATAGGATATTCCAATGTAATGACAAAGATTTTAACTAGGTCCTGTAAAACACACGCATGTGATGTTCCAACAGAATAATAAAGATTTTAAACCAGTCCCGTAAAACACATGCATGGATGTTCCAAATGTAATAATAGAAGAATGTCACCAAGTATAGGTAAACCAGCGTATACAAAGTTATTCCAATGTAATAAATAAGAATGGAATAACATAAGGATTTCACCAAGTATAGGATATGCCGTATATACAAAGTTATGTATAGGGTATATCACTTTTTACTGAGTTATTCCAATAGAATAATAGTGAATGGAATAATGTAAGTTCTCTTCAAGAAGAAAGAATAACACCCTTATCGTAAAAGAACCTGAATATAGAAGTAGTGAAGTAGCGAATACTCTTCTTCTTTCTATAATTTTCTCTCTATAGCTTCTCTCTATAATTTCTCTCTTTAGAGTTTCAATGAATTCGTAAGAAAATAATGAAGGAATGAGCTTCTATTTATAGGAAAATGGAATGCATAGTAACTAATCCATGAACGGTCCGATTGATTTACTTTAATCTGACGGTCCATATTTAAAGAAAAATCTTTTAAATAAAATATAATATATTCTATTTATATAAAAACATTTTACTATGCAAACACTATGCAATACTATGCAAAACACTATGCAAAACACTATGCAACACTATGCATAATAAAATATAATATATTCTATTTATAGAATAACTTTAATAAAGTATTCTATTTTATATAAAAAGATGTTTCTGTTTTATTACGTTAATAATACAAATAAAACAAAACGTCATTATCGCTATAATAATTCATATTATTAATCGACAATAATGGAATCAAACTGAGTGACTTCTCACATAAGCATCAATAATCAATACCGTGTGCTACTATGCAACCACACGTGACATCGTACTTTTACTACCTAATGGTAGTTCAACAAGATCAACGGTAAAACTTCCGTCGTTATTTCAATAAAATATTTTTGTCGTTTTCTCAATCCGATAATAATTACTAGGGGTCCACCAATGATTGAGCTAGTTGTCATTTAATATTCCTCGCTAAACCGAATATTCCCCGACCAATCGAATATAATATAACCACTTGCATACTTTGCAAAATTTATAAATACTACCCACAACTATAATATTATCTCAAATTCACACCATAATATTAAAAATTATTTCGACAAAATTTAAATCTTTATTGATAAAATCTGGGGTCTCACAATCTCCCTCCTTATGGAATTTAAGCCCTCGAAATTAGGTACGCACTGATATGATAAAAGAGATGATGGATACCTTGAATACCTTTATCGTTGAAAACATTAAATTCATTTTTGCAATCCTACCAAAGATATTCATTAACAATTCATCTTTGCACTACAGGCAAAGATATACAATCAGAAAACCAATAATGTTTGAAACTCGACAATAGTATCCACGACCACGAATTATCCATGCACTCGCCCAAGGATATTCGTGTTTTCAATCTGATCATGATTATACCGAATAATCCGTGGTCATAATCATACCAAGTCTATCAATGCACTACTACCAAAGATGACTTTTACCACATCCATGAATTAATATTTCATTGCTGAGACTCAGCTTAATAATTAATCCACATCATCGAATTATCCCTGCACTACAGGCCAAGGATATTCATTAGTATCACGACCACGAATTATCCATGCACTACGGCCAAAGATAATCGTGTATTCATTAGTATCACGACCACAAATTATCCATGCACTACTGCCAAAGATAATTATGTATTCATTAGTATCACGACCACAAATTATCCATGCACTACTACCAAAGATAATTGTGTATTCATTAAGTATCACGACCACAAATTATCCATGCACTACTGCCAAAGATAATTGTGTATTCATTAGTATCACGACCACAAATTATCCATGCACTACGGCCAAAGATAATTGTGTATTCATTAGTATCACGACCACAAATTATCCATGCACTACGGCCAAAGATAATTGTGTATTCATTAGTATCACGACCACAAATTATCCATGCCACTACCAAAGATAATTGTGTATTCATTAATATCACGACCACAAATTATCCATGCACTACGGCCAAAGATAATTGTGTTTTCAATTACTGATTATGATTATCTGAACAATCCTCAGTCATAATCATACCAAGTCCATCTATGCACTACAGCCACGTATTTACTTTCAACATAATATAAACATGAGGATAATGATATAAAGAATCAATCAAATGAGATAAAGGATAAATATTAAACATTTATAATATAATTTATCCAGATTCAAGAATATCCCCATGTTATCAATCACTTAATAATCTCATAATCTAATATCATTAATATTATAACAATATTTTAATCACTTCTTAAATTTATAAACAATTTATCTTAATTGTTTACGCTTTACCATATAATGCATTTAATCATTCAAAATATCATACTCATAAAATATCATCACCAATTATCAAATCCTCATCAAAAATATGCATATACTCTATATAGGATTCTCTAGCCATAAAATCCTATTTTCAACTTTGTTACTTCACATAACATATTTAACTCATATGTTCGTAACTTAAACTATTTTCATGAAAATACCAAATCAGCCCCAAAAATATTTCTTTTCTGGGATTTAGCATAATATAGTCCCATAATGAAAATATATTTTTCTCGGAATTTTTAAAATTCATTTACTATTTTTTAAAAATAAATTTCCACTTAATTCCTTAAGAAATTAGCTACCTCAAGTTTAACTCCAAAAATTCCCAAATCTTGGCAGGACCTTACACATGTTAACATGAGCTTCCAGTTTAAATTCCATGGTCATCGGAGTTATAGAACTCCAGTTATAGCGTTTTTCGTCGGAAAAACCTAAATATTGAAATAGTCATAACTTGCTCATTTTAAGTCAGAATGAGCTCATTTTTGGACAGGAGGTACTTTATACCATATACTTTCATGTCCCAAAAGGCCAGAATTTTTCTCATAATTTAAATGGCCGAAACAGTCCCTTAAAGTTTTCTCATGATAGCATTTTCAAATTTACAGCTTTGGCCTCATTTGCTAAAATCAGTCCACACAAAAATCTACAACACCTTTTCCAGTAATTCCACTTGGATTAGTTAGGTAACTCATAGATCTAACTCTAGAACTTGACCATACTCAAAAATTCAAAATATAATAGGAGATATGGTCAATTGAATTTCATATTCGCTTTTCACCAAAATCGATTTTCAACTCTTTATGATTTCTAAGAAACTTTCATGTTTTTACATACTAACCAACATAACTCATCATAAAACTTACTAATACCACGAATACCCATGATTTTCATTATTCCAATGCTTTTATTATGACTTTCATTATAAACCAAGTAAACCTGCTCATTTAGTTGAAGAAATATTTGAGGGTTTAAGAAATGGGTTTTTGTCTTTGGGGTCAATACAAAATTTGATTTCACGCCTAGGGTAGGCTAGGAAATCTTCAAGAATACGTCAAGAAATTTATTAATGATAGAAATATCATTCAAAATCTATTACTCTTATCCAAGACTTGGATAGTACGTCACATTGATACCAACTATGACTTCTATCCCTTAACCTAGATAGCACCTCACAATGATACCTATAAACTTGCCATCTTGATCAAATACGAAAAGTCCGCCGGTTGCATTCCACACAAGGAAGTCAACAACGAAAGGATCGGGGCTCTTTACTTATGGCTTGATATCACAAAGATTAACTTTAGGATTTGGTTACTTTGAATTAGTATAACAAAGTTGGTTAGGAATATGAAAGCTAACAACCTTACAAAAAGAATAATGAGTAGTTAATCAATCGTTTTAAAATTACCTCAAAGGCAAGTATTTTCAAAGAGATAAGATCGACGAATGTAACGTGAAAGTGTTTATTTGAAACAACAAGATTAATAAACAATTGGAGGTAACGAAGGTTTCTCCCAACGAAGTTTCAATAGATAAATCAAAGTCTAATTTCTCCAGAGTCAAATTTAAACGTTGAACGCAAGCAAGAGAGATAAAAGAATGGGTAGAACCGAATTATATAATAAGGTATAGACTTCGCAATAATTTATAATTAACTAACCCGCTAACTTCGTTCGGGTTACCCACTTTTTTGAGAAGTCACGAAAACGCCTTCCTGAAACCACCGACTTTGTTTTGTCCGTATCCGCTTTTGGTGCCACTATCCCAAATGGACTTGACTTCCACTATCGATAAAATCGAGCTAAATGACCTTCTCTTCTTGAAATTTCCACTTCTATTATCTTTGCCATGATTACCACCAAGTGGTTACCATTCTTAGCATGATAATTTCCCCGATGGTTATCATTGTTACGATAGCCGTTGCCACCAAAGATGATTATTATCGTGTTGTTGGTCGTTACCTTTTGTTTGAAATTTGAATCAACACTCTCATGTGCTTCATTGCTTATTTCAGCATTTTCAGATGCCATTCTCAAACACTGTCACAAAACAAGGGTTAATTAACATATCACATATTATCCCTATACTCTGACCGACCAATTAAATACCAAATAAATTTAGGTAGGTCATACTAGCGAAGGAATTCCCGCCTCTCCCTCCTAGTTCTTATCTCACATCTCACCAAGGATCATATCCTAAGCTCGATACCAACCGTGACTCGGACACCAACTTGTGTCAAGACCTCACATCGGTACTTCATCGACTTGCCACCGAAAGACGGCGTCCCCTACGGAGAGTCCGGTGCATTCCCCATCAACAGAAGTCACCATGAGAGGCTCGGGGCTCTTCATACTTATGGCTCGATACCAACCGTGTGGCGCCCCAAAATTAGGTATACGTCACCCATCTTGGGTCGCCACTTACATGGTACATAAATTCAAATACAACTTACTAACCTAACTGTCGTAGGTATGTAATACGACATAAACCGTGATTTTGAATACAAATATTGTCTACTAGATATTATACAAACTCAAAAGGAGTCCTCATTACAACTATTATCACACTATTTCACGTAATAGTGAGGACTACTAATGCTATCCTCGGACCATTACTTCGTCCCCCCAGACTGTCTCCCCCTATGTTCTCATTTCCATTTGAGAACAAAGAAAGAAAGGGTGAGCTCAACTAGCCCAAGAAGAAATATTATGACTAAGATAATGCGAATAAATTATCATTAGCCTTCAACAAAGTGTTAAACCGATAAAATACAATAGACAATCGGTTTAATCTGCGGTGAATAAGCAATCCATTAAAAGAGTCAAGTAGAGAATAAAGTCTACTATCTTTTAGGTTTTAAAAGTTTTCATCAATTTTATCACCGAGACTCACAATAAATAAACCACCACATCTAATCATCCATGTACCACGATCCAAGGATTTTCATCAAATTATCAATGGTCATGACTATACCGAATCACCCCCGGTCATAATCATACCAAAAACTATCCATCATCGCATTTCACAGCCAATTGAGGACTTTTGTCACATCATTTATATCAAGTCATGATTATACCGAATGATCCTCGGTCATAATCATACTAAGTTCATCTATGCACGTAAGCCAAAGATAACATAATATAACATGAGGATGATGACAATGACATAATAATTCAATAAAACAAGTTCAAGAATTATTTTATCCAGAATTATTAACGCCCAAACTGTCAACATGATACTTTGCTTTGTAGAGTAAAATTCAAGAATACTGAGAAGAATATTTCCATGAAAGGATACTGGATGAAACGCAAATATCAAGGATATTCTACTAATTTCAAGGAGTATAGAAGTCAAAGTTTTAACCAACTGGGTATAATAAAGAATGGAATAACAAAAGAAATCACCATGCATGCGGTACTTGCATGGACAAAGTTATTCAATGAATAATAATAATAACGAACCAGTCGGTGAAATTCACACCTACGTGATGTTCCAATGAATAATAAAGATGGAACCGGATCCGGTAAAACACACACGATGATAGGATATTCCAACAGAATGACAAAGATTTTAACTAGGTCCTGTAAAACACACAAATGTGGATGTTCCAACAGAATAATAAAGATTTTAACCGTGTCCTGTAAAACACATGCATGTGATGTTCCAATGAATAATAGAAGAATGTCACCAAGTATAGGGTAAACCATAGATACAAAGTTATTCCAATGTAATAAATAAGAATGGAATAACATAAGGATTTCACCAAGTATAGGATATGCCGCATATACAGGTTATGTATAGGGTATATCACTTTTACAGGTTATTCCAACAGAATAATAGTGAATGGAATAACAGAAGTTCTCTTCAAGAAGAAAGAATAACACCCCTTACCGTAAAAGAACTGAATATAGAAGTAGTGAAGTAGCAGAATACTCTTCTTCTTTCTATAATTTTCTCTCTATAGCTTCTCTCTATAATTTCTCTCTCTAGAGTTTCAATGAATTCGTAAGAAAATAATGAAGGAATGAGCTTCTATTTATAGGAAAATGGAATGCATAGTAACTAATCCATGAACGGTCCAGATTGATTTACTTTAATCTGACGGTCCATATTTAAAGAAAAATCTTTTAAATAAAATATAATATATTCTATTTATATAAAAACATTTTACTATGCAAACACTATGCAATACTATGCAAAACACTATGCAAAACACTATGCAACACTATGCATAATAAAATATAATATATTCTATTTATAGAATAACTTTAATAAAGTATTCTATTTTATATAAAAAGATGTTTCTGTTTTATTACGTTAATAATACAAATAAAACAAAACGTCATTATCGCTATAATAATTCATATTATTAATCGACAATAATGGAATCAAACTGAGTGACTTCTCACATAAGCATCAATAATCAATACCGTGTGCTACTATGCAACCACACGTATTACTGTACTTTTACTATCGAGTAGTTCAACAGTATCAACGGTAAAACTTCCGTCGTTATTTCAATAAAATATTTTTGTCGTTTTCTCAATCCGACAATAATTACATTAGGGGTCCACCAATGATTGAGTAGTTATACGAATATTCCCTGCTAAACCGAATATTCCCAGACCAATCGAATATAATATAACCACTTGCATACTTTGCAAAATTTATAAATACTACCCACAACTATAATATTATCTCAAATTCACACCATAATATTAAAAAATTATTTTGACAAAATTTAAATCTTTATTGATAAAATCTGGGGTCTCACAATTAAGCTATAATCATTCAAACATTACAGACCATCTTCCTTTTATAGCTTAAACAGATCACGTCGTGATCTTATTCTATAATCATCTCCCTTAAAATTCTTTTTTTAACTTAGGATTGTTTTGTTTTACGATCCTCTTTCTTTCCCTTTTTCATCATTTACGACATTATTCGTTATCTTGGCAATTGGAGTTAGGAAACTCCCATTTCTTATCTTTATATCTCTTCAAGATTCCTCTTTGAATCTTCTTGTTTATATAACAATTCTTCCTTTAAGAATTTCTAACTTCATTTACATCGCTCAAAATTTCATTCAAGTTCTAAACTGTCATCATACGTGTCCATTTCTAAACTTGGTACACATCAAGTCTCTAACAGTTTCAATATGGTACGCTAAGTGGTTTCCCACAAACAACCAACAAACTAGGTTCCGAGTTGCTAGTTCGTATATACCTCCGCTCTATAAAGGAATCGTTTAGCCCAGATACCATACATCAACTACTAAAGAGTACAATTGCACTATACTCTCTATTCTCAACTTCTTTATCAGTCTCTTTTTATAGACATTGTCTATTTATTATCACCTTACATCCTTATTATTGGAGTTGGGTAACCCCACATTTATAATCCTTATAACTCTGCGAGATTCTTCTTTAAATCCTTTCACGCAAGTTTTAATCTCTTATTGTTCAAACTCTATTTGAGCTTATTCGTTCATTATATTCACCTCTCTTCTTTAAAGTTATAGCCTACGGTACTCCTACCTAAGGTTTATAACCTACGGCTTTGATACCAACTGTAACGACCCCAAAATTCATACCATTTAAATCTCAACTTCGGTCGTTAACCATACATTAAATCTCCAATTTTACATCATTATTCGAAATTAAAAGCACTAAATTTGCGGAATATTTAAAACGTTTATACATTTCCTTCTTTCTTGCCCTGAATCGCAACTTTTATATTACATCTCTATGATTCAATCTTATATCATGAATCGCTACAACAAAATGACTATACAAAGTCTTACATCATAACTAAATATCCATATACATTAGATAGCTCAACTTACAATTCAACAACATGTTACGTTCAAAATATGAAATACATTTCACATAAAACATAAGTAATCTTCGTGAATATAGATCTTTGTAACTCACTTAGCATATATCTTTACCTTAAAATCTTGACCTGCAAAAGTGGTTATTTGCAAGAGTGAGCTCGACAGCCCAACAAAATCTAACAGTTTTCATGCATCACATAACACGTAATAATATGCTAAACATACATGGCATAATAACTAAAACAACACGACATACATTCTTTTAGTTCACATAGCAAATATAAAGATTGAGTTCCTTACTCAATCCTCCTTATTTAACAAAACAATGCAGTCATAAATTGACTTTAACATTTCATGATTTCATCATGTATAACATATCATGCAATTTAAAACAGTTCATCAAGTCCACGTAACAAATAGGAACCGAAAAACCTGCCTTGATCGTTGTTTACCAATAATAGATTAACAGCTTACAATTATCTGCACTTCACGTTCCCTACAAAATTATATAATCATACACATCAACTATTAGTCACATAACAACACATAGTAATTGTAATGTAAACTCTACTCCACATCTCATAATCTTTCCTGTTAATTAGCACACAATGTTCAATTAGATTGTGTTAACTTTCAACTTATATCTCACTATATTTCATAATAGAAGTTCATTCAAGTGCTTAAGTCTTGCTATGACTACTTATTGGTTTTATATTAAACCCATTTAATATCCTATAATATTCATTTCAATTGAATTGAAACACATTTTAAGTTCATTAACACTTGGCACGGCGTTTCGACGTTAAATCGTCACACGCCCGATTTGCATCTCTTGTGTATGCTTACTATGATTCTATAACTTATCTAATACATTATTTATTAATGTTAAGCATCATTATATTTACTAACATACATGTTTTATAACTTAGGACATCATCTTTTATCGTCAGGAGCACTACAAATGCATATGTGCATGCCCGACACCCTCTGATTGCCCCTGAAAACACAATAGTCCTAAAGATGACCATTTTTACTACTGTTAAAGACCTCAAATTGAAAAATGTAAAGAACAAAAATTGTAGGTCTACTCGTCCTCGTTCCGGATCATCTTGAATAACCTCAATCAGAGTTCGTATGAGAAAGTTATGGTCGTTTTACTACAAGAGATCAAAATTGTCCGACTCAGACTACAATTTTGGCATTGGGGCACGAGGAATAAGCTAGCCAGTGGCATCGAGGCGCGAATTTCGGCGCTGGGGCACCGAAACTTGCAGAACCCAACCACGGGAGAACATAACAACTAATTTTTGTATATTTAACACTGCTAACATCTAAATTAACATGTTAACTTATATAAATTACACATATACACACTACCCAACATGCATATACTAGTTTAAACCACTAAACAATAATTTTAGAAAACTAAAATCATTGTACGCACTGTTTTAAAAACCAAAACTCCATTATTGTCAGTTATTTAGCATAGTGAACACTGTCATACCAATTTGATTCCAAATTTAATTACTTTAAAATTTGATTCTCTGTAGTTCATACCCAATTAACCATTCGCAGTTCAATTTCACAATTTCAAAATTAACATATACTAATTTTGATATTTCTACAAACCACGTTCATACGTGAATGTTTACTGTAAAAACTAATTCCTTTTCTTTAACACGTAATTAGAATACAATCTTGTCTATATGTATTAAACATACAATCACATATCTATATATGTTAGTATAACAATTACAAAAACATGGTTTACAAGAATTTTGTAAATACCTTATACACAGTGAAAAAGAAGAGCACAGAGATATATTATAACGTAAAACATATATGAGTATCTAATACTAAGGTCATAGACATACCTTGTGTTGTTAAGAAATCTTGTTAAACACTTAGACAGCTTGAAGAACTCAGTGTTTCTCTAGAATCCCAGCCTTTTCTCTCTTAACTTCCTCTGACAATTCTCTCTAAAACCCTTTGTAACTTTTTCTCTTTTCTTTTCTCAGTATTAGAGTGAAGCTAATAAGCGTAAACTAACTCATAGGCTAGCCAATGTAAATAATAATAATACACCTACTAATGACCTTATTAAAAATAGCAATTACCAAACATATGACGTATAACTTGTATTTATATTTTATTGATTTATTTTATGTATTAATCTATACTATTATAATTTAAAATTCAAAAGAAATCCAAAAGCCATAGGGCTTTGTTTGGCAAACTAATTCAAAACTACTTTAATTTATTTTAATAACTACTTATAATATAGCTATTTATCACACTTCTAAGTAATTAAGTTTTCATACTTAATTTAATTAATTCTAATAACAATTCATTATGTAATATAATAATTTATTTAATCATTATAAACTCTCTAACTTAATTATTAAATTAAATTAGAATATTATCTCATAATAATTAATTTCCTTAACTCATTAATTAATTATCAAATAAATAATTAACCAAATTAAATCGAATCAATTAAACAAATATTTATTCAACGATAAACACATCCATTAAATATTTATATAATTTAATAAATATTTAAATATTATAATTAAAAATTTGGATTGTTACAATATCCGACAACTATTCTGTTATATAGCATTATATCAAATCACACCTTAATATTTAAAATAATATTTAGAGAAAATTAAATCTTTATTCATAAAAAGTTGGGGTCTTAAAACCACCCCTTCTTATGAAATTTCGTCCTCAAAATTGATGTACGTACCTGGTATGTTTAAGAGGTGAAGAAACCTTGTTTTCATTTCGGATTCTAACTCCCTGGTCATTTCCTTAGTGTCGTGGTTTCTCCATAAAACATTAACTTGAGGTATAACCTTTGAGCGTAGAATATGTTCCTTCTTATCCAAGATTTTAACAGGTACCTCTTCATACGCTAATTCTTCTACTATCTCGTCTGGTTCTAATTCAATAATGTGGTTCGGGTCTTCCATATATTTATGTAACATAGATATGTGAAAAATGTTATGAACACAAGACATACTTGGAGGTAAGGTGAGTCTATAGGCCACAGTTCCTACTCAGTCGAGGATTTCAAATGGACCAATGAATCGAGGGTTTAGATTTCCTCCCTTTCCAAATCTCGTAATTCCTTTCCATGGAGCAACACGTAATAATACATGATCTCCAACATTGAAATACATGTCCCTTCGATGAAGATCAGCATAACTCTTTTGTCGATCTTGTGAGGTTTGTATACGTTGCCGGATCAATTGAATCTTTTCCATAGTCATGCGTACCAATTCTAGTCCCAACAACGTTGCTTCACCCACCTCATCCTAGCATATTGGAGAACGACACTTTCGTCCATACAACGCCTTGAATGGAGCCATTCCTATACTTGCTTGATAATTGTTGTTGTAGGAGAATTCCATTAATGGCAAGTACTTGTCCCAACTTCCTTTGAAGTCTAATACGCAGAGTCTCAATAGATCATCAAGAGTTTAAATAGTTATCTCCGACTGCCCATCCGTTTGAGGATGATATAAAAAACTGAATCGTAAATCCGTGCCCAGAGCTTTCTGCAATCTGACCCAAAATTGTGAAGTGAATCTATGGTCTCGATCAGAAACTATAGATATTGGCATACCATGTAGTCTTACATTCTCATTTATGTATATACGAGCAAGACGTTCAAGTGAATATGTTTCTCATATACGTAAGAAATGAGCAGACTTGGTTAATTTATTGACAATGACCTAAATTGCATCTATGCCTTGAGAAAACTTGGGAAGACCAGTAACAAAATTCGTATAAATATGCTCCCACTTCCATTCTAGAATTTCAAGTGGTTGCAATGGACCTTATGGCACTTGATGCTCCGCCTTGACACGTTGACACGTTAAACACCTTGAGATAAACTTTGCTATCTCTCTCTTCATATTGCTCCACCAAAATGTATGTCGATATCATGATACATTTTAGTACTCCCAGGATGGATTGCAAATGGTGTGTTGTGCGCCTCCATCATGATTTTATACTTTAAATCAGGGTCATTAGGAACACAAAGTTTGGAGCTGACTCGACGTATTCCTTCTTCATCAATTCTTGCTTCTCGAATAGCACCTTCTTGCACTTTTTCCTTCATACGCATCAGCTCCAGGTCCGTAGCTTGAGCAACTTTAACTTTATCGATTAACGTCGGTTGTACTCGTATATTTGTCATCATCACGTGGGTCCCTGGAGTCTTTATCTCTATCTCCATCCTTTGTAAGTTATACCAAATGGGCCTTTGCGTTGACAATATCGCACTCGTACCCGTATATGATCTTCTACTCAATGCGTCAGCTACAACATTCATTTTTCTAAGATGGTATTGAATGGTATGATCATAATCATTCAACAACTCGAGCCAATGTCGTTGTCGCGTGTTGAGTTTTTTTGGGTGAAGAAATATTTGTGGCTTTTATGATCTGTATAGATCTCCACTTTCTCCCCATATAGGCAATGCCTCCAGATTTTAAGTGTGAAAATGACAGCTGCCAACTCTAGATCATGAGTAGGATAATTCCTCTCATATTCTTTGAGTTGTCTTGAGGTATAGGCTATGACTTTCCTATGTTGCATGAGAACACATCCTAAACCTCTGCCTGAAGCATCGCTGTAGATGACAAATCCCTCCGAACCTGATAGTATTGTCAAAACAGGTGCTGAAATGAGTCTCCTCTTGAGTTCTTAGAAACTCTTCTCACATTCATCGCTCTATCCGAATTTTGTATTTTTTCGAGTCAGTTGAGTTAATGGAGTAGCGATTCGAGAAAATCCTTCCACGAATCTCTGATAATAACCAGCTAAGCCCAGAAAGCTACGTATTTCGGTTACTGACTTAGGTTGCTCCCAACTTTGTATTGCTTCAATCTTTGACGAGTCAACTGATATTCCATGTTTTGATATCACGTGCCCAAGGAATGCTATTTCCTCAAACCAGAACTCGTATTTCTTCAACCTGTATAGTTTATTTTTATGAAACTTTTGGAGTATCAGCCTCAAGTTTTGCTCATGATGTTCACGACTTTTGGAGTAGATGAGGATGTCATCAATAAATACAATCACAAAATAATCCAAATATTCCTTGAATACTCAGTTCATCATATACATGAAGGCAGCAGGAGCATTGGTCAATTCAAAAGACATAACTAGGAATTCGTAATGCCCGTACCGAGTTCTGAAAGCATTCTTTGGAATATCATCAGTTTTAATCTTTAACTTATTATATCCGGAATAAAGATCGATCTTTGAAAAGAATTTAGAACCTTGCAACTGGTCAAATAGGTTATCAATGCGAGGTAACGGGTACCTATTTTTGATGGTGACATGATTCAACTCTCGATAGTCAATGCAAAGTTGCATACTCCCATCTTTCTTCTTTACGAATAGAACATGAGCATCCCAAGGAGATGTACTATAACAAATGAAGCTGATGTCTACCAATTCCTACAGTTGGGTTTTTAACTCCTGAAGTTCAATAGGAGCCATTCGATATGGAGTTTTGGAAATGGGTTTTGTACTAGGTTCAAGGTCAATACAAAATTCGATTTCACGCTCTGGGGGTAGGTCAGGAAGTTCTTCGGGAAATACGTCAGGAAATTTATTAATAATATAAATATAATTCAAATCTGACGTATTTTTGTTTAAATATGTGACATGGGCTAAGAAAGCTTGACATCCATTTTTTAGTAAATAAATGGCTTTATGGCTTGATATGATAGTGATTGACTTTAGTGGTTTGGTTGCTTGAATTCGCATAATAGGTTGGTTAGGAATATGAAAACTAACTACCTTACAAATATAATCAATTTTAGCATAATGAGTAGTTAACCAATCAATCCCTAAAATCACATCAAATGCTAGTATTTTCAAAGAGATGAGATCAAAAGGTAATGTGAAAGTGTCTATTTGAATCAAACAAGATTTATAAATGGTGGATGTAATGAAGGTTTCTCCCAACAGAGTTTCAATAGATAAGTCAAATTCTAATTTCTCTAGAGTCAAATTTAAATGTTGAGCATAAGTAGGTGAAATAAAAGAATGGGTAGAATCGATATCTAATAAGGTATAGACTTCACAAGAGTTTATGATTAGCTTACCAATGATAACTTCGTTCAGGTTCTTCACTTTTTGAGAAGTCACGACAAACGCTCTTCCTTGAACCATTGACTTTGACTTATCTGTGACAACCTTTGGTGCCACCGTCCCAGCTGGACTTAACTTTGATGCATGACAAAATCGAGCTAAATGACCTTCCTTTTCATAATTGAAACACACTCTGGATTACTGCGTACCATTTGTGTGACGCCCCCAAATTCGGGTATCTTCCAACCCAACAGATAGTGTTCCACGGTACTAACATCCATACAATCATTCCATTGAAATACAACAAAATGAAGGTAATTACTATCTGCTTATTACAATCAAAGTATAATCCTTCCCAGGTTCATAAACTGGTTACATAGTTCATTGTTCATAATGTATAATACATACAAACTTACTAAACTATTACACAATGCCTAAGCATCCATCTTAGCTTTGCCCTTATCTCTCTTGGAATTCACAGTACGTTCATCTTTAACTGCAGTTATATAATTCACGCAAGAAGTGAACATGATAGCTCAACAAGTTTAATCAAGGATAATAGGAATACCACATTCATGAATTATATAACAATTCCGACATAACTGAACAATAGTTATGAAGTATTATGAATCAATAATACTTTAACATTTCATAACATCAATTCCCAAAGTATAGAATAGATTAGGCATTCTAAACCGGTCGATAGACCATGAACAGTAACTTTCAGTTTTCATACTTGAAAAGGAGTCCACATCACTAAGGTCGTTCATCCGTATAACTTATGAGCACTTCTAGGTGATCAACCTATAGTACTCTATGTTAATCAACACTCATTCATTAAACGTATTTACGTTTAATATTTTTGGTAAACTCGCGTGCCCATCGAATAATCGATGAAAAATATTTTTGTTTGTTCATAGACAAACCTTACCTTCACGTCCGTACCAATTACTTGGCATAGGATAGCGTTAACATTTCTATATAGAATGATATGAATAATAATCAATCTATATATTACGAATAGTCAAGCCGAGTTAAAATTTGGCATCAATACTTTCTTTAAAATAAGTCTTGTAATTCAGTTCAACGAATCACCTAAAACTTGGTTAACATGGAAGTTAGACAAGCATTAAGAAAACTTGCCTTTCTGTGTCTTCAAATAACTTACTCGACTGACCACAGCCTTTACAGAATCTACATGATATATTCATATAGCACACTATAATTATCTATCAAATAACTATTCATATTGTTCCTACAAGCTTCTTTCTTTTCTATGTCTTTGTTAACTTAATATCTTTATTAAAGTCAACATGACTTATTACCCATCGTCCCGGTTTATCTCTCAACTGACGTTTATTAACCGGACTCAAACATGGTTGATAAGGTACCAACTTTGTTCATCATACACATCTTGTTAACATGCATTACCTTCCTAAGTTTCATACCATATACCTTAGTATAGGTAATATAGGATTATTCTTAGTACATTCATTAAGTATATAAACTCAACTCAGGTAGGTCTCGCAACAATTGAAGTTTAAAACCTAAGTTACTATCACAAGTTCTCGAACTCGCTACGCGACATCCTTTAGATACTAGTGAGCCATAAGCTACACTCTCCATAGGTTTTGCTCAGATTTAGGCCAGCAAACACGAGTTCATGTAATAAACTCTCGTCATGCCATGAATCTCCAGACCTTTTTATTTTCTCTCAAATTATAACTCGCAATCAACAGAAGACCTCAAATTTTTAAATAAAAGGAATTTCCTTTATTTTGAAATAGTAAGGGTTGATTTGATTAATGTGGATAGTTAAGGTTAAATACGCAAATATTTCAAAATAAGCAAGTGGTTATAAAATATTCATTATCGTGAGGAATATTCGTTTGGTCGTGGAATATTCGTGATCTTTGTCAGGGAATATTAAACGCGGCAATGCGACATGTGTGGGCCCCATAACGGAAAGCGATTGGATGAAGAAAACGACAAATATAAGTTGTTTAAAAATAACTACGTAGTTGTTATCAAGTTAACACTATTGGAATACCCGTGGTTAAAACACACTAATACGCTGCGTTGTTGAAAGTAGCACCATATTGCACCAATTATTGATTCTTACGTATAGAAGGAACTACTCAATAATGGTTACGATGAATTACCGCTCAAAGATTTTATTGAGTTAATAATTGCTGCGTTGATATTTTATATTATTGTTGTTTCAATAATTGTCATTACACACAAGATTTTTCATTATCGAAGCAATAATTCATATTATCCTGAATAATATTATTAGATAACATTATTGGCAATGTCTAGAAAGTTCTGCATCTAAGGAGAGGTTTGGTCATCTAATTGCGCCATGAAGAAGAAATTCTTATTGAAAGCCCCTCTTTCCTGAACCGCCTGCTGTTTATCAATATTGTGATTCTCGTAATATTATTTGTGAATAATTAATTATTGATTTATATGATGAGGAAAATATTGATTTTATGTGGATATAGATGGAGAAAATTTTAAAATGACAATTGTTGAAAATTAATATTTTATCTTTTTACGATAAAATAATTCATTTAAATATATTATTTTAATAATATATTAATTAAGATATTTTTACAATGAATGTGGGATATATGATATATGAGGAGAAAGAGTATTTTGTGGCATTAAATGTTTAACACATGTTTTGTGTGTTGGTGGACACAATTATTGAATCGAAATTTGATTATAAATTTGTAAAATTGCCCGCTTGTGGATTTCGGTCGATTTTTGTTTGGAATTTGGAAAACTTTCTTCTGCAAAGTTGTAGAGAATTGAATTTCCTATAAAAACTCAAGAGATTCGAATTTTCTGATGAAAGGGCTATTTATTATGAATTATTGAAGTTCAAGTTCAAAATAATTAATTTTGGGAGTTTTAATTAATTATTTTGAGAAAAACGTTTTTGGTGAGTTTGTGAACCTCATTTAACATGTGCTATGGCTGAAATCAGATTTCAAAGGTGGGCTAAGGAATTTTGTTTATAAATAATATTATTATATTCAATTTTCGCTTTGGTGTTCTAAGCAATTTCTATAAATAGGGTGCTTAGGTTAGAATTGAAAATCACACCGTAAACCCAAGTTTTCTCTATTTTCTCTCTCGATATTTTGAGCATATTCTTGTGAGTATTTTGAGTATACTTTGAGTATTGCTAGACGGTCAAGAGTTCCTTCAAAGACTATATCCTAGATTCTAACTAGAAGTATCTTGATCTTTCGAGGTAAGGGATATTATTTTTTGTAATGATATTATTTCTTCAATATCATTATGTTTGAAATGTTGATCCAAGTTTTATCAAATTTGGAACTTTTTCATGTCAGTTACTATTCACGAAGTTACTATTCATGAGTTACTATTCACGAGTTACTATTCACGAGTACTATTATGAAGCGTGAAGATGTTTTTGTGGAATTTCTATCTTTTGGTGTCGGAGTTACTATTCACGATATCGGCACTATTCACGATATCTGACACTATTCACGTGATACTTGCACTATTCAATAAAAATAAAATTTCTTCTTTCGTCTAAAACATCTATTCGGATACTAACTCGATTGTATCCATGTTTTGATCATTCTTGAATTTTACACCACTATGATTATTTTTGAGGTATTTTTGGCGTGGATAAAACCAAGTACTAATCCTTAATCCTTAATCCTTGTCATTTTGTTTCATTGGATTCGCTTTAAAAATATTTTCATAATCCTCGACCTTAAATGATGATATTATTGAATATCTTTGGCCCAGTAGTGCAAAGATGAATGATTTCAAGAATATCTTTGGCCAGTAGTGCAAAGATGAACAAAGTTGAGATGAACATGACCGATTGATTAATATCTTTGGCCTCAGTGTGTGCGAGATGAATGTGTGTTTAAATGAACATGACCAATCGATGAATATCTTTGGCTCAGTAGTAAAAAGATGAATATTTGATTCCGTATGTATATTGATTGATGTTACAGGGATAAAATATTGATTATGGACTGCTAAATTCATAGATTATAGTAGATTTCATTCTCTACGTAACTCTTCTATGAATTATTATTTCATTGCGAATATTGATCTGAAACTTGTTGTATCATTGATTCTATCGATTTTTTCTCATTGAAGACTAACGATAATTTGTCAGATATTATCTTAGTCATAATATTCTTTACTTGGGCTAGTTGAGCTCACCCTTTCCTTGTTGTTCCATTTTTCTTCTCTCGTGAGGCGAGAATGTAGCGAGTACTAGTCGGGTATGGAATGAAGATTCTAGAGAGAGTTGTTTAGTAGTCCTCACCATTTTTGTAAAATAATGAATCAATAATGTGATGAGGATTTATTTGAGTATAGATATTGTCTAGAAGATAATATTTGTATTCAAACTCACGCTTTCTTGTTGTAATAATAAAGTTGTAGTTGTTTCGCATCACCATATCCGGGCACTGAATGGGTGTTGTGTATACCTATTTTGGGGCGCGTCACGATTGGTATCGAGCTTAGGGATATGATCTTTGGCGAGATCGGGGAATAGAACTAGGAGGGGAGAGACGAAAATCCTTCGCTAGTGTGTCCTACCTAAGCTTATTTGTTAGTTGGTCGATTATATAGGATATTATGTGTGATATATCGATTTCCTTAATTAACCCTTATTTTATGACAAAGATTTGAGAATGTCGACCGAGAATATTAATGATGGAGTAAATGAGACCGTGGAGATGCTCAGACTCACCAACGAGGAGAACGCGGCAACAGTCGGCAATGTTCCTCTCATGAACAACACCACGAAAGCGTATGATGAACGAGGGGATGTTTAGAAGCTTTTTGCGCTTCATGCAAAAATCGACGAGGAGACTCGTGTTCAAAATACGTATGAAATGATAGCAATTCACGATTGGTCACAAACCAAGCGCTTCAAAGAGTTGGGACCACGAGTGCACTGGGAAAGCGATCCGATTAAGGCGAGACGTAATGGGTCAAACAAATTACCAAGATATTCGATGTCTTGGGATGCACGGAGAACAGAAAGTTCCATTCGCCACCTTTATGTTACGTGGCGAGGCGATTAATCGGGGGAATCATGAAGCATACCCATCCAAATGACTCAAAGATGTCATGGGAGACGTTTGAACAAAGCCAATGAATGACAAGTACTTCCACAAAGTATTCGCTATATGAAGGAAGTGGAGTTTATTAGACTAGAGCGAATAACATGATTTGTCCCAAAGACGAGGCGAAGTTCATGGAGTTATCCAGTTGCACCTCATTTGGTGGAGAATGAGGAACGATGACGCGGATGTTTCGAGAGGTTTGAAACCCGACATACGTCCAAGATCTCATTTCTCATAAATTTTCTCTATTCGAGATGTTGTCAGCGTGGGCTCTCGATTGTTAGAGCGAGATAACGAAAGTACGTTCAACCGAGGGACCATAACCAGATCATACCAAGATAGCGATCCATCGTAATAACGATAACCAATGGAGAAAGAAGAATACGAATTAAAGGCGGTAAACCTCTGGTGGTAATCGTGGCCATGAAAATAGAAGAAGCGAGCCGGGAGGAGATTTTAAAAAGAGGAGATTCAATAACTAACCATGTGAAGACGCTACCATACCTATAGCAACTAGTTTTAAGGGAGGAGAACGACCACCGGTCAGATGCTACAAATGCGGAAAATAGGGACATATCGTATCAAACCGCCCACAACAGCTCAAGGTATGCTATAATTGTGGAAAAGAAGGACATATCGCCGAGATTGTACGCAGTAGCGAAACCTAGTTCAAGCAGGATTCGGTGACTCAAAAGATCGTCCCGAAAAGTCAAAGTCAACGATTCCGGAAGAGCGTTTGTTGTTGTGACCGTCAAATGCAAGAACCCGACGAAGTTAGCACGCAAGAAGTTAATTATAAATTCTTGCGAAGTATATACCTTACTAGATATCGGTTCTACCCATTCTTTTATCTCTTACTTACACTCAACGCTTAAACTTGACCGAGAGAAATTAGACTTTGACCTATCTCGTGGAGACTCCATTAGGAGAAACTTTCATTACATCCGTTGTTTAAAAATCTTGCTTGATTCAAGTTGGCACTATCACATTACCGTTAACCTTATTTCTATAGAGATATTTGCTTTTGATGTGATTTTAAGGTTAACTACTCATCATGCCAAATTGATTGCTTTTGTAAGGTTGTTAGTTTTCATATTCCTAAGCAACTCATTATTCAATTCAAGCAATCAAACCATTGTAGTCAAACATTTTCATATCAAGCCATGAAGTCATTCGTTTATTACGGATGTCAAGTTTTCTTAGTCCATGTTATGGATTTGAATAAAGACACGCCGATTTGAATAATATTCCCGTTGTTATTGATTTTTCCCGACGATTTTCTCTGAAGAATTTCTTGGCTTACTCCCAAAGCTCGATATTAAATTTTGTATCGACTTTGAACCCAAGACAAAACTTATTTCTAAAATCTCATATCGAATGGCTCCTATTGAACTTCGGAGTTAAAAATTCAACTATAGAATTTGGTACCGAGCCTTTATCTTGTGACTTCCTTTGGAATTCACCTAAGCCGCACTCTCAGTAGGGGACGTTATATTGCATGCGATAGTAAACCGATAGGTGTCATTGTGACGTGCTATCCAAGATTGGGATATGAGTCACGCTTGAGAGCAACCTAAGTCAAGAATCGAAATACGAGCTTTCAGGCTTAGTTGGTTATTATCGAGATTCGTTGAAGGATATTCTCGAATCGCTATTCCGCTAACTTAGTTGACTCGAAAAGATACAAAATTGTATGGAGCGAGGAATGCGAGAAGATTTTCCAAGAGCTCAAGAGGCGACTCATTTCATTACATATTCTAACCATACCATCTTGGAAAAGCGAACGTGGTAGCCGACGCGTTGAGTAGAAGATCATATGCGAACGAAAAGCGATGATGTCAAGTATACACATAGAGCCAACTTTAATAGAAAAAGTTAAGATTGCTCAAGCCACCGAATTCGGAAATGATGCGTATGAAGAAGAAAGTACAAGAAGGAGCTATTCTTTAAGCGAGAATTGATGAAGAAGGAATACTTGAGTCAACTCCAGACTTTGCATTCCTAATGATTTTGATTTGAAGCGTAGAATCATGATGGAGGCACACAACACATTGTTTGCAATCCATCCTGGAAGTACTAAAATGTATCGTGATCTTCGACATACATTTTGGTGGAACAATATGAAGAGAGAGATTGCAAAGTTTATCTCGATGTGTTTAACTTGCCAACGTGTAAAGGCGGAGCATCTTGTACCTAAGGGTCCGTTGCAACCACTTGAGATTCCGGAATGGAAGTGGGAACACATTACCCTGAATTTCATTACTAATCTTCCCAAGGTTTCTCAAGGCATAGATGCGATTTGGGTTATTGTTGATAGATTAACCATGTCTACTCATTTCTTACCGATACGAGAGACTTATTCCCTTGAACGTCTTTCTCGTATGTACGTAAATGAGATTGTGAGATTGCATGGCATGCCAGTATCCATAGTTTTAGATCGTGACCCAAGATTCACTTCATGATTTTGGGTTAGTTTGTAAAAAGCTATGGGCACGAATTTACGATTCAGTTTGGCATACCATCCTCAAACGGATGGGCAATCAGAAAGGACTACTCAAACTCTTGAAGATATATTAAAACTCTGTGTTCTAGATTTCAAAGGAAGTTGGGATAAGTACTTGCCATTGGTGGAGTTCTCATACAACAATAGTTATTAAACAAATATAGGCATGGTTCCATTCGAAGCATTATATGGACAAAAATGTCGTTCTCCAATATGTTGGGATGAGGTGGGTGAAGCAACATTGTTGGGACCCGAAGTTAGTACGTATGACTAATGATTCGACAACGATACAAACGACAAGATCGACAAAAGAGTAATGCGAATCTTCATTGAAAGGACGTGGAATTTAGTGTAGGGGATCATGTATTATTACGAGTTATGGAGTTACAAGATTTGGGAAGAGAGGAAAGCTCAATCCACGATTTATATCGTCCATTTCAAATTCTTGACCGAGTAGGAAATGTAGCCTATAGACTTGCGTTACCTCTAGTATGTCTCGTGTTCATAATGTGTTTCATATATCCGCATTTCAGAATATGTGAAAGACCCAACCACGTTATCGAGTTAGAACCCGGACGAGATAGCCGAAGACTTAACGTATGAGGAGGTACTTGTCAAGATTTTGGATAGGAAGGAGCATGTCCCACGCCAAGAAAGGTCATACCACAAGTTAAAGTTTTGTGGAGGAATCATGCTATAGAGGAAATGACCGGGAATTGAAAAACGAAAAATGAAAGCGAGGTATCCTCACCTTTTCAAAACACTGTAATGTCACGTCCAATTTCGAGGACGAAATTTCATAAGGAGGGAGGTTGTAAGACCCCTAAATTTTTAAATAAAAGGAATTTCCTTTATTTTGAAATAGTAAGGGTTGATTTGATTAATGTGGATAGTTAAGGGTTAAATACGCAAATATTTCAAAATAAGCAAGTGGTTATAAAATATTCATTATCGTCGAGGAATATTCTTTTGGTCGTGGAATATTCGATCGTCGTGGGAATATTCGTACGACTGCAACCGCAATATGTGTGGGCCCCATAACGAAAGCGATTGGATGAAGAAAACGACAAATATAAGTTGTTTAAAAATAACGGCGAAGTTGTTATCGTTAACACTATTGAATACCCGTGGTTAAAACACACTAATACGCTGTTGTTGAACAAGAAGATACGATATTGCACCAATTATTGATTCTTACGTAGAAGGAACTACTCAATAATGGTTACAAAGAATTACTTATCAAAGATTTTATTGAGTTAATAATTGTCATGCGTTGATATTTTATATTCTTTGTTGTTTCAATAATCACATTACACAAAGATTTTTCATTATCGAAGCAATAATTCATATTATCTCAATAATATTATTAGATAACATTATTGGCAATGTCTAGAAAGTTCGTCTAAGGAGAGGTTTGGTCATCTAATTGGCGCGCCAAGAAGAAGAAATTCTTATTGGAAGCCCCCTCTTTCCTGAACCTACTCGTTGTCAATATTGTGATTCTCGTAATATTATTTGTGAATAATTAATTATTGATTTATATGATGAGGAAAATATTGATTTTATGTGGATATAGATGGAGAAAATTTTAAAATGACAATTGTTAAAAATTAATATTTTATCTTTTTCGATAAAATAATTCATTTAAATATATTATTTTAATAATATATTAACGGTGATATATTTTACAATGAATGTGGGATATATGAGTATATGAGGAGAAAGAGTATTTTTGTGGCATTAAATATTTAACACATGTTTTGTGTGTGTCAGGACACAATTATTGACCAAATTTTATTATAGCTCGTAAAATCGCCTGGCTTGTGGATTTCGGGTCGATTTTTGTTTGGAATTTGGAAAACCTTTCTTCTGCAAAGTTGTAGAGAATTGAATTTCCTATAAAAACTCATGAGATTCGAATTTTCTGATGAAAGGGCTATTTATTATGAATTATTGAAGTTCCGAGTTCAAATAATTAATTTTGGGAGTTTTAATTAATTATTTTGAGAAAAACGTTTTGGTGAGTTTGTGAACCTCATTTAACATAAATATATGGCTGAAATCAGATTTCAAAGGTGGGCTAAGGAATTTTGTTTATAAATAATATTATTATATTCAATTTTCGCTTTCGTGTTCTAAGCAATTTCCTATAAATAGGGTGCTTAGGTTAGAATTGAAAATCACACCGTAAACTCAAGTTTTCTCTATTTCTCTCGATATTTTGAGCGTATTCTTGTGAGTATTTTGAGTATACTTTGAGTATTGCTAGATTTGGACATGCAAGTTCCTTCAAAGACTATATCCTAGATTCTAACTAAAGTACCGATCTTTCGAGGTAAGGGATATTATTTTTTTGTAATGATATTATTTCTTCAATATCATTATTCGAAATGTTGATCTGAAGTTTTTATCAAATTTGGAACTTTTTCATGTCGGGTTACTATTCACGAAGTTACTATTCACGAAGTTACTATTCATGAGTTACTATTCACGAAGTTACTATTCACGAAAGTACTATTCATGAAGCGTGAAGATGTTTTTGTGGAATTTCTATCTTTTGGTGTCGGAAATACTATTCACGTACTTCACTATTCACGATATCACGACACTATTCACGATACTGGTACTATTCAATCAAAAATAAAATTTCTTCTTTTCGTCTAAAATATCTATTCGGATACTAACTTTGATTGTATCCATGTTTTGATCATTCTCAATTTTACACCACTATGATTATTTTTGAGGTATTTTTGGGCGTGGATAAAACCAAGTACGAATCCTTAAACCTTAATCCTTGTCATTTTGTTTCAATCGGATTCGCTTTCTTTAAAAATATTTTCATCATCCTCGATCTTAAATGATGATATTATTGAATATCTTTGGCCCAGAAGTGCAAAGATGAATGATTTCTGAAGAATATCTTTGGCTCAGAGTGCAGATGAACAGTGTTGAGATGAACATGACCGATTGATTAATATCTTTGGCTCAGAGTGCAAAGATGAACAGTGTTTAAAATGAACATGACCAATCGATGAATATCTTTGGCCTTTTGTAGTGCAAAGATGAATATTTGATTCCGTATGTATATCGATTGATGTTACGGGATAAAATATTGATGATGGACCGTTAAATTCATAGATTATAGTAGATTTCATTCTCTCACGTAACTCTTCTATGAATTATTATTTCACCATGAATATTGATCTCAAACTTGTTGTCTATTGTATTCTATCGATTTTTCCTCGTTGAAGACTAACGATAATTTGTTGTATATTATCTTAGTCATAATATTCTTTACCGGGCTAGTTGAGCTCACCCTTTCCTTGTTGTTCCATTTTTTTTCTTCTCGTGAGGCGAGAATGTAAATAGTACTAGTCGGGGTATGGAATGAAGATTCTAGAGAGAGTTGTTTAGTAGTCCTCACCATTTTTGTAAAATAATGAATCAATAATGTGATGAGGATTTATTTGAGTATAGATATTGTCTAGAAGATAATATTTGTATTCAAACTCACGCTTTTACTTGTTGTAATAATAAAGTTGTAGTTGTTTCGCACCATGTATTTGGCGACTCAGAATGGGTGTTGTGTATACCTATTTTGGGGGCGTCACAACTGCGGCGTGGCTTTATACACTATGTCTAGCGCCGTGGCGCCAGACCTCAATACCAAATTCTCAACAGTTTTGTAAATCTTTATGAAATTCCCGGGGCCGTAACTTCTTCGTTATAAGCCCGATTTGGTCCGTTCAAAAGCCTACACGTCATAAATGACATACCCTAAGCGTTCATATAAGAATTCGACACTTTTTAATCTGTTAACTCAAAATTCACTATTGAGTTCATTTTATAGACGTTCGAAAATGTTAATGAGCGTTGAATGCTCGTTTTCTTTGTTTTAAGTCAGAATCCGACGATTCTCGAACCCACAACTCCTAATCACCCTATCTCACGTGTTGACATTGAAAACCAACATTTTCAAGTCTCACGACAACTTTTGACCCTTAATCCGGAATTCAATATTTTTGACGTTTAACGTCTATTTCCGTAAAATTCGTCATAACTTCGTTACTAATGTTCTCTAAGCCAAATCACATGGAATACTCCATGGATTTCATATCTACATCCTAACCAAACAAGATGCATATACTAACGTATTGATGGAGCTCAATTGTTTATCAACAATCGATCTCAACTATCAATATTTTCATGGTTCAAAACTATAATCAACCTTATGATTCTTATAATCTCATGAATTATAGAGATTGAATCTATGGTAATTCATCTTTAATCCCTCATACAAGACATATACCACCCATTCTATGATTCTCTAAGATGAAAGAAAATCTAAAAGAGATGGAGATGAAAGGTAAGGATTATACCTTAAGAACTCTTGGTTTTCTTTCTTTGAAAACTCTAAGATCAAGCTTCCAAAGTGTATGTTTTATGAGTCTGGCTCTCTTTCTCTCTCAAATAATCTAGGTTGAGTCTTGGAAAAACTCTCAAATGAATCAACCTAGCTTTTTATTTATAGAAAACTAGAATGAAGGGCAATTTGGACTTTAAACCACCAACCTCCTTACTATTCATGTGTGGTCACAAAGTAAAACACTTGGTGACCAAGCCTTATGCTTGACTTCCACACCAAGGTGGCCGGCCCACCACCCCATGTGACATCCCATGGGTTTCCCCATGGGTTTTACCCATTCGGTGACCCACCGGTTCGACCCACGGTTTGGATTTCATGAATTGGGTTTAATCAATCTAAACCCTTGGGCTTGCTCATTAAATAAATTGGACCAAACATAATCCAACTCAAATGAATTGACATTAAGTCCTAGCTTAATTCTATAATACGAATCATATCACATACGTACAATTCACGTATTCTCTCCATATACTACTCGTACAATAATCGTATTGTACTTCGTATTTACTCAACGTATTATACATAGATACTAAATAGTATCAGCAAATGTATAACACTCGCATTAACCCTAACGCCATTCTTTCTACGCATATTATTTCTTTCTCGGAAATCAATATACTCAACCCTTAGGTTTTAAGTCCACAGGCGAAAACTGCGTTTGCCATAAATAAAATATTATCAAATATTTCATCTTATCATGATATTCTATCATTACGCGTTTCTCGGAATTTCAAAATAATTCCCCGAACAGAAACGGATGAATAGTGTTTTTACAGAAATTTCTCGGAAAATAATTATTTTTGTCTTGGAAATTCCAAACAATTATTTTTAACACGTAGCCAGAATACTAACCACGTTAACACATTCTAGGTCATAGAACGACCTTCACATAACTTAGTCACAAAGAAATCCATTAAACTCATTTAATTCCCATAATCAAATAAAAATTTAATTGTCATAAAAATCCGATTTTCTCGGGCGTTACAGTTTGGACTGATGTATCCCTCCTATCCGCATTTGTAGTATACGACCGGTGGTCGTTCTCCTTCCTTACAAACGGGTGATGCTGCCAATGTCTTTCCAACATTATTGAATCTTCTCTTTTTGAAATTTCTACTTGACTCATTTCTTCTATTATCTTGGCTAGGATTACCACCGAAGTGGTTACCATTTCTGCCAATATAATTTCCTCCACATTTGTTATCACTGCTTCGATGGTTGTTGCCACTTGTTTGACTATTATTGTTTTGTCGGTTGTTGTCTTTTGGTTAAGCTGACTCACTATCGCGCTCCAATAACCGAGCCCTATTCACAACATCTGAATACAAATAAAGCTTGTGAGAAATAAGGTATTGACGAATTTTAGGCTTCAAACCTCGCAGAAACATTCATGTCATTCGCTCCTTATTATCTACCAAATGGGATGCAAACCGGGATAACTCCGCAAACTTTGCATCGTATTGCGGAACAGTTATGTGAAAGTAATATGCATACAAGCCAATCATGTTTGATGATAAATGATATATTTTGTAACAAACTTATTCATTTATTAATAAAAATTATTAATTTAATAAAGGCTTTTAATTATCTACATGATGCTGCTTTACAATATGTGATAAACTCATAGTTTTAAGCAATGCTTTTAGAATAATGATGATGATCATTCTAATGAGATTTAAATTCGTAGAAAGCTTAAAACTAAAATAGTTCCTAATCATTGGATTACTAAATTGGGGATTAGTGAATCTGGATAGATTGGTACATACGTTGTTTGCTCATTGGATGAGGATGATTGATCTCATGATCATTTGTGTGAAGACACTAAAGCAAGTATGTAGGTGCTTATTAGAGAATAAGTTCACTGAACGTGGCTCGCTAAGGAATACCTAATGGATGTTTTAATTGTCTGTCAATAGGAATTCCTGTAGTGATAGTAGTACAAGTGATCCTTGGACTTGAGATCATCATAGTATCTTGTGTATGATGAATTATACTTTGACTTATTCCTTAAGACCCTTAAGGTATATCAAAGGGTATGCTTGGGTATAATAAGTCGTACATGGAGATAATGTATGATCAATAAAGAATCTACTGATTCTAGTAAAAGAAGAGAAATGTCCTGTGTGATTCGATAAATGACAACCCAGTAGTCCTTGGCCAAGGCAGAATAAAATTACAAAGGAGTTTCTAATTTGCATTATTTGGAGTAGTGCATTTAAGAGTCGAAATACATATAATTAAATAAAATAAGACTTGTCAGTAATTAAATGTCTTATATTTAATTGGGACATTGTATGGTGGAAGGATTGAGTTGTACTATAACTATTTACTCAAAGGTTCTTTTATGATTAATGTTGAAATCTATATTATATGGAAAGTCGTTAATCGCTAGGGAGGCTTATCCCTATTGTAGAATAAATATTATTTATTTAAATAAATTAATAGTTTAATTTATTTATTTAAATAAGATTAGAATTATTCTGATTGATTTATTCATAACCGGTTTAATATGGAGAACCTAAAGTGTCACACCATAAAAAGAAAAATAATTATTTAAGAAGTTAATGGCATAATAGTAATAATAAGTGAAGTATATTTAATTTAATCTATGGTGATAGAATAAATTAAATAGCTTAATATTTATTATTTAATATTTTGGAAATATTAAATATAAATTAATAAGAGGAGTCTTATTATTATTATTATTATTATTATTATTATTATTATTATTATTATTATTATTATTTTAATTTAATTTCTAAAGGAGTTTGGAAATTAATTAATAAAAGTACTCTCATATATTCCTAATAGTATTAGGAGACTAATTAATTAAAAGAGTTTAATTAATTATTCCTAATAAGATTAGGAGCCTAATTAATTAAAGGAGTTTAATTAATTATAATAAAACTCAATTCCTTAATTGGTAAGGAGGATTGCCTACATCTATAAATAAGAGGAATCTTATTATGGATGGGTTGGTTGATACTTTCACAATACACGTGAATACGTAATTCTAATAGTTGGGAGACTACACCTTTTTTATGAGAGATGGAAAATTAGGGTTTTGCCAAATAACCATCTTCCTGAATCTTTTTTCTTCTTTGGTGAATCACCTCTAGAGGCCAAACACTTGGGTGGCTAATGTGAAACCCCAGATTTTATGAATCAACACTCAAACGTTATACGTCAAGAGTTAGAATCTGAAATTAAGTCAAGGTATCCTCACCTCTTTGGCATATCAAGTGCGTACGTAAATTTCGAGGGTGAAATTTTATAAGGAGAGGAGATTGTGAAACCCCAGATTTTATGAATAAAGATTTAAATTTATCAAAATATATTTTTGAATATTATAGTGTGGATTTGATATAATGTTATAGTTGTGGGTAATATTTAAAAATTTTGCAAAGTACGCAAGTTGTTATATAATATTCGATTGGCTCAGGGAATATTCATTTTAACAGGAATATTCGTATATAATGGCACAATCATTGGTGGACACCCCACAAATTAATTATTATCGGATTGAGAAAATGACAAAAATACTTTATGAAAATAACTATTAAAGTTTGACCGTTAACCGTTGAACTACCCTAGTAGTAAAGTACAAGAATACGCGTGGTTGCATAGTAGCACACGGTATTGATTATTGATGCTTACGTGAGAAGTCACTCAGTTATACTCAATTATTGCTACAGTAATTGCTGCATCATATCTCTCATATTATTGATTCGATTATTGTCATAGTATCATCTGCATAATATGTTATTTTATTAAATCAATACTTGAGACGACAAAGTTATTCATATTATAAATTGTAATATTTACAATGTCTAAAAGTTCTGTCAAGGAGAGGTTTGGTCACCTAATTGCGCGCCAATAGGGAGAAATCCTTATTGAAAAGCCCCATCTTTCTTGGGAACGACCTGGTTGATAAATATTGTGAGTTATAATATTAATGATGAATGTTGTTCAGAGTTGAATTTAGAGACACAGATGTGATATTTGAGTCCGGAACTACGAAATTAGTTAAAATAGTCTATAAACACAAAATTTTCCGGGATTAATATTTGGTCAAAAAGTCAACAGTTGACTTTTTTGGGAAAAGTCAAACTTCAAAATTTCAAAATTTATATTTTTGATAAAAATAGTTTCATTATGTTGGAATTGTTTGTGTTAGTGAAAATCGACATTTATTCTGATGATAATTGATGTCTAGGGGTTATATTGATAAATTGGGCGGGTTATATTGATAAATCGGGTAATTTATCGGGTAAATGAGCAATTAATTGCTACTAATTCACATACTTATATAACTATTTGTTCACATATGTGTACTATTGATTCACATTATTAACTATTAGGGGAGTTGGTGCAAGATTGATAATACTTGCATGACTAAGTTAAAAATGGAGGTATAGATGGAGGTACTATACTGTAATTCGTATTTTTCACATGATTATACTATTGATTCACATGATTTACTATTAGGGGAGTTGGTGCAAGTTTGATAATACTTCCATGACTAAATTAAAAATAAAGGAAAAGTTGGAGGTATTGTACTGAAATTTTTTGAGCCCCAAAACGTGCAATTATCGAAACTATATTTTTCTATAAATAGAAGCTCATTCTTCATTCATTTCTCACCAATTCACAAAAGCTTTAGAGCGATTATTATAGAGAGAAATTATAGAAAGAAGAAGAGAAGTCTGCTACCTCACTATTCCAGGATCCAGTTTTTCTAAAGGTAGGGAATATTATTTGTTGTACTTGTAGGGAGTATTATTTCTTTCTTATCCATGAAGAGAACTTCTGTTATTCTATTCTTTATTATTCTCATTGAATAACTCAGATAATGCCGTGCTACCCTATACTTGGTGAAATTCTTTTGTTGTTCCATTCTTTATCATTTTGTTTGAACATCCATGCATCAGGCGCTGCTCTACGCTTGACTGGTTCCGCTTTTTATTATTCCGCTTATCCTCATTCGCGTTATTTACGAATATTTCATCTTTATTATTCTCGCTGAATATCCATGCTGCATGCGTTTTACTGGACCGATTCCGTTATTTATTATTATGTTGAATAACTCGCTTGTGCGGTTTATCGCATGCTCGGTCATTTCTTTTGTTATTCCATTCCTTATTATACTCAAATTGGTTAAAGTTTTGACTTCTATACTCCATGAAATTAGTGGAATATCCTCGATATTTGTGCTTCATCCAAAGATCTTTTCATGGAAATATTCTTCTAAGCATTCTTGAATTTTACTCTACAGAGCAGTATCATGTTGACAATTTGGACGTTATTAGTTCCTGGATAAAATAATTCTTGAACTTGTTTTATTGAATTCTTATATCATTGTCATCATCCTCATGTTTATATTATGTTGAAAGTCATATGTGGCCTATAGTGCATAGATGGACTTGGTATGATTATGACCAGGGATTATTCGGTGTAATCATGACCGTAATGTTACAAATGACGTGGAAAAAGTCCTCATTGGCCCGTAGAGCATTGATGGAAAGTTGTTGGCATGATCATGACCATTATTGAATACACAAATATTCTTGGCCCGTAGTGCATGGATAATTGTGGTCGTGATACTAAAGAATATCCTTGGCCGTAGTGCAGGGGTGATTCGATGATGTGGATTATTTATTAAGCTAAGTCCCAGCGATAAAAGTGATGAAAAACCTTTTAAATCATAAAGGATAGTAGATTTTATTCTATACTTGACTCTTTTAATGGATTGCTTGTTCTGCTGCAGTTAAACTTGATGGTTGTTATATTGTATCAGTTTAACACTGTTGAAGGCTAATGATAATATATTCTGCATTATCTTAGTCATAATATTTCCTACTGGGCTAGTTGAGCTCACCCTTTTACTTTTATTATTCTCTTCAGAAAATGAGAACATAGCAGGGACTAGTCAGGGAACGGAGTGACGTACCATATGATACCATTTGTAGTCCTCACTATTCTGTGAAATAGTGTAATAATAATTATAATAAGGACTCCTTTTGAGTTTGTATAATCTCTAGTATACAATATTTGTATTCAAACTCACAGTTTATGTTTTGTCGTATTGTACGCGACAGTTGTATTATTAAGTTGTAATTGAATTTATGTACCATGTAAGTGGTGACCCAAGATGGGTGACATATACTTTGGGGGTGTCACAGTTGGTATCAAAGCTTAGGGATATGATCCCTGGCTAAGATGTGAGACTAGAACTAGGAGGGGAGAGACGGGGAATTCCTTCGCTAGTATGACCTACCTAATTTTTTTTGGTATTTAATTGGTTGGTCAAAGTATAAAGATAATATGTTGTATGTCAATTAACCCTTGTTTTGTGGCAGTATTTGAAAATGGCATCCGAGAATATTGAGAATAGCAATGGGGCACAAAAGACCGTTGAGTCTCCACAGATCAACAATCAGAATAATGTGCATCAGGAAGGCGACAATCCTCATGCAAACAACAACACTGACCAAATGATGAACGATGGAATGTTCAGAGGCTTTATGCAATTCATACAACATCGGTAGAGCGGCTCTGCTCAAAATGCGGTGGAAACACCGGAAACTCGAACGAGCAGTCACCGCTAAACAGTTCAAGGAGCTGGGACCACCCGAGTTTATTGGAGAGCCAAAACCACTTAAGGTGGAAGCGTGGATAAAGCAGATCACCAAGATATTTAATGTCTTGGGATGCTCCGAGGAGCAAAAGGTTCCCTTCGCCACCTTCATGGTGCGTGAAGAGGTAGATTACTGGTGGGAATCTATAAAACGTACCCAGCTTGACGCACTCAAGATGTCTTGGGAGAAGTTCCAAGAGTTATTCAACGACAAGTACTTTCCCGAAAGTATTCGTCACATGAAAGAGGTGGAGTTTATCAAGTTGGAGCAAAACTATATGACCATGTCGCAATACGAGGCTAAATTTATGGAGTTATCCCGGTTTGCATCCCATTTGGTTGATAATGAGGAGCGAATGACACGAATATTTTTAAGAGGTTTAAAACCGGAGATACGTCAATATCTTTTTTCTCATAAACTATGTTTGTACTCAGATATTGTAAATAGGGCTCAGTTATTGGAGCGCGGTAATGAGTCAACGTAACCAAGAGAAAGTAGCCAGCAACATGAAAATACCAGTGGTATCAGTCATCGAAGCGGTGTCAAAAAGCATGAAGGGAATCAATATGCCAGATATGGTAACCACTTCGCTGGTAATCATGGCCAAAACAATAAGAATGGACATTTCAAGAAGAGGAAATTCAACAATGATGGAAAGACATCAGCACCAACACCCGTTGTTAAGGAAGGATAACTACCACCTATCATATGTTTCAAATGCGGAGGGGAGGGACATATCAGTCCAAACTGCGCGATGCCATTCAAAGTATGTTATAATTGTGGAAAAGAAGGTCACCTAGCCCGATTTTGTCGTTCACCAAAGACAAGTTCAGCTAGGATGGAGGCACCAAAGACCGTCCCAGAAAAGTCAAAACCGGTAGTGCAAGGGAGAGCATTTTTTGTGACTTCTCAAAAAGGGAGTAACCCGAACGAAGTTAGCACGGGTTAGTTAATTATAAATTCTTACGAAGTCCATACCTTATAAGACACCATTTCTACCCATTATTTTATCTCTCTTGCTTGCGTTCAACGTTTAAATTTGACTCCGAAGAAGTTAGACTTTGACTTATTGGTTGAAACTTTGTTAGTAGGAGCCTTTGTTACCTCCACTGTTTATAAATCTTTTTGATTCGAATCGAAATTTTCATGTTACCTGTCGATCTTATCTCTTTGAAAATACTTACCTTTAATGTGATTTTAGGAATCGATTGGTTAATTACTCATCATACTTTTCATAAGGTTGTTAGCTTTCATATTCCTAACCAACCTGTTATGCGAATTCAAGCAACCAAATAACTAAAGTCAATCATGGTCATATCAAACCATAAGTAAAGAGCCACGATCCTTTTGTTGTTGACTTCCTTGTGTGGAATTAACCGAAGCAAGACTTTTTATAGGCGACATCGTGAGTGATGATGGCAAGTTGATAGGTATCAATGTGACGTACTATCCAAGTCATAGATGAGAGTCACAATTTTGAATGATATTTCTATTGTTAATAAATTTCCTTACGTATTCTTGAAGACTTCTTAGCCTACCCCTAGAGCGTGAAATCAAATTTTGTATTGACCCCAGTACAAAACCCATTTCTAAAACCCTCAAATATTTCTTCAACTAAAATGAACGTAACATGCGCCAAAGACGTTGGCTCGAGCTGTTGAAGATTACGATCGTACCATTCAATACCATCGTGGGTAAGCAAACGTGGTAGCTGACGCGTTGAGTAGAAGATCGTAGGCGTTTACAAGTGCGATGTTGTTAACACAAAGACCCATTTCGTACGACTTATAAATGATGAAGATAGAGTTAAAGACTCTAGGATCCCACGTGAAGATGACGAATATACGATTAGAATTGACTTTAATTGATAAAGTTAAATTCGCTCAAGCTACACACCCGGAGGTGATGAATGAAGAAGGTTTAAGATGGCGTTATTCTAGAAGCAAGAATAGACGAAGAGAGGAAATCTCAACCCTCGATTTAATTGGCCCATTTGAAATCCTCGATCGAGTAGGAACTGTGGCCTATATACTCGTTTTACCGCCAAGTTTGTCGCGCGTTCATAACGTTTTTCACGTATCGATGTTACGTAAATATGTGGACGACCCGAACCACATTATTAATTTAGAACCGGACGAGATAATGGCTGATTTAACGTTTGAGGATATACGTGTTAAAATCTTGGATAAGAAGAATCGTAATCAACACTCAAACGTTATACGTCAAGAGTTAGAATCTAAAACTAAGTCAAGGTATCCTCACCTCTTTGGCATATCAAGTGCGTACGTAAATTTCGAGGGTGAAATTTTATAAGGAGAGGAGATTGTGAAACCCCAGATTTTATGAATAAAGATTTAAATTTATCGAAATATATTTTTGAATATTATGGTGTGGATTTGATATAATGTTATAGTTGTGGGTAATATTTACAAATTTTACAAAGTACGCAAATTGTTATATAATATTCGATTGGTCGAGGAATATTCATTTTAACAGGGAATATTCGTACAACGGCACAATCATTGGTGGACCCCCCACAACGAAATTATTGTCGGATTGAGAAAACGACAAAAATACTTTATGAAAATAACGGCAGAAGTTTTATCGTTAACTGTTGAACTACCGTGTAGTAAAGTACGATGTCTGGCGTGGTTGCATAGTAGCACACGGTATTGATTATTGATGCTTACGTGAGAAGTCACTCAGTTATACTTAATTATTGCTACAGTAATTGTTGCATCATATCTCTCATATTATTGATTCGATTATTGTCATAGTATCATTTGCAGAATATGTTATTTTATTAAATCAATACTTGAGACGACAAAGTTATTCATATTATAAATTGTAATATTTACAATGTCTAGAAGTTCTGTCAAGGAGAGGTTTGGTCACCTAATTGCGCGCCAATAGGGAGAAATCCTTATTGGAAAGCCCTCTCTTTCCTGGGAATGATCTGGTTGATAAATATTGTGAGTTATAATATTAATTATGAATGTTGTTCGAAGTTTAATTTGGAGACGCGGACGTGATATTTGAGTCCGGAACGACAAAATTAGTAAAAATAGTCTATAAACACAAAATTTTCCGGGATTCACTATTTGTCAAAAAGTCAACAGTTGACTTTTTTGGGAAAAGTCAAACTTCAAAATTTCAAAATTTATATTTTTGATAAAAATAGTTTCATTATGTTGGAATTGTTTGTGTTAGTGAAAATCGACATTTATTCTGATGATAATTGATGTCTAGGGGTTATATTGATAAATCGGGTAATTTATCGGGTAAATGAGCAATTAATTGCTACTAATTCACATACTTATATAACTATTTGTTCACATATGTGTACTATTGAATCACACTATTTACTATTATGGGAGTTGGTGCAAGATTTATAATACTTGCATAACTAAGTTAAAAATGGAGGTATAGATGGAGGTACTATACTGTAATTCGTATTTTTCACATGATTACACTATTGATTCACATGATTGAACTATTGATTCACATTATTTACTATTAGGGGAATTGGTGAAAGTTTGATAATACTTCCATGACTAAATTAAAAATAAAAGAAAAGTTGGAGGTATTGTACTGAAATTTTTCAAGCCCCAAAACGTGCAATTATTGAAACTATATTTTTCTATAAATAGAAGCTCATTCTTCCTTCATTTCTCACCAATTCACAAAAGCTTTAGAGAGATTATTATAGAGAGAAATTATAGAAAGAAGAAGAGAAGTCTGCTACCTCACTATTCTAGTATCCAGTTTTTCTAAAGGTAGGGAATATTATTTGTTGTACTTGTAGGGAGTATTATTTCTTTCCTATTCATGAAGAGAACTTCTGTTATTCCATTCTTTATTATACTTAGTTGGTTAAAACTTTGACTTCTATACTCCATGAAATTAGTGGAATATACTTGATATTTGAGTTTCATCAAGTATCTTTTCATGGAAATATTCTTCTAAGCATTCTTGAATTTTACTCTACAAAGCAGTATCATGTTGACAATTTCGACGTTATTAGTTGCTGGATAAAATAATTCTTGAACTTGTTTTATTGAATTCTAATATCATTGTCATCATCCTCATGTTTATATTTTGTTGAAAGTCATCTGTGGCCTATAGTGCATAGATGGACTTGGTATGATTATGACTGTGGATTATTCTTGTAATCATGACCGTAATGTTACAAATGATGTGGAAAAAGTCCTCATTGGCCCATAGAGCATTGATGGAAAGTTGTTGGCATGATCATGACCATTATTGAATACACAAATATTCTTGGCCCGTAGTGCATGGATAATTATGGTCGTGATACTAAAGAATATCCTTGGCCGTAGTGCAGGGGTGATTCAATGATGTGGATTATTTATTAAGTTTGAGTCCCAAATGATAAAAGTGATGAAAAACTTTTTAAATCATAAAGGATAGTAGATTTTATTCTATACCGGACTCTTTTAATGGATTGCTTGTTACATTGCAGCTAAACTTGATGGTTGTTATAATGTATCGCTTTAACATTGTTGAAGGCTAACGATAATATATTCTGCATTATCTTAGTCATAATATTTTCTACTGGGCTAGTTGAGCTCACCCTTTTACTTTTATTATTCTCTTCAGGAAATGAGAACATAGTAGGGACTAGTCAGGGAACGGAGTGACGTACCAGATGATAGCATTAGTAGTCCTCACTATTCTGTGAAATAGTGTAATAATAATTCTAATAAGGACTCCTTTTGAGTTTGTATAATCTCTAGTAGACAATATTTGTATTCAAACTCACAAATTATGTTTTGTCGTATTGTACACGATAGTTGAATTGTTAAGTTGTATTTGAATTTATGTACCATGTAAGTGGCGACCCAAGATGGGTGACGTATACCTAATTTTGGGGGCGTCACAGCTAACGTTGATCAAAGGAAGGAACCAAACTCGGTGGATTCTAGATGAACGCGAAAAAGATTTGGAGGTGAACTTTTACCTAAGGAAGCTCGAATCTTCAATGGTATGATTCTTGTTCTTTTATCTTTTCGTTGAATTAATAATTGCGCATAAAGGATGATCCGGGTATATGGTTTGTAAAATTTTAAAACTCTGATTTTTCCACGTTTCTGCTTACTTTGTGCAATTTCATTGTGTTCATGAATATTACAAACCTAACAGTGGCATCAGAGCCAAACTTTTATGCGAATTATTAATTATTTTAATTTAATATGTATATTGATGTGTGTTTAGAATAATTTAATTGAGCATAATTTGTTGTATAAAATTATTATTTTATGAAATCAAATTCGCACAACCTCATCCTAGCTGGATCCGTGGTTGTGGAACAGATTATATATAAATAAATATAGATCGTTGATTCCTTCGGTTTATATATATATATATATATATATATAGTTACGGTAATATATATTATTTATATAAGTAATCTAACCTTTTACAATTCTTCACGTAAATCCTTAATAAATTAATAGAATCGGGATCATGTGATTTCGTTATTATTTATATGATTACTTATATATTATATATATATATATATATATATATATATATTATAGTAATATATATATTATTTATATATGTAATATATATTTTTAATTAAAATAAAAGTTTATTTTAATCTTAAAATTTGATTTCATGCTAACTAATTAGAGTTGGAATTGGATTTCATGATAACTAATTGGAGTTGAAATTGAATTTCATGTTTCCTTAAATAAAGGAGTTTATTTAGATATGGAATAAGCTTTCATATTATTCAAAATAAAGGAGTTTATTTGTGAATAGGAAAGAGAATCCGTATTTCCTTAAATAAAGGAGTTTATTTAGATATGAAATAAGATTTCATATTATTCAAAATAAAAGAGTTTATTTTGAAATATGAAAAATAAAATCATGTTTCCTTAAATAAAGGAGTTTATTTAGATATGAAATAAGATTTCATATTACCCAAAATAATTGAGTTTATTTTGACAAGGAATTAGATTCCATAATTAATTAAAATAAATGAGTTTATTTTGATTAAAGAATTTGATTAAAATAAAATAGTTTATTTTATTCAAAATTTGATAAATTAAAATAAAATAGGTTTATTTTGATTTAAATTTGAATTAAAATAAAGAAGTTTATTTTGATTCAAAATTAGATTTTATGCAAACTAATTTTGCCCATTAAATGATATCAATATATATATTGAATGTTTATTATTCATGAGGTGAATGTTATTTATTGATGCATATAGTGATGTGTATGATAATAAATGTGATTGATTATGGACTATTGACCAATGTGATTGGATTTTATTTTAGTTGGATGCATGAATGTATGGGTTTTATTAAATGGGGTCTGCATACCTCGTCTTCTCTAATTTTTTCTTAATATAAATTATATCTTCCTCCTATGTACTTCCCCTTGACTGCTGATCAAGGTTTCTATTTATTTTAAAATAGTTTTTTAATAGGAATAGTTAGAATTAATTTTGAAGAATTGGAGATCAAGGAGCAAGGAGCGCTTGAAGACTCGTTTATAATGGAGCTTGGGTTTAAATATAATAGTTATATTTAAATATTAATTCTTGCACCCCTAGGGTTTGACCTTTTGGTTCACTTGGTGGCTCTAGTGAACCAAACTAGAAAAAAAGTCTATAATCAATCCGGGTAGAATATAGTATTCTATATGTGCATGCTTATACTATATATATATAATATGACGCGTATTTTATATATATATGTGCTTGCGCGCTAAACAAGATGAGACAAATTAATAACAAACCCCTCAAATTTTTTATATTAAGTCCTAAGCGTTCAAAGATATTTGGAATATCGAACGTCGCCTTCTAGCATGATAAAGATAATAGAGTATCAATTAATTATTATAAGTTTTTTGTGTCACCACAAGGCTTATCTTAATTCTTTGAGATGTTAATTTTATTACATTTGATGCTTATAAAGAAAATTGAACAATGTTGTTTTGTTGTGTCACCACAAGGACAATATTTTTCTTTTTTGAATATATGGAGTGCTAGGTTGGACTTAACTTGGATAATTTTTATTCGGATGTGCCACAACTTGATCAAAATAATCTAAGAGGCAAAATACAAGTAGTTGCATAGTTGATGTAATTGAAAAGAGTTGTCTACCTATTTATTTATATATAGTTTGTTGTGTCACCACAAATCTATATACATTTGAAATGAGATCCTTATTCTCACTAGAAAATCTTTAATTAGATTTTTCCGAACTATATAAGTGAGGGTAATATTGTTTGACGAAAATAGTGGGGGATACCAATTTAAAACAAGACCTAATTTAATTTGGTAATTAATAAAAGAATGTATGCTAAAATATTGTTAATTACAAATTCATTACAGAATTTTACAATGTCTAAATTACTATCATTGCGTAGCATATTAGATACTAAATTAACTAGACCGAAATAAACGGATTGGATAAGGAAATTGAGAATAGTTGCGACAAACGAGATTTTGTAATTTAATTTTAATATTTATTGAATTAAATAAATATTTTTGATGATTTAATTATTAGATTAAATAATTAATTGATGCATTTGTGGTAGATTAATTTAATTATATGTGTTATATTTATTAAATTAATGTGGAGAATTTTATTATTCAAAGTATGTATTTATGTGAGTTTATTGAATTAAAAGAAATATTTAATAAGCCTAATATTATTTTATTTAAATTAATATTTATGAGAAAAATTAATAATTTGACATAATTAATAAATGAGAAAATTAATTATGTGATTATGTAAACGAATGAGAAATTATTATATTTTATTCAAATTAAATTAAACAAGATATTTGATTCTTTGTGTAATTGGGTGTGACATTATTAAACTATAATATAAGAGAATTATCAAATTAAATGGGAGTGAGTTTTTAAGAGTGGCCAAACAGGACTTTAAGAGAAGTTGAGAGCAGTTAACCATGTATGGGTTAACTGACCTCAACTTTACTGGTTATAATAGGTGCGCTTTCAGTTTTCATTATTATCATATATTATTTTGAAAAAAAAACAAAACTGAGAGTTAGAGAATTCAGAGAAATTGTCAGAGAGAGTTAGAAGAAATTGTGTTATTGAAGAATCAGAAGAATTGCTTGAGGGTAATCTCTTTAACCGAGTTTTTATTTACGTATTTAAAGTTTTCATAAAAATGGCTTTCAAGATGGTTTAAGTCTCTGTAATCAGAAAGGGTAATGATTATGTGTTATATATGTGATAAGATGTCATCATATCATGTTCAACTATATATATTGTATAATTCCATAGCATCAGTTTCATAAAAACATGACGTAAATACTTTCTTCAAAATACAGAGTATGAAAATATGGCCATATGGCCTTACATACCAAATTTAACACGATAATCATAAGTGGTATCATAAATTTACACTTGTATATAATTATACATGTTAAAAAGAAGAAAACAAATTTCAAATGAACAGATTCGGTGTTATAATGAACCTATAGTGTTGATTTTCATGTTTTGTATTCAAAACTTTCAAAAATATCAAGAACAGTAAATTATATATTTTGATTCTGCAAATTATGTGTTATAACATGTTAAAATCATCCTAAAAGTGCTGAGTAGTAAGTATATGTGTATTACAGTGTTTGGGTATGTCTAAATTCATGTAGAAATAAATTAATTGGATGTGTTGGCCATGTTCTGCAATTTTTCGTGAATCGAATCATTCGTTCGCCACGCCGCTTGGCGCCCACGCCACGTCCCATGCCTTTACTTATCGCATCATGCCATAAGGGGTCGAAATAAATAGCCACAACAAAATAAAAAATAGCATATAAGTGGCGTCATGATGCCACTCTGCAAAAATGTCCGAAATAAAATTTTAAAGTGTTCAAGTCCATGAATGTGATAGTAACATAACCTAATATATATAAAAACATGTTAGCAGTATAACGAGACGTTAAAATAAGTTATTAACATGTTAATAACACAGTTACGTGTGGATTGAATGATTAAACACATAGTTAACGTATTGTTCGTGAAGTGTAAAATTAGGTGACAATAAATGTGGTAATTTGACCAAGTATAGTCATAATCCAAGTTAGACAAAAAGAATGAACTTGTAATGACTAGTTACGTTATAATTGACTTGTATTGTAAACATGAATGGTATGCAGGATTAAATCGAGGAACAAGTATAATTAACGCGTAATCTACGCACGAGGCAAGTTTCTTAACCCTACTTGTTATCATTATTCAAGTTTATAATTTACGTCGAGTAAATTCTCATTATTGTTAACCAAGTTCAATTTGTTATATTAAAGATTATTTATCTTTTCAAAGTATGATTCTGTTATACAATACTTGTTCTATTGTATACCTCTTGAGATTGTTATTCAATTTAAATATCATTTATTGTTGAACCTTGTTAGACTAGTGAACCCTTATTGATTCGACTAGTCCATAGTTGATGAACGTTCTAAATTTCAGAACCCTTATTGATTTATCCAAACCAAACTTCCTTTGGTGTGGACTCTAATGTCAAACTGAGATGAACAACCCTGTATAGGGATTTCTTATGCGTTAGCGTTAAGATATTGTGCATAGTATGGTACTAAGGGTTGATCCCCCTAAGTACGAGTAGAAGAGTCCATAGTCTTATGACTGTTAAAGGTTTCAAGTATAACCCTTGATAACCTAGGACATAGTTCAAGGTCTTATGACCCTCAGAAATCTTTTGATTCTTGTTATTTATTCTTGATTCAAAAGTTGAGCTTTTATTCCAGAAGTCTTTGATTCACTCACATGTTATTATATTGTTATTTCATTTTTATACTTGTGGGCAATCGTGCTCACTCTTGCGTAATAATAACATTGCAGTTAAGAACGAAAGGTCCGACGAGCCTTCTACTAGCAAAGGCAAGGGGAAGATTTACAAGTGATGAAGACTTGTTGTTTTATGTGATATTGAATTTATGTTTTAGACTTATATTGATGTTGTGTAAGACTATAAATTGTTTATGTTTCCGCATTTAAGAATTAAGGTTAGTATGACCTGGGATTTATGTAATTACTTCAGATGATGTAACTCCTTAAGGAGAGGATTTATTTCTATCTATTTATGCTTTCATTTATTATAGGTAGATATATATATGATATTTGAATAGTGAAAACCAAATCATGTGAAAATTTAAATACCCGGATTTGGGGGTGTCACAGGTTGGTATCAAAGTTGTAGGTTATGAACCTTAGGTGGGGGAACAACCTTAGGTAGTAGCCTTATAGGAAGAACATAGTGATGGAAAACTCTTATCGAGTTCTAAGAAATGAATTTCTTAATTCATTGAAGATAATAAAAGACTTTATGTGCTTATGTGTTAAATTATGTGCTCACTAGTACGACTTAGTAACTGAAACTTAAAACTATGTTGTCAGGATGTCTGATGTTGGAGGAACTAGTCGAGCTGGGGAGGAGGAACCCCGAATACCTACAGAGGAGGAACCCTGAGTACCTACAGAGGAGGAGCCCCGAGACATTCATGTCATCAGGGAGCAGTTGGTACAGAGAGAGCCATCTCCGTTGATCACTGTAATTGGTCAGGAGCATAAGCCTGAGACTGATCCAGAGTAGGATCCTGAGGAGGAAGAGGAAGAAGAGGAGTTTCCACCAAACTCCGTTGATGCTGAGATGTATGATGAGTTATATGACCGTAACGTAGAGTTACGTGACACTATTCAGGATCAAACTGAGCGGGCGATTATTCAGCAGATTACCATCGAGCAGAAGGATAGGGGGGTTGTGACTCTTCACACACGTCTAGGAAATGTGGAGTGGGATTTGGTTCACGAGAAGGGTCAAACCAAAGAAAAGTCCGAAGAAATAGAAAAGTTGAAGAAGGAACTGAAAGAGAGCTCAGAAAGACTGATCATAGCAGAGGAGGGCTGGGTAAGAGAGTCACGTCGTGCTGATCTTGCAGAAGAGGATTGTCATGCGAAGAAGGCTAAGCTTGGGGAGACGTACTCTACACTTCAAAATGCGATGGATGAGGCTCAAGATCGAGTTATGAGGTACCCAATCCAGCTCGAAGGACTACCATCGTATATGCTAGATCGCCGGACGATGTCCCGCATCATGGAAGAGGAACGTAGCAAGGCTATTCGGCACCTTAATAGGCAGTGATATGATTTGTTTAGTTATGTGAAAAACTTATCTGGTATTTAGATGTAAATTCCGATGTGTTTATAAATAAAGGAATATTTTAATGTTTTAAATCCTGTAGATTCTTTATCTTGAGATAGTTGATGTAAATAGCAGTGATGCTATCGTTTGATGTTAAAACTTTTGATTTGAATAATTATATCAAGTTGTTTGAGATAATGTGTTAAGTGATTATGTTAAATTATTGAGTTAAGCCTTAACTATTTCGAGAATTTAATAAAGATCTAATAAGCATATATTTTAATAGAAATATGCCGCCGAGAAGAAGACAAAACCGTCAAGCAGCTCAAGAAGAATCGACGAATAACAACAACAACGCCAATGCTAACCCCGTTCAACAATTGGTGAACTTACTAGCGGGAGCGATGAATAATCAACCTCAAGCTCCACCGAATACGACGTTCAAAGATTTCAAGGCGGTGGGACCGCCAGAGTTTAAAGGCTCCATGAACCCGATCGAGGCTCAAACGTGGGTTATGGAGATGGAAAAGGTTTTTGATGTCGCAAGAGTAAGAGAGGATCAGAAAACCTTTTTCAACGTTCATGCTAAAATCCGAAGCCAGTTATTGGTGGCAAGCAAATAAGGTCCGTGGAGGAGAAGGTGTGATTACCTGGGAGAGGTTCAAAGAGATGTTTTTGAGATGTATTTCCCGACCAGCTCGCAGAACCAAATGGAGGATCAGTTTTTGGAGTTGAAACAGAGGAATATGTCCGTACTAGACTATGCGGCAAGATTCAATGAGTTGGCTAGGTTTGCCACATATCAAGTACACACAGATGAGAGAAAATCAAGAAGGTTTGAACAAGGATTAAAGCCCTAGTTGTATAGTAAAGTGTCATTGTTTCAGTTGAAGACATTTGTGGGAGTACTAGAGAAAGCCATACTCGTTGAAGGTGGAAGCGATGCGGTAACAAAATATAATCAGGATCAGAAAAGGAAGACGAGTGAAAGTGAAGGAAATAACAAGGCTAGTGGAAGTAACACGGGAGGTGGTAATAATAATAAGAAGAGAAGGTGGTCTGACAACTCGTCAACTAGAAATCAACAAGGAGGTTAGAAAGAGAGGATCGAAGCGTGCCCGACCTGCGGGAAAGCTCATTTGGGAGTGTGTATGAAGGGTAAACGAGTGTGCTATAATTGTGGTCAGGAAGGCCACATAGCACCTAACTGTCCTAACCCAAAGAAGGGTGCCTGCTTCACTTGTGGCTCAAAGGATCATCTGGCAAGAGACTGTCCTAAGAAGGGATCTGGAGGGGCAGGTCAGGAGGATATAGAGGAAACAGTGGTGGAAGTGCTCTGACTATCACAGGACCAACCGCAACCAACCGACCGACCACCAGGACATTCAACATGATGGTGTAAGATGCAGTGCAGTCTCGTGATGTGGTGTCAGGTATCATTCCGATCAATAAAGTTAATGCTTATGTATTATTTGATTCGGGTGCTACTTGCTCATTTATATCCGATGACTTTGCTAAGAACTTAGATTGCCTAAGGATGAGTTAGAATACCCCATGAACATAGAAATTACGAATAGAGAAATAATCCATGTTAAATACGTACATAAGAACTGTAAAATGGATATTAACGGTAATATCATGAATGTAGATCTTATCCCTATTCGACTTGGAGAATTTGACATTATCTTGGGAATGGACTGGTTATTCAATTACGGGGTCAGAATTGATTGTCGAAAGAAGCGTATTAACCTTATGACTCAAATAAAGGTTATGTTTTATGGTAGCAAAGTCGCCTGAAACAAGCGAGTTGTCTCGATGATGATGCAGCCGAAGTTGTTAAGACAAGGCTGTGTAGGATACTTAGCTTACATAGTCGACAGTCGTAAAGAAAATTCAAAGTAGAGGAGATACCAATAGTGAGGGACTTCGCAGACGTATTTTTGGACGATTTGCCAGGACTTCCACCAGATAGAGAGGTTGAATTCGTGATCGATTTGGCGCCAGGAACGACTCCAATATCGAAAGCACCTTACCGAATGGCACCGGTATAGATGAAAGAATTGATGGTACAACTACAAGAATTACTGGACAAGAAGTACATTCAACCGAGCCTATCGCCATGGGGAGCGCCAATGTTATTTGTGAAGAAGAAAAATGGGACGATGCGACTCTGCATTGATTACAGAGAACTGAATAAGGTCACGATTAAGAATAGATATCCATTACCGAGGATCGATGATCTATTTGATCAATTGAAGGGAGTGAAATACTTTTCCAAGATATACTTAAGGAGTGGGTATCATCAACTGAAGGTGAGACCAGAAGATGTACTGAAGACAGCGTTCAGAACGCGATATGGTCACTACGAATTTTTGGTAATGTCATTTGGTCTAACGAATTCTCCTACAGCATTTATGGGTTTAATGAATGGAGTGTTCAAGCCGTTTTTGGACAAATTTGTAGTGGTATTTATAGATGACATTTTGCTATATTCGAAAACCAAGGAGGAACATGAAGAGCATTTGAAATTAATGTTAGAGGCATTGAGAAGGGAGAAGTTATATGCCAAGTTTTTGAAATACGAATTTTGGATTGAGCAAGTACAATTTCTAGGACACGTGATCGATAAAGACGGAATTTTGGTGGATCCATCCAAAGTCGAAGTCGTGATAAACTGGGATTAGCCGAGAACGCCGTCGAAAGTATGAAGTTTTCTTGGATGGGCAGGATATTATAGAAGATTCATTCAAGACTTTTCCAAGATCGCAACTCCGTTAACGAATTTGACTTGAAAAGCTGTGAAATTTGTTTGGACGAAGAAGTGTGAGGAAAACTTTCAAGAATTGAAGAAGAGGTTGAGTACAACACATGTGTTATCTCTTTCGGATCATACAGGAAATTTTGTTGTTTATAGTGATGCGTCGCATAAAGGGCTTAGTTGTGTGCTTATGCAAAACGGCAGAGTCATTGCGTATGCGTCATGACAATTGACGGATTATGAGAAGGGGTATCCGACCCACGACTTGGAGTTAGCTGCAGTGGTTTTTGCGTTGAAAATCTGGAGGCACTATCTCTATGGGGAGAAGTGTGAAATATATACAGACCACTAGAGTCTGAAATATATTTTTACACAGAAGGACTTGAATATGCGCCAAAGAAGATGGTTGGAGTTAATTAAGGACTATGATTTTGTGAGATTTTATACCATCCGGGTAAGGTAAATGTGGTTGCTGACGCCTTAAGTAGAAAGGGATTGGAGAAATTGATGATGTTGACCGCTCAGGAAGAGCTAATTTCAGAAATGGAGAAACTAGAGTTGGAAATGAAGTATCCTATGGAAATTGATGAAAAGCTATTTTAGATGCAATCTGGTACAACCCTACTAGATAAAGTTAAGGAGGCTCAACTTCATGACGAAGAATGTAAAAAGGTGAAAAAGAAGATATCCGAAGGAACCGAACCGAGATTCAAGATGGATAAGGAAGGAATACTGAGATTTGAGAGCAGAATTTGGGTACTGCCAATAACAGAGATTAAGGAAGACATTTTGAGCGAGGCTCATAGCTCATGATATTCGATTCACCATGGTAGTACCAAGATGTACCAAGATCTTCGACAACATTTCTGGTGGCCAAATATTAAACGAGATGTTGCAGAGTGTGTTGCCAAGTGTCTGACTTGTCAGAAAATGAAAGCAGAACATCAGAGGCCGAGTGGGTTGCTACAAACATTGGAAATCCAAGAGTGGAAATGGGAACATATTACGATGGACTTCGTTGTTGACCTTCTGACAACTCAGAAACGCTATGATGCAGTATGGGTTATCATTGATCGATTGAAGAAATCCGCACATTTCCTTTCGATAAAAATTAGATTCAACTTAGACCAGTTGGCAAGGTTGTATGTGAAAGAAATTGTTTTGAGGCATGCAGTTCCGGTGTCAATTATTTTCGATAGGGATCCGCGCTTTACATCGAACTTCTAGAAACGTCTACAAGAATGCATGGGTACACAATTGTGAATGAGTACGACATATCACCCTCAAACAGATGGGCAGAGTGAAAGAACGATTCAGACATTAGAAGATATGTTAAGAGCTTGTGTAATGGACTTTAAAGGAAATTGGGATGATCACCTACCGCTCGTAGAGTTCGGCTACAACAACAGTTACCACGCTAGTATTGGCATGCCGCCTTATGAAGCGTTATACGACAGAAAGTGCAGAACTCCGCTATACTGGGATGAAGTTGGTGAAAGACAATTACTAGGCCCAGAATTAGTACAGCAGACGGCAGAGATAGTTATAGTGATTCGAACAAAACTTGTAGCAACTCAAGATAGGCAGAAGAAATACGCTGATACACACCGTAAAAATGTTGAGTTTGAGTCGGATAGTTATGTATTCTTAAAGGTCTCTCCTTGGAAGGGAAAGATCAGGTTCGAAAAGAAAGGGAAATTAAGCCCAAGATTCATTGGTCCGTTTGAGGTATCACAAGAATCGGAGAAGTTATGATATGAGGTAAAGCATTACCTCCAGCACTCGAGAACGTCCACAACGTCTTTCATGTTTCAGTTTTACGACCCTATAAACCCGATTACAAGCACGTGATTGAATATGAACCCATCCATTTTGAGAAAGACTTATCCTATAAAGAAATTCCTGTTTAGATTGTTGACCGGAAAGAACAAGTTCTCAGAAATAAAATAATACCTTCTGTTAAGGTAATTTGGAGGAACCACAACGCTAAAGAAGCAACGTGGGAACTCGAAGAGCACATGATGAAGAATTACCCTCATTTATTTTACTTAAATTATGTGTAAGCGATTCTGGGGACAGAATCTTTGTAAGGAGGGGAGAATGTAACGGGTCGAATTGATTGAGTCGTGATTCTGGGGACATAATCCTTTTAAGGGGGGAAAGATGTGACAAACAAGATTTTATAATTTAATTTTAATATTTATTTAAATAAATAAATATTTTTGATGATTTAATTAATAGATTAAATAATTAATTGATGCAATTATGGTAGATTAATTTAATTATATGCGTTATATTTATTAAATTAATGTGGAGAATTTTATTATTAAAAGTATGTATTTATGTGAGTTTATTGAATTAAAAGAAATATTTAATAAGCCTAATATTATTTTATTTAAATTAATATTTTATGAGAAAAATTAATAATTTGACATAATTAATAAATGAGAAAATTAATTATGTGATTATGTGAACTAATGAGAAATTATTATATTTTATTCAAATTAAATTAAACAAGATATTTGATTTATTGTGTAATTAGGTGAGACATTATTAAACGATAGTATAAGAGAATTATCAAATTAAATGGGAGTGAGTTTTTAAGAGTGGCCAAACAGGACCTTAAGAGAAGTTGAGAACAGTTAACCACGTATGCGTTAACTGACCTCAACTTTACTGGTTATAATAGGTGCGCCTTCAGTTTTCATTATTATCGTATATTATTTTGAAACAAAACAAAATTGAGAGTTAAAAAATTCAGAGAAATTGTCAGAGAGTGTTAGAAGAAATTGTGTTATTGTAGAATCAGAAGAATTTCTTAAGAGTAATCTCTTTAACCTAGTTTTTATTTACGTCATTTAAAGTTTTCATGAAAATGGCTTTGAAGATGGTTTAAGTCTCTGTAATCGGAAAGGGTAATTATTATGTGTTATATATGTGATAAGATGTCATCATATCATGTTCTATTATATATATTGTATAATTCCATAGCATCAGTTTCATAAAAAAATGTCGTACATACTTTCATCAAAATACAGAGTATGAAAATATGGCCATATGGCCTTACATAAAAAATTTAACACGATAATCATAAGTGGTGTCATAAATTTATACTTGTATATAATTATGCATGTTAAAACAAAGAAAACAAACTTAAAATGAATAGATTCAGTGTTATAATGAACCCGTAGTGTTGATTTTCATGTTTTGTATTCAAAACTTCCAAAAATATCAACAAAAATAAATTATATGTTTTGATTATGCAAATTATGTGTTATAACATGTCAAAATCATGCTAGAAGGGTTGAGTAGTAAGTATATGTGTATTACAGTGTTTGGGTATGTCTAAATTTGTGTAGAAATAAATTAATTGGAGGTGTTGGCCATGTTATGCAATTTTTGAATTACGTAAAGCACATTAGTTCACACTGTACACACAAGTGCAATCCATGCCTTACATCCCGCGCCGCAGTGCCACCGCGTCGAGAACAAGCATATAAGTGGCGCCGCAACGCCATTTTGTAGAATGTCCAGAAATAAAAATTTTGAAGTGTTCAAGTCCATGAATGTGATGGTAACCTAACCTAATGTACATAAAAATATGTTAGAAGTATAACGAGACGTTAAAATATGTTATTAACATGTCAATAACACAGTTACGTGTGGATTAAAAGATTAAACACATAGTTAACTTATTGTTCATGAAGTGTAAAATTAGGTGACAATAAATGTTGTAATTTAACTAAGTATAGTCATAATCCGAGTTAGACGAAAAGAATGAACTTGTAATGACTAGTTACGTTATAATTGACTAGTATTGTGAATGAACATGAATGGTATGTAGGATTAAATCGAGGAACAAGTATAATTAACGCGTAATCTACGCACGAGGCAAGTTTCTTAACCCTACTTGTTATCATTATTCAAGTTTATAATTTATGTCGAGTAAATTCTCATTATTGTTAACCAAGTTCAATTTGTTATATTAAAGATTATTTATCTTTTCAAAGTATGATTCTGTTATACAATACTTGTTCTATTGTATGCCTCTTGAGATTGTTATTCAATTTAAATATCATTTATTGTTGAACCTTGTTAGACTAGTGAACCCTTATTGATTCGACTAGTCCATAGTTGATGAACGTTATAAATTTCAGAACCCTTATTGATTTATCCAAACCAAACTTCCTTTGGTGCGGACTCTAATGTCAAACTCAGATGAACAACCCTATATAGGGATTTCTTATGCATTAGCGTTAAGATATTGTGCACAGTATGGTACTAAGGGTTGATCCCCCTAAGTACGAGTAGAAGAGTCCATAGTCTTATGACTGTTAAAGGTTTCAAGTATAACCCTTGATAAATTAGGACATAGTTCAAGGTCTTATGACCCTCAGAAATATTTTGATTCTTGTTAATTATTCTTGATTCAAAAGTTGAGCTTTTATTCCAGAAGTCTTTGATTCACTCGCATGTTATTATATTGTTATTTCATTTTTATACTTGTAGGCAATCGTGCTCACTCTTGCACAATAATAACATTGCAGTTAAGAACAAAAGGTCCGACGAGACTTCTACTAACAAAGGCAAAGGCAAGATTTACAAGTGATGATGACTTGTTGTTTTATGTGATATTGAATTTATGTTTTAGACTTATATTGATGTTGTGTAAGACTATAAATTGTTTAGGTTTCCGTAGTTAAGAATTAAGGTTAGTATGACCTGGGATTTATGTAATTACTTCAGATGATGTAACTTTTTAAGGAGAGGATTTATTTCTATCTATTTATGCTTTCATTTATTATGGGTAGATAGATATATGATGTTTGAATATTGAACACCAAATCATAAGGAAATTTAAGTACCCGGATTTGGGGGTGTCACAATAGTTCTCACGACTGAAAAGTTATCTTATGTCCTTAATAAGCCTATCCCTATAATGGTTGCAGACAATGCCTCTGAGGAAGAGATTGGTACTTTTAGAAAGTGGCAAGATGATGCATAGTTGGCTCAATGCATCATGCTCGTATCCATGAGTAACGATGTGACGCCCCCAAATCCGGGTATCTTCCAACCCGACAGACAGGTGCTCCACGATACTATAATTTATACAGTCATTCCATTGAGACAACAACAAAATGATTGTATTTACTATCTTTGTATTACAATAATACCCAATCTTATCCCAAGTTCATAAACTGAATACATTCTTTGTTCTTTATAAGTATATTACATACAAATACACTAATCTATTATAAGACGATTAACTGTCCATCTTAGCCTTGCCTTTATCTCTCTTAGAACTCTCAGTTCGTTCGGCTTTAGCTGAATTCATATGGTTCAAGCAAGAGTGAGCATAACTAGCTCAGCAAGTCTAACAAAGAATCATATGAATATCACCTTGAGAATTATATTCTTAACTTCCATAACTGAACAATTAACTACTAAGCATTATGAAACATTTGACTAGTACTTCTCATTTCTTAACAATAATTCCAAAGTATATATAATAACTTAGGAATTCTGAACCAGTCAAAAGACCATGAACATACTCTTTTTGTTTTCATACTTGAAAAGGACATCCGGAACTAATGACATCCATCCGTCTTTACTTACGAGCACTTCTAGGTGATCAGCCTATTGTACTCTATGTTGATCAACACTCTTCCATTAAACGTATTTACGTTTAACATTTGGCAACCTCGCGTGCCCATCGAATACTCGATGAAAATACTTTTGTTTATGCATAGATAAACTTACCTTTACATCCATACCAAATACTTGTCATAGGATAACGTTAACAGTTCTATATCGAAAGACTTGTAAACATATCAATCAATTCTTCAAGACTTGTCTTGCCGAGTTAAAATAGGCATCGACTCTTTCTTTAAAATCATTCAAGCATCTTATAACATGAATCACAGAAAACTTGGCTAACACGGAGGTTAGACAAGCGTTAAGAACGACTTTCCTTCAAGCGTCTTTGAATATAATATTCAATCAATTCTCAGTCTTTACAGGATTTACATGATATATTCACATAGCACACTATAATTAGTTTACAAACAACTAACTTTATTGTTTTAACCAACTTCTTTCTCTTCTATGTCTTACTTGAATTTATCTCATTTAATAAAGTAAATTCGACTTACTATGCTTCGTTACGGCTTGTTAACGTTCTTACGTTATTAACCGACATTCGATCATTATTGGTGAAGTACCAACGTTGAATCATCATTCACGGTTTACTTGTTACATTCTTCCGTTCTTCGTTTAATTCTTAGTAAACCATACTAAATCTTATAACGTTATCACTTATAAGTTATTTAAGGTTAGCCTTATTATGTACATTAAGTACCTTCATGTCTCACTATTTGGTTTACCTTCAATTAGAATTAAAACCTTACTTGGTCAACCTTTTTACATCATTTGGCGCTTACTGCCATAAGATCCCTAATATAAACTCAAGGTCTTGTGGCACCAATTAATAGGGGACAAGGCCGGATCCGGTCTTCTATGTGGCACGACCATTTTGTCTTTGGCTTTGGCCGGCTTTATGGCTACCCCTCTTTGTGCACCAGGGCTTAGGCGGTGATACTTGGTTTTCCAACGAAACTCCCGGCTTCATAACTTATTCGTTTTACATCCGAATTGGCTCATTCAAAAGCCCACAACTCACAAATTACATACTCTAGGTGTTCATATAAGAATTTTACATTTTCAAATTCGTTAACTGGGAATTCACCTTTTTGTTTATTTTGAGCGTTAGTTTATCGTTTTCGAGCATTCAATACTAATTTTCTTCGTTATAAGTCAAAATTCGATGATTCTCGATTCCACAACTCTTAAATACCCTATCTCACGTGTTGGCATTGAAAACCAACGTTTTCAAGTCACACGGCAACTTTTGACCCTTAATCCGAGATTTTTATGTTTTCGACGTTTAACGTCTATTTTCGCAAAATTCGCCATAACTTCATTACTCCTGTTCTATAAGTCAAATCAAATGGAACATTCCATTGATTCATCATCTACATCCTAACCAACCAATATGCACATACCCTAGCTATGATGGTTTTCAACTCTTCTAATCACAACTAAGTTAACGTTCATTACTTTGTATGGTTTTAACTTGCGTAAACGCTTATGATTTCTATTCGATAATGACTTATCAATGTTTTCGTTATTAATAGTCATCCTTATTCCTCCTCACTAAACATGCTCCACCAATCTAATATTCTCTATGAGAAAGAAATCAAAAAAGATGAAGACTATTGTTTACGAGAATATTACTTTTGTCGTTCTTCGCATTTTGGATAAACGTCTTCTGGTTTGCTTGGAAGTAGGTTGATTATATGTTTCTAGCTCTTTTTATCTCTCTCAATATGTATTGGACAATGTTTGTAAATCATCAAAAGACCAACCTAAGCTTTGTATTTATAGAAAATCCAAATGGGGGCAAAATGGTCCAAATGGTCACCTCCTTACTATTCCACCTCCTCTTCAACATAGCCACCAAGTAATCACTTTACTTGGTGGCCAAGTGGCCGGTGCAACTCCTTTATGGATCATCACATGGGTTGCCCCGTGGGTTTTACCCATCCCGTGACCCGCCGGTTCGACCCGTAGTTCGGTTTCTTGGATTGGGCTTGACTTACATTAAAATTTGGCCTTAACTTGGGCTTGCTTACTCAATTCATTGGGCTTGCTATTAATCTAAGTCTAATTGAATTCTACCAAATCTTTAACTTAAAATCCAATGAGAACTATTCGTATTTTATGTGTATAACTCACGTATCCTCTTCGTCTAATACTCATACGATATTCATATTATACGTTGTACTATTCTTCCTACCATACTCGTATTCGAACCTGTATAATACTTGTATCTCATACGTATAATAACCTAAATGTTTACACGCACTACATTTCCCTTTCGGAAATCTCTTTCACTAACCCTTAGGTTTTACATCCGCAGGTAAAAACATTGTTTGCCATAACAGAAATATTATCTAATATTCCATTATATCTTTATATTCTATCATTACGCGTTTCTCAGAATTTCGAACCTAAGCTCCGAACGAAATTGGATGAATAATGTTTTTACGAGAAAATTCTCAGAATACGTTCCTTTTTGTCATGATAATTCAAAACTATTAATCCTAGCACATAGCCAGAATTGTGACAACCCGGAATCCGGATTCTCAGAATACTATTCTGTGCTATGTGTTTATTAATCGTTTTATAACCTAGAATGATTATTAATCAGGAGGATTCTAGCTACGAGTAAGAATTTTCAACATGAAAATAAAAAATTTTCGGGAACAAAATATTTTTTGGGAAAAAGACGAAATAGACACTATTCACCCGTTTCTGCTCGGAGATTTATTTTGAAATTCTGAGAAGTTATTGATTGCGTGAAATCTTGAGATGTGATGGAATATTCAATAATATTTCAGTTATGGCAAAAACGAAGATTTTACCTGCGGACTCAAAACCTAAGGGTTAGGGAAAGTGAGTTCCGAGAATGTAATGAGTACGTATAATAACTAGGGTTATTATTGGTAAGAAATACAAGTATTATACGAGTATATTACGAAGATTAGTACGACGTATAATATGAATATCGTACGAACAATATACGAAGAGAAAACGAGATTATGAGAAAGGAATGCGTAGAATACGATTAGTCTTAATGGACTTTGTGTTCATAGACTTTTGTAGAATCCAATTGGACTTGGATTATATCAAGCCCAATGATTTGTGAAGTTAAGCCCAAGTTAGGCCCAAGAAGAATTAGGATTAAGCCTGATCCAAAGAAATTAACCGCGGATCGAACCGATGAGTCACCGGATGGGTAAAACCCATGGGGCAACCCATGGGGATGACCCATGGGCATAAGGGGCAGCCACTTGGCCACCAAGTAAGGGTGGTGGCCGAGTAAACTTGGTGGCTAAGTTGTTAAGGAGGTGGGAATAGTGATTTTAGGGGCGAAATGACTATTTTGCCCCTAGCTTTGAAAATCAATAAATAGAAAACTAGATTTTCTTTTTTTTTTTTGAGATTTTGAAAATCCTCCACTTGAGAGAGATAGAGAGAGCTCGGTTGGGAGAGAAAAGGAAGAGTATGAGAATGAATGCTCGGATCAAAAGTGATCGAGAAATAGAAAAGCTCGCAAATCGCCGGCTTTGTCTAACGAAGGAGGATTAAAGAAGAACGGTAATCCGAACCCTAGTTCTTCTAATAATTTTCTTTAAGTTTGTATGTTTAAAACATAACTTAATGAGAATAAGAAGTAAAAGAGATTAGTAATGATTTCATATGGTTGAAATCATGAGAAAATGAAGAAATAAGAATTAGAAATTTATTTCATAAATTTCTTAAGCAAGTATAAGATTCGTGAGGATTTTGAGCGATCCGAATGAATATTATGAACGAGTGGGTGAATTAAGTAAGGAATGGTGTTCTATAACATCATATTCCAAGAAAAATTGAAATCGTAATCCAAAATATCGATTAAAAATGAAGAACAAATGAAGAACGCGAAGAACACGAAGAACGTTGTTGATGGACAAATTTAAAACCATCGTAGTGTAATTGTTGTTGATGGACAAGTTTAAAACCATCATGTATAAGTTAGATGCTTATTGCTTGGTTAGCAACGTTAGAAACTTTCATGAAGAACGGATTAAAATTGAGCTATAACGAAGTTATGGCAAAATTTTGGTAAAAGTCGAGCGACAATTAAAAGTTAGTAAATGAACCCGAACGTGTAGGGTTTCATAAGAATGGAAGAGAATGTTGAAAACATGAGTCATAGACTCAAGAACAAACGAGTTTTGAGTTCGGATGACCGAATTACGGATGAGCGAGTGAAGAACGTTAATAACGTAAACATGAACGAAGAGCAAAGATTAAGTGAATTGAATGGCATGTTAATGAATTCAGAACGAAGTTCTATCCATGGGTAATCGAAGTAAATAAGATAAGGAAGAAAATGGCTTTGGAACGACCTCGTTTCGAGTTATAATGAAGAAGTTATAAGAATTCGAAATCAGCGTCTCAAGCTTGTAAAAGACTTAGAAAATTTTCTAGGTTTCATACTCGTGCGTCAAGGTCTTTAAAGACGAAGTTGTGGCTTTCGAGGCCGACGCCATAGCAGAATGTAATGTCCGAGTACACTGCAAGATTTCGCCGCAACGTGAACCGTGTAGTACAATTTGTGGCGCCGCAGCGCGTCCCACTAAGTAAGGACTCGCGCCGCAGCGCCAGTCCGGGAAGAGAGGAGAGAGAAGTAGGTCGCCAGTGCAGTGCGAGAGGAAAGGAAGGGCACGGCGCCGCAGCGCCGGTGCAGAGCAATGCCCAGAAATGAGATTTTTAGTTCTCAGTTCCTGGAGGATGTGCAAGAAAGAAGTATGAACATGTAGTTCACGTAATGTAACATCCAATCAAGTGTATTAAGCCTTTAATGAAGGTTGAATGGAAAGATTAAACGAGATTAAAAAGACAAAGAATGTAGGTGCGGGTTACAGAACCGATATCCAAAAACCGTAGTCATGATGAACGAACGTGAGGGATTACTGTGATTGTGATTCCTTGGACGTTGAGTGACGAAGGTAATGAATAACATTCCGATGTTATGTCATGGTAATAAGAGATAAGTGTAAAGCGTATAGACGCTATGAACACAACGTTGTTGTGATGAACGATCGATCTTAGCATACAACGGACTGTATGGCTTCGACATTAAGAAAGAATAATGAACATGGGGTTCATGGAATGGATAATGATGAATGCAATTGAAACCTTGAGTAAAGGTTGAATGAGAGATTAAGAGACGAGCAACGTGAACATTGAATACGTAAATGATCCTTGTAAATCGTATTCACGTTTGACGAACGTTCTAAGAAGTTCAGCGTAAACTTAGTTGAAAGAACATGAACCTTAAGAAGTAAAGTTAAGTAAACCAATGCGTAAGTCAAGTATATGACTAATTGGTGCATTTGTTATTTCCTTATGTGTTATAGGGATTGGAATGAAAGCGCTTCAAATGTAAGTCGTAGTCAGGTAATAATAAGGCATGTTTCCTAACTTCATTCATATTTTAAATGAATGAAAGTTTCTTAAACTTCTCAGATGTTGAACTTGAGAAGTTCTGTCTATGTGCGAATGTGCGATATTTGTACAAGGTGGTAGCATGTATGAGGCCTTGTGCCACAATGTGAAAACTTCGGTGTTTCTGTGAGATAAACTGTTCTATGTTTAATCTGTTCAATAAAAGAATGTTCTGTTTATACATGAACCGTTATTGTTAAGTCTATGCTATTGATTCTAGCCAGACAGAATGTGCATGAAAGAGAGTACAGAATGAAAGTATTTCAAAGTGCATGTAACTAATGTTTTAAGATGATAGGAATCAAGACTATTCCTATTATTCAAGCTGCTTCGTTACCTTTTTTCGGTTATCGAAGTTCCAAAGGAATGTTAAACTCTTGAAGTTGTATGTTCAACTGTTATGACTTGCTGGGCAATTGAATGCTCACACTTGCTTTAAATGAAAAACATTTTCAGTGAACGATTTTAGAAGAACTTAAGGATCCCGTAAAGATCAAGCTGAGCGGTATCCAGACAAAGTGCCATTCAGTATGTTAATGAGCGAGAAGATCAAGTGAAGACTTGTAATGTAGAAAGATAAGAATTAAACTATAGACTAGTTTAATGAACAATTATGTATCCTTGGTGGCGGATCAAAGTCACTCGTGCAAGGTGTAAAGAATAATATAATTATCATTATTTTTAATGAGAAAAGCTATAAGGTTTTTAGAACCTGAGATTTAAGAGTATATGTTGTTATATCTCAGTATATTACGATGTATGTAGAATGAATGATGTACTTTCCGTGGACGTCTTTTAATCCGTGTGAAGATAGAATTTGATTTGAGGCGTATGCTAAGAATACTAACCACATTCACACATTCTAGGTCATAGAATGACCCTCAAACATCTTACTCACATAATTAATCAATTAAATTCATTTAATCCACATAATCAAATAAAAATTTAATTCATTAAAAATTCAAAATTATCGGGTGTTACATTCTTCCCTCCTTATAAGGATTTTGTTCCTAGAATCTCGCTATTCTTACATAAATAAATGAGGAAACTTTTCCTTCATTTTACTTTCGAGCTCCCACGTTGCTTCTTCAGCATCGTGGTTACTCCGTATTACCTTTACTGAAGGTATTACTTTATTTCTCAAGACTTGTTCCTTCCTATCAACAATTTGAATAGGAAGTTCTTCATACGTTAAGTCTTTTTCTACTTGAATAGACTCATATTCTATTACGTGCTTGTAGACCGGTTTATACGGACGCAACACTGACACGTGAAACACATTGTGTATTTTTTCCATCTCGGGAGGTAAGGCTACTTCATAAGCTACCTCTCCTACCCTTCTTAAAATTTCAAAAGGTCCTACAAACTTTGGACTTAACTTCCCTTTCTTCCCAAAATGTATCTTCCCTTTCCAAGGCGACACTTTTAGAAAGACATACGATCCTACTTCAAATTCTATATTCTCTCGATGAGGATCTGCATACTTTCTTTGTCTATCTTGAGCCGCTACCAATCGGGTTCGTATTATCTCAACCATGTCTGTCGTTTGTTGTACCATCTCAGGTCCCAACATTCAACGTTCACCTACTTCATCCAAGCAAAGTGGTTTTCTGCACTTCCTCCCATACAACGCTTCATAAGGCGACATGCCTATACTAGCGTGAAAACTATTGTTGTACTCGAATTCCACCAAAGGCAGATGGTTGTCCCAACTCCCCTTGAAATCCATAACGCAAGATCTTAACATATCTTCTAGAGTTAGAATTGTCTGTTCACTTTGTATATCCGTTTATGGATGATACGTCGTACTCAATCTCAAATGCGTTCCCATTTGCTCTTGCAAACTCCTCCAAAAGTTTGACGTGAATCATAGGTCACGATCGGACACAATCGAAACAGGTACTCCATATCTAGAAATAATTTCCTTGACATAAAGCGCAGTTAGTTGCTCTAGATTATACCTTACTCCTAATGGTAGAAAGTGAGCCGATTTCGTCAATCGATCCACTATTACCCAAAAAACATCGTATCCTTTTCTCATTGTTGAAGTCCCACCACAAAGTCCATGGTGATATTATCCCATTTCCACTCCAGAATCTCTAGTGGATGCAACAATCCACTCGGTCTTTGGTGTTCAGATTTACCTTTCTTAAAAGTTAAGCACTTACTAACATATTCTGTGATCTCCCTCTTCATGTTCGGCCACCAAAAGTTCTGACGAATGTATCGAGTACCTCAGACTATGGGCCTCCCACATAATCTCTTCTTTTAAATCAGAATTATTTGGAACCCAAATTCTTCCTTCAAAACGAAGTAATCCTTCTTTATCAAGGTTATACTTAGTCTTCACATCATCTTTCATTATCTTTTTCATTCGCTCACATTCTTCAGTACTTATCTGTACTTCCTTAACCCGTTCCACTATCGTTGGTCAAGTCTCTATTGAGAATAACATCTCCACCGTTTCACTTAGTAACTTAACTTCTAACTTCATCCTTGCCATCTCTGTTATTAACTCATTCTGAGTCGTTAACATTGACAGCTTTTCCCTCCCATTCCGACTTAACGCGTCGGCTACTACATTCGCCTTTCCTGGATGATACAGGATATCATAATCGTAATCCTTTATCAACTCTAACCACCTTCTCTGCCTCATATCCAACTCCTTCTGTGTGAAGATATATTTTAGACTTTTATGGTCCGTGTATATCTCACACTTTTCTTCGTATAAATAATGTCTCCATATTTTTAAGGCAAAGACTACAACTGCCAATTCCAGGTCATGAGTAGGATATACCTTCTCATAATCTTTTAACTGGCGTGACGCATACGCAATGACCTAGACATGCTACATGAGCACGCAACCCAGTCCTCTATGTGAAGCATCGCTATAAACTACAAAATTACCGTATCATCTGGTAAGGATAATACATGTGCCTCACTCAACCTCCTTTCTAGTTCTTGAAAACTATTTTCACACTTTTCTGTCCACTCATACTTCACCAACTTTCTTGTCAGATTTGTCAACGAAGTAGCTAATTTAGAAAAGTCTTGAATGAACCTTCTATAGTATCCCGCTAACCCCAGAAAACTCCGAACCTCGGTTGGCATTTTCGATTGCTCCCACTCATTTACTGCTTCCACCTTCACTGGATCTACTGATATGCCATCTTTATCTATAACATGTCCTAGAAACTGCACTCGTTCAAGCCAAAATTCACACTTCGTGAATTTCACATATAACTTCTCCCTCTATAGTGTTTCCAACACTATTCTTAAATATTCAACATGATCTTCTGGCATCTTTTAATAGACTAGAATATCATCAATGAACACTACAATGAACTTGTCCAAATACTGTTCGAACACTCTGTTCATCATATCTATAAATGTGGCTGGCGCATTTGTCAACCCAAACGACATAACCAGAAACTCGTAGTGCCCATAACGAGTTCTGAATGCCGCCGTCTTAGGTACATCCTCTTTCCTCACTTTCAGTTGATGATACCCCGTACATAAATCTATCTTAGAAAATACTTTGCCCCTTTCAACTAATCAAATAGATCATCGATAATGGGCAACGGGTATTTATTCTTGATCGTTAAGTTGTTCAACTTTTGATAGTCGATACAAAGTCGTAGCGACCCATCCTTCTTCTTTATAAACAATACCGGAGCTCCCCACGGAGACACACTCGGTTGAATGTATTTTATATCTAATAGTTCCTTTAATTTAACCATTAACTCCTTCATCTCCACTAGCGCCATTCTATATGGTGCCTTTGAAACTGGTGCCGTACCCGGCATCAAATCAATCATAAATTCTACATCCCTATCTGGCGGAATACCAGGTAACTCCTCCAGAAATACATCCGTGAAATCTTGAACTACCGCTATCTGTTCCAATGATGCTCCCACCCTTTGGGTATCCACCACATTACACAGATAACCCTTACACCCCTTCTTCAACATCTTCCTATTTTGTGTCATGGTTAGACAACAAGAACGTCCTGGTGATGTATTACCATAAAATACCACCTTTGGTTTCTTAGAAGGCCTTAGGTTTACACTTTTTCTATGACAATCTATTATCGCTCGATGGTTAATTAACCAATCCATACCTAGAATTACATCGAATTCTCTTAACCTTATCGGTAAAAGAGCTACCGATAATCTGTTGCCCCTAATATCTACGAAACAATTCCTATGAATGTTTTCAATTAGAATTATCTCTTCGTTTGTTACCTTAACGTCTAAAGGTATATCTAACTTTTCAGGGTTTAATCCCAGTTGCTTAGCAAATCCACATGCTATAAATGAACAAGTAGCACCCGAGTCAAATAACACATAAGCATTTATTTTGTGGACTGGAATGATACCTGTTACTACATCCGCTGATGTAATCGCATCTTGGACGGTCATATTAAACGTTCAGGCTGAGGGTCTACCCAATGATGGTGTTGGTCCAATAATGGATAAATTCCCAATAACAGAACCCTTACTACCCTCTGCCCCCTTTTTCGGGCAATTTCTTGCTATGTAGTCCATAGACCCACAAACAAAACTACCACGACTTTTCTTAGGATTAGGAAAGTTGGGAGATATGTGACCCTCCTGCCCACAATTATAACAACCCATTTTCCATTTTAGACAGACTCCCAGATGAGTCTTGCCACATGTCTTGCATGCCTCCATCCTACATTTAGGATCCCCTTATTTTACCGCAGTATTCCCAGGGTTAAAATTCTTCCTTTTTGGCATATTGCCACTACCACTGGCAACTTCTGCCTTATTTCCTCCCTCTCCTTTACTCTTATTCTTTTTTTCTTGTGGTATTGGGTCAACGCCTCACTACCACCCTCCGCTATAATTGTTTTTTCCAGAATGGTCCCATAGGACACACTCTAAAAAACCAAAATCCTACTATAGAGCCAGGGTTTCAGGCCCTTCTCAAACCTATGTGCCTTTCTCTCCTTCGTGTCCATTTAATGCGGAGCAAACCTTGCCGATTCATTGAATTTGGCTGTATATTGAGGAACCGTCATGTCCCCCTACTTAAGTTCTAGGAACTTAATCTCCATCCTCCCTTGCATGCTAGTAGGGAAGTAGTTCTCGAAGAATACCTTCTTGAACTATTCCCATGTAACAACATCAGCTCTAGCCCCACCCTGGTGAGCCTCCCACCAGTAGTTGGCTTCCCCCTTCATCATGTAGGTCGCAAAAGAAGTCTTTTGCGCCTCAGCTACGTTTGTAATAACAAACGCCTTCTCTTTTTCCTTGACCCATGTTTGGGCCTCCATTGGGTCCGTCGTTCCCTTGAACTCAGGTGGACCTACACTTTTAAATCCCTTAAAGGTAGTTGTTCGGGCTACCCTAGGTCCCACGGGTGCTCTACCCCCGGCTTGATTAAACGCAGCCATTAATAAATTAACGAATTCTTGCATAGGGTTATCAGGACCCCCCTGATTATCGTTTTGCGATTCCGCCTCTTGATTACATTGTCTTCTTCTTGGCGACATTTCTGATTAAATAAATAAATTTTTGTTATTACTTATTTGCTTACTTAGTTATTAGTCGTCGAATAATTGAACAATAACTCATACACAACAAAGCACATTACAAGAAAAACTTCCTTTTATTAATATGTTTCTTTATAGTTCAACACTATTTACAACTTGTTTTCCATAGCCAAAAGCTATTACATTTATATCCCGTGATTGACTTTCACAAAAATTGGGATTTACAAAAAGACTACCCTTTAATTATACAAAAGAGGGTTTTACGTCACTACACAAAAGTATTTACCATTCTACTTCTAATAATGCCTAATAGCATTCTCATGCTTCTTGTTCGCTAGAATCGACACAATATCTCGACTTATAGTATGTCGAGTATGTCCCGACTCAATAGAATAACAAGCTATTTTAAGCTTGAAATCCTCGTATACATTGTCATTTATATATGACATTCATGTTATCTTCTAGTCTTTCTCATCTAGTTTCTTACGAAGTTCTATGACCTCGTTCTTATAGTCTCTATCCTTATCTGTCATGAGTACTTTCTCATCATGCTCTATCTCAAAGTCTAAATCTGCAGACTCCTTGGCCCCATAGAGATCATTGATCTCCTCTTTACAGTCTTTTTCCATATTATGCAACAGTACGCGTTACGGTCAAGCACTGAGAGGTACATTGCCCTCATCGTCTCTGTAGGTGTTGACTCTAAGGCAGGCATCAACGTATTAACCGATGTTACCTCCATATCATCCTCCACATCTATCATCATATTCAAATATGATGCCAATCCCATCGTCTCCTCGGAATAGTCCTCCTCCGAATAATATTCCTCGGGTCTGATTCTTCTAAAATCACTAAAGGTATCTCCGCTATAGGCATAGGTACTGACTCTACTCTGTTCACGGACTCCTCGTTCACCACATGTATATCCCTATACATCAAGCTATTGATTGATATCTACAATAACACATAAAAAGTTGATTAGTATATAATACACAATAATATAAGCACAAATCACATTTAATCCATTTAGGGTTACTTTCCATCTTTTAAATCTTTCGGTACTGAGTTTCCTCAATACCTTATTAACTCATTTGACTCGAGTTAACTTTCTTTGGACCTTTCCTTTCCTAACGAGGTTATTAGTGTAAGGTTCTTCCCCCCTTAATTTTTATAACCTAATGCTTTGATACCAACCTGTGACGCCCCCAAATCCGGGTATCTTCCAACCCGACAGATGGTGCTCCACGATACTATAATTCATACAGTCATTCCATTGAGACAACAACAAAATGATTGTATTTACTATCTTTGTATTACAATAATACCGAATCTTATCCCAGGTTCATAAACCGAATACATTCTTTATTCTTCACAAGTATATTACATACAAATACACTAATCTATTATAGGACGATTAACTGTCCATCTTAGCTTTGCCTTTATCTCTTTTAGAACTCTCAGTTCGTTTAGCTTTAGCTACAATCATATGGTTCAAGCAAGAGTGAGCATAATAAGCTCAGCAAGTCTAACAAAGAATCATATGAATATCACCTTGAGAATTATATGCTTAACTTCCATAACTGAACAATTAACTACTAAGCACTATGAAACATTTGACTAGTATTTCTCATTTCATAACAATGATTCCAAAGTATATATAATAACTTAGGAATTCTGAACCGGTCAAAAGACCATGAACATACTCTTTTCATTTTCATACTTGAAAAGGACATCCGACACTAAGGCCATCCATCCGTCTTTACTTACGAGCACTTCTAGGTGATCAGCCTATTGTACTCTATGTTGATCAACACTCTTCTATTAAACGTATTTACGTTTAACATTTTGCAACCTCGCGTGCCCATCGAATACTCGATGAAAATACTTTTTTTTATGCATAGACAAACTTACATTTACATCCGTACCAAATACTTGGCATAAGATAGCGTTAACAGTTCTATATCGAAAGACTTGTACACAAATAAATCAATTCTTCAAGACTTGTCTAGCTGAGTCAAAATAGGCATCGACTCTTTCTTTAAAACCATTCATGCATCTTATAACATGAATCATAGAAAACTTGGCTAACACGGAGGTTAGACAAGCGTTAAGAAAAACATTCCTTCAAGCGTCTTCGAATATAATATTCAATCAACTCTCAGTCTTTACAAGATCTACATGATATATTCACATAGCACACTGTACTTAGTTTACAAACAACTAACTTTATTATTTTAACCAACTTCTTTCTCTTCTATGTCTTACTTGAATTTATCTCGTTTAATAAAGGCAATTCGACTTACTATGTTTCGTTATGACTTGTTAATGTTCTTACGTTATTAACCGACATTCGATCATTATTGGTGAAGTACCAACGTTGAATCATCATTCATGGTTTACTTGTAACATTATTGCGTTCTTTGTTTAATTTTTAGTAAGCCATACTAAATCTTCTAACGTATTCACTTATAAGTGATTTAAGGTTAGCCTTATTATGTAAATTAAGTACCTTCATGTCTCACTATTTGGTTTACCTTCCATTAGAATTAAAACCTAACTTGGTCAACCTTTTTACACTACACAAGCGCTACTTGCCACGGCATCCCTAAATATAAACTTCACAATGACGCCAATTAATAGAGGACAAGGTTTATCCGTATTGCTGCAATACGATCATTTTGTCTTTGAGTTTGGCGATCTTGGCGGCCTTTAATGCACCAGTTAAGCGGAGACAGTTGGTTTTTCCAACGAAACTCTCAGCTTCATAACTTATTCGTTTTACATCCGAATTGGCTCATTCGAAAGCCCACAACTCACAAATTATATACTCTAGGTGTTCATATAAGAATTTTACATTTTTGAATCTGTTAACTTGGAATTCACCTTTTGGTTTATTTTGAGCAATAGTTTATCATTTTCGAGCATTCAATACTCATTTTCTTTGTTATAAGTCGAAATTCGACGATTCTCAATTCCACAACTCTTAAATACCCTATCTCACGTGTTGGAATTGAAAACCAACGTTTTCAAGTCACACGACAACTTTTGACCCTTAATTTGAGATTTTTACGTTTTTGACGTTTAACGTGTGACACCCCCAAATTCGGGTACTTGAATTCCACGGGATTTGGTGTTCACTGTACAAATATCATCTAACTATCTACCCATAACAAATGCAAACCATGCAATAGATAGAAATAAAATCTTCCCCTTATGGGGTTACAATATCCGAATAATAAACATCATTCCAGTTTGAACTAACCTTAAACATCTGTGCGAAAATATAAATAATAAGTCTTAAACAACATCATTAACTCAAGTCTAACATAAATACATCATCAAATAAAATAACAAGTCTTCATCATTTGTTAACTTTGCCCTTGCCCTTACTAGTGGAAGGTTCATCAGTTCTTTCGTTCTTAACTGCAATGTTATTATTAAGCAAGAGTGAGCACTATTGCCCACAAGTATAATAATTAAATAACAGTATAATAACATGCGAGTAAATTAAAGACATCTAAATAAAATTTCAACTTTTGAATCAAGAATGAATAATGAGAATCAAAAGAATTCTAAGGGTCATAAGACCTTGAACTATGTCCTAGGTTATCAAGGGTTATACTTGAAACCTTTAACAGTCATAAGACTATGGACCTTTCTACTCGTACTTAGGGGGATCAGCCCTTAGTACCATACTGTGCACAATATCTTAACGCTAATGCATAAGTAAATCCCTTTGTAGGGTTGTTCATCTCAGTTTGACATTCGAGTTTGCACCAAAGGAAGTTTGGTTTGGATAATTCATCAAGGGTTCTGAAATTTAGAACGCTCATCAACTATGGACTAGTCGAATCAATAAGGGTTCGCTAGTCTAATAGTGTTCAATAATAATGATATTCAAATTGAATAATAATCTTAAGGAGTATATAATAGAACTATTATTGTATAACAAAATCATACTTTGAAAAGATAATCAATCTTTAATATAATAATTCGAACTTGAATAATAGTAATGATAATTACTCGAGGTAAATAATAAACTTGAACAATAATGACAAGTAGGGTTAGGAAACTTGCCTCGTGTGTAGATTACACTTTAACTAAGCACGTTCTTTGAATTTAATCCTATATACCATTCACATTCACAATACCAGTTAATTATAACTTAACTAATCATCATAAACTCATTCTCTTTGTCTAATTTAATTATTGACTATACTTGGTCAATTTATCACATTTACTGCCACATAATATCACTTCATGAATAATAATCTAATTATGAATTCAATAATTCAATCCACATGTAATTATGTTATTTACATGTTAAACAACTATTTTATCGTCACATTATACTTCTAACATGTTTACATGTTCATTACATTAATTCACTAACACATTGTTAGACTTAAACATTTTAAAAATCTCATTCTTGAACTTTACGGAGAGTGGTATTTGCATTTCACTATTATATACATGATCTTTCATATTGCTATTCACACGATAGTATTATTACGGACACTTATATTGCGCTGCTCGAATCATGGCGTTATTGGCCTTGATGGCTATGGCACGGGAAATATACAGTAGCAAAGGGCAGGTGCATGCGTAGCGACGTATACGTAAATGAAATGGCGAGTTCAAAAATCGCAGAACATGCCAATTTCTCCCAATTTCTTATTTTCTACTCGAAATTAGAAATACCCACATGTTATAATTCATGTATAAACACAACCCAACATTTATATACTGACATTAACAAATTTAAACACTTAATAACAAATTTAAAGCATGCAATTTCACTGACTTTGATGTTCATGAAGGTTTAGAAAATAAAACATGAAAATTGTCACTACGGATTCGTTATAACACCGAATCCATTTATTTAAACTTTGGTCTCTTCGTATTAACATGCATAACAACTTACGAGTGTAAAATTTGGGGATAATATATGATCAATACATAAAATATCACGTATAAGGCCATAAGGCCATAACCCATACTATGTAATTTTGCAGCAATTATATACGACATGTTTTCATGACACTGATGACATGGTTTACATAATATGTATAATTAAACACGATTTGATATGTCATAACACACATACAACCCATAATCATTACTCCTAACCCAAATACAGAGGTTAAACCAAAAACTTTAAAAGCCATTTTCATGAAAACTAAAAATACGTGAAGTAGAAATTGGGAAGGAGGAGATTACCCTGTAGAGTATAAAAGATGATCAATGATGATCCTTTCACAAATATTTGATTGATTACACACTCACAATCTTTTATCAATCTCACAATTTCTCTCTGTGAACTCTAAATTATGCTCTGCTTATTCTCTAGACTTAGGAATAAAAATGAAATGGGTAAAACCCATGGGGCCACCAAGTAAAGTGAATACTTGGTGGATAAGTTGAAGAGGAGGTGGAATAGTAAGGACATGGCCATTTGGACCATTTTGCCCCCATTTGGATTTTCTATAAATACAAAGCTTAGGTTTGACTTTTGATGATTTATAAACATTGTCCAATACATATTGAGAGAGAGAAAGAACTAGAAACATATAATCAACCTACCTCCAAGCAAACCAAAAGACGTTTATCAAAATGCGAAGAACGAAAAAGGTAATATTCTCGTAAACAATAGTCTTCATCTTTTTCGATTTCTTTCTCATAGAGAATCGTAGATTAGTGGAGCATGTTTAGTGAGGAGGAATAAGGATGACTATTAATAATGAAAACATTGATAAGTCATGATCGAATAGAAATCATAAGCGTTTACGTAAAATAAAACCATAGAAAGTAATGAACGTTAACTTAGTTATGATTGGACGAGTTGAAAACCATCATAGCTAGGGTATGTGCATATTGGTTGGTTAGGGTGTAGATGATGAATAAATGGAGTGTTCCATTTGATTTGGCTTATAGAACACGAGTAACGAAGTTATGGCGAATTTTGCGAAAATAGACGTTATGTGACAAACGAGATTTTTGTATTTAATTTTAATATTTATTGAATTAAATAAATATTTTTCGATGATTTAATTATTGGATTAAATAATTATTTGATGCAATTGTGATAGATTAATTTAATTATATGTGTTACATTTATTAAATTAATGTGGAGAATAATTATTATTCAAGTATGTAATTACGTGAGCTTGTTGAATTAAATGAATTATTTAATTAAGCATGATGTTATTTAATTAATTTAATTATTAATTAGAGAGTTAATAATTGGACATTATTTATTAATGAGAAAATTAAATATATGACTATGTGAATTTATGAGAAGTTATTATATTTTATTTATATTAAATAAGTTATTTGATTTATTGTGCAAGTGGGTGTGACATTAATTAAACAATATTATAAAGCTTTTATTAAATTAAATGATTTTAAAACCTTTTCTTTCTAGCCAAACAAGGCCTTATTGGGAGTTGGGATCAGTTACCCATGATTGGTTAACTAACCACAACGCGTCAGTTCATTGAATAAGACGTCTCCTTTTCTTTCACTTTTATTCCTAAGTCTAGAGAATAAGCAGAGCATAATTTAGAGTTCACAGAGAGAAATTGTGAGATTGATAAAAGATTATGAGTGTGTAATCAATCAAATATTTGTGAGGAGGTGAAGGTGTAATTACGTGGGAGAGATTTAAAGAAATGTTCTTCGAAATGTATTTCCCGACCAGTTCACAGAACCAGATGGAGGTTCAATTTCTAGAGCTGAAGTAGGGGAATATGAGCGTACCTGACTATGCGGCTAAATTCGACGAGTTGGCAAGGTTTGCCCCGTACCAAGTACACACAACGAGAGAAAGGCCAGAAGATTCGAACAAGGACTAAAGCCTTGGGTGTACAACAAAGTATCAATGTTTCAGTTAAACACGTTTGCTAGAGTTTTGGAAAAGGCCATCCTCGCTGAAGGTGGGAGCGATGCGGTGACCAAGTACAATCAAGATCAGAAGAAGAAGAAGAAGAAGAAGAGTGAAGGTGAAATTAATAACAAGGCCAGTGGAAGTAGCACAGGAGGTGGAAATTTCAATCAAAAGAAAAGGTGAAACGACAACTCATCATCGGGGAATCAGCAAGGTAATCAAAAGAAAAGAATAGAAGCATGCCCGACTTGCGGGAAAGCCCATCTAGGAGTTTGTATGAAAGGAAAAAGGGTGTGCTATAATTGTGGTCAGGAAGGCCACATAGCACCAAACTGTCCAAACCCAAAGAAGGGTGCTTGTTTTACTTGTTGTTCGAAGGACCATCTGGCAAGAGATTGCCCTAAAAAGGGATCAGGAGGAGCAGTATCAGGAGGTAACCGTGGAAATAATAGTGGAAATACCTTAACCATCATCGGACCACCTGCAACAAATCGACCGACCGCTAGAACTTTCAATATAACGGCTGCAAGATGCAATCCAGTCTCGTGATGTGGTGTCAGGTATCATTCCGATCAATGAAATTAATGCTTATGTTTTGTTTGATTCGGGTGCTACCTGTTCCTTTATATCCGAAGACTTTGCTAATAGTTTAGATTTACTTATGGATGAGTTGGAATATCCCATGAATATAGAAATTGTGAATAGAGAGATAATTCATGTTAAGTACGTGTTTAAGAACTGTAGAGTGGATATTAAGGGTAATATCATGAACGTAGATCTTATTCCTATTCGACTTAGGGAATTTGACGTTATTTTGGGAATGGACTGGTTATTCAATTACGGGGCTGTAATTAATTGCCAAAAGAAGCGTATTAACCTTATGACTCCGTCAAAGGTTGTGTTTTATGGTAGCAAGTCGCCTAGACAAGCGAGTTGTCTGACGATGATGCAAGCCAAGAAGTTATTAAGATAAGGCTGTGTAGGATACTTAGCTTACATAGTCGACTGACGAAAAGAGAATCCAAAGGTAGAAGAGATACCGATTGTGAGGGATTTCGTTGACGTATTTCCAAACGATTTACCAGGACTTCCACCAGATAGAGAAGTAGATTTTGTGATCGATTTGGCGCCTGGAACTGCTCAAATATCGAAGGCACCATACCGAATGGCACCAGTAGAGATGAAGGAATTAATGGTACAACTTTAAGAATTGCTGGACAAGAAGTACATTCAACCGAGCGTATCACTGTGGGGAGCGTCGGTGTTGTTTATGAAAAAGAAGGACGGATCGATGCGACTCTGCATCGACTACGGAGAACTAAACAAGGTCACAATTAAGAATAGATATCCATTACCAAGAATCAATGACCTATTTGATCAACTGAAGGGAGCAAGATATCTTTCCAAGATAGACTTGAGAAGCGGTTATCATCAACTGAAGGTGAGACTGGAGGATGTATCGAAGATAGCGTTCAGAACGCGTTATGGTCACTACGAATTTTTAGTAATGTCGTTTGGTCTTACGAATGCTCCTGCAGCATTTATGGGACTAATGAATGGTGTGTTCAAGCCATTTTTGGACAAATTCGTGGTGGTATTTATAGACGACATTTTGGTATATTCCAAAACCAAAGAAGAACACGAAGAACATTTGAGGTTAACGTTGGAAGTATTGAGAAGGGAGAAGTTGTATGCTAAATTTTCGAAATGCGAATTCTGGATCGAGCGAGTACAATTTCTTGGTCACGTGATCGATAAAAATGGAATTTTGGTAGATCCATCAAAAGTCGAAGCAGTGATTAACAGGGATCAGCTGAGAACGCCGTCAGAAGTAAGAAGTTTTCTTGGATTGGCAGGATATTATAGAAGGTTCATACAAAACTTTTCCAAGATCGCAACTCCGTTAACGAATTTAACTCGAAAAGCTGTGAAATTTGTTTGGACGGATAAGTGTGAGGAAAGTTTTCAAAAATTGAAGAAGAGATTGAGTATGGCACCTGTGTTATCCCTTCCGGATGATACAAGAAATTTTGTTGTTTTTAGCGATGCGTCGTATAAAGGACTTGGTTGTGTGCTTATGGAAAACGGCAAAGTCATTGTGTATGCATCACGGCAGTTGAAGGATAACGAGAAGGGATACCCAACCCATGACTTGGAGTTAGCTGCAGTTGTTTTTGCTTTGAAAATTTAGAGGCACTATCTCTACGGGGAGAAGTGTGAAATATATACGGACCACAAGAGTCTGAAATATATTTTCATGCAGAAGGATTTGAATATGCGTCATAGAAGATGGTTGGAATTAATTAAGGATTATGAGTGTGAGATTTTATACCATCTGGGAAAAGCAAATGTGGTTGCCGACGCCTTAAGTAGAAAGGGTCGTGAGAAATTGATGATGTTGACTGCTCATGATGAACTAAATTCAGAAATGGAAAAACTGGAGTTAGAGGTTGGTTAAGTATCCAATAGAAATTGATGAGAAGCTATTTCAGATGCAATCTGGTACCACCCTACTAGATAAAGTTAAGGAGGCTCAGCTTCAAGACGAAGAATGTAAAAAGGTGACAAATAAGATATCTGAAGGAACCGAACCAAGATTTAAGATGGATAAGGAAGGAATACTGAGATTTTAGAGTAGAGTTTGGGTACCACCAGTACAAGAGATTAAGGAAGATATCTTGAGCGAGGCTCATAGTTCACGATATTCGATTCACCCTGGTAGTACCAAAATGTACCAAGATCTTCGACAACATTTTTGGTGGCCGAATTTGAAACGTGATGTTGCAAAATGTGTTGCCAAGTGTCTGACCTATCAAAAAATGAAAGTAGAACATCAGAGACCGAGTGGATTGCTACATACAACCGCTAGAGATCCCAGAATGGAAATGGGAACATATTACAATGGACTTCATGGTCGGCCTTCCGACGACTCAGAAAGGCTACGACACAGTATGGGTTATAGTTGACCGACTGACGAAATCCGCACACTTCCTTCCTATCAAAATCAGATTCAACTTGGATCAGTTGGCAAGGCTATACGTAAAAGAGATTGTTTCGAGACACGGAGTTCCGGTGTCAATTGTTTCTGATAGAGATCCACGCTTCACATCGAATTTCTGGAAGCGTCTTCAGGAATGCATGGGTACGCAATTGCGAATGAGTACAGCTTACCACCCTCAAATAGACGGGCAAAGCGAGAGAACGATTCAAACATTAGAGGATATGCTAAGAGCCTGTGTGATGGACTTTAAAGGAAATTGGGATGATCATCTACCGCTTGTGGAGTTCGGATACAACAACAGTTACCACGCTAGTATTGGCATGCCGCCTTATGAAGCGTTATACGGCAGAAAGTGCAGAACTCCGCTTTACTGGGATGAAGTTGGTGAGAGACAATTGCTAGGGCTAGAATTGGTACAGCAGACAGCAGAAATAATCAAAGTGATTCGAGCACGACTGGTAGCGGCTCAAGATCGACAGAAGAAATACGCTGATACACATCGTAAAAATATCGAGTTTGAATCAGGTAGTTATGTTTTCTTGAAGGTCTCTCCCTGGAAGGGAAAGATCAGGTTCGGAAAGAAAGGAAAATTGAGCCCAAGATTCATTGGACCCTTTGAAGTACTGAGAAGAATCAGAGAAGTTGTGTACGAGGTAGCCTTACCTCCAGCACTCGAGAATGTCCACAACGTTTTCCACGTTTCTGTATTACGACCATACAAAGACGATTACAAGCATGTAATTGAATATGAACTCCTACATTTTGAGAAAGACTTATCTTATGAAGAAATTCCTGTCCAAATTGTCGACCAAAAAGAACAAGTTCTCAGAAATAAAGTTATACCTTCTGTTAAGGTAATTTGGAGGAACCACAACGCTGAAGAAGCTACGTGGAAACTCGAAGAGAATATGACGAAGAATTATCCTCAATTATTTACTTAATTATTTGTAAACGATTCTGGGGACAGAATCTTTGTAAGGGTGGGAAGAATATAATGGGTCGAATTTATTGAGTCGTGATTCTGGGGACAGAATCCTTTTAAGGGGGGAAATATGTGACGAACGAGATTTTTGTATTTAATTTTAATATTTATTGAATTAAATAGATATTTTTTGATGATTTAATTATTGGATTAAATAATTATTTAATGCAATTGTGGTAGATTAATTTAATTATATGTGTTACATTTATTAAATTAATGTGGAGAATAATTATTATTCAAGTATGTAATTATGTGAGCTTGTTGAATTAAATGAATTATTTAATTAAGCATGATGTTATTTAATTATTAATTAGAGAGTTAATAATTGGACATTATTTATTAATGAAAAAATTAAATATATGACTATGTGAATTTATGACAAATTTTTATATTTTATTTATATTAAATAAGATTTTTGATTTATTGTCCAAGTGGGTGTGACATTAATTAAACTATATTATAAAGCTTTTATTAAATTAAATGATTTTAAAACCTTTTCTTTCTAGCCAAACAAGGCCTTATTGGGAGCTGGGATCAGTTACCCATGATTGGATAACTGACCACAACGCGTCAGTTCATTGAATAAGACTCGACCCGTGGTTCAGTTTCTTGGATTGGGCTTGACTTACATTAAAATTGGGCCTTGACTTGGGCTTACTTACTCAATTCATTGGGCTTGCTATTAATCGAAGTCCAATTGAATTCTACCAAATCTTTAACTTAAAATCCAATGAGAACTATTCGTATTTTACGTGTATATCTCACGTATCCTCTTCGTCTAATACTCATACGATATTCATATTATACGTTATACTATTTTTCCTACCATACTCGTATTCGAACTAGTATAATACTCGTATCTCATACGTATAATAACCTAAATGTTTACACGCACTACATTTCCCTTTCGAAAATCTCTTTCGCTAACCCTTAGGTTTTACATCAGCAAGCAAAAACTTCGTTTGCCATAACCGAAACATTATCGGATATTCCATTATATCTTTATATTCTATCATTACGCATTTCTCAGAATTTCGAACCTAAGCTTCGAACGAAATCGGATGAATAGTGTTTTTATGAGAAAATTCTTGAAAAACATTTCTTTTCATCTTGATAATTCAAAACAATTAATCCTAGCACATAGCCAGAATACTAACCACATTCTAGGTCATAGAACGACCCTCAAACATCTTACTCACATAATTAATCAATTAAATTCATTTAATCCACATAATCAAATAAAAATTTAATTCATTAAAAATATGAAATTCTCGGGCGTTACAAACGAGCTTCAGCGTCAACATGAAACTATGGATGCTCCTACTATATTTCTGCACATCAAGTAGTTAATTGTGTGGAAAGTAGGACTGAAAGATATCAGATATCTTAGGAGCTGTTTCGATCTAGAATAACCGATGACACTACAGTATAGACAAAACTCTTTAATATGATCAATATGATTGAACATTTAGGACAACAAGTTTTGTCATGGATGGAGAGATGAGCCAAGATTTGATCTTGCAGTCACTTAAGACTCCTCTCACAATTGTTGTGAATTTTTTATATGAACAAGATAGATATCAACTTCGCTGATTTGCTTAACATGTTGAAAAAATGTTGAGAGTCACTTTCCAACCAAGAAAGACCAAGTCTTACTGGTAGGGGTCAAAGGATCTTTTAAAAAGAAGATTGATTCTAAGAAGGTAAATAGAAAAGGCAAAAACAAAAGATAATAAGAACAAAACTGATACAGATAGCAATGAAGTTTGCTTCCACTGCAATAAGCCTGGACACTGGAAAAAAAAATGTGAGAAGTATCTTGTAGAGGCTAACCAGAAGAAGCTTAGTGAAGCTTCTGTTACAAATATAGTTTTTGTTCATGATTGGAATAAATTTTTCTTTAAGTCAAGGTTCTACTTGGGTATTGGATACCGACTTTAGTTATCATAAATATAGATTTATGAAGGGACCAAGAAGAAGTAGAAAGCTAAACAAAATTAAGTAATCCTATGTGTGGGAAATGAAGCAAAGGTTGCTACATTAGTCATATGAACTTATTGTTTAGCATTGCCTACGAGGAAGTCTATTAAGTCAATAAGTTGTTATTGTATTCCAGTTCTCGTTAGAAACATTATTTTCATTTTGTTGTTGGACAATGAAATCTTTGGTATTATATTTAAGAACAATTGTTGTTCTATTTATAATAATAATGTTTTGTATTGAACTGGAATATTACGTAATAGATTTTGTATATTTGACTTATGTGAAAATAATTTTTCAAATTGAACAAACTAGTATAAGAAAAGGAGATGATCATTAAAAGAGTTGAATGTGTGTATTTGCTGAAATACAAGTGTTTATTTGAAAGGTTCAAAGAATTCAGAAGTGAAACAAATTGGCAAAGTATTAAGATTCTTTGATTAGATCAAGGAATAAATACTTGTGCAATAAGCTTCTAGATCATCTCAAATGATTTTCTTATAATGAACGCTTCGTGATACGCAATAATATATTGATGTATCTAAAAGGAAAAATCATACCTTGTTAGACATGGTGCGGTCCATAATAATTTTATCGACATTCCAGTATCCTTATGGGGTAATATCCTAGAAATGGCTGCATATCTATGAAAAGGTAACCTCAAAATTCGACCCCAAGACTCTATAAGAGTTATGGACATGGAGGATTCCTAATCTTAAGAATGTTAAGATAAGGGGTTGTCCAGCTTATGTGAAAAAGGTTTCAAAGGATAAGCTTGGGACAAAAATTTGACAAGTACAAATTTGTGGGACATCCTAAAGTAAGTTTAGGATATATGTTCTATAATCCTACTTAGCAAAAGGTGTTTGTTTCGAAACTCGCTACCTTCTAAGATAAAGGTGTTTATCATTGAAGGAGCTAGTGGGAGGATAATAGATCTTGAAGAGTTCAAGAACCACAAAACAGTATAAGTCAAATAAATGGAACCTATAGAAAAGACCTATTGTACCACAACCGAATCGTAAATCTGGAATAGTACCAAAGATACCTAGGAGGTATGGATTCATCATAGATGATGATGATGAGGTACACATCATAGAAGATGATGATCTAGTTAAATACGATGAGTTAAGAGTTGTAGACACTCAGAGAAATGGATTGAAGCAAGCTTCTCAAAAATGGAACATTCATTTTGATGAAAAATTCGAAAGAGTTTGATTTTATCCCAAATAAGAATGAACCTAGTGTGTACAAAATGGTCAGTGGGAGCGTCGTGACATTCCTAGTATTATATGTTGATATACTACGGATAAGGAATGACATACAAATGCTACAATCAGTAAAGATAAAGTTATCTAAATATTCCTCCATGAATGATTTGGGAAGATCATCTTAATTGGGGATAAAATCTATATAGATAGATTCAAGAGGATGCTCGACTTAACCCAAGGAACGTATATTCATTTGGTGTTAAAGTCGTTTAGCATGGCAAACTCCAAGAGATGTCTCATGTTGATGAGCCATGGAGTGTATCTCTCTTAATAATCCTCATACACTCCTAAAAGAGAGATCGCATGAGTGACAATCATGTATATAATGAAATATACGAGACCTGATGTTTATTGGTCATATTCTGGAGAAGATCACTGTAAGACATTGAAAAATATCTTAAAGTACTTAATCGGCACTAAGGATGTGATTAAAATGTATGGTAGGTCTAAATTAAAACTAAAGGGCTTAACAGACTCAAGTTTTTTTTTAAACAGACCGAGACGACAGAAAATCTACTTTAAGGTAAAGTGTTACCTTGAACGGTGGTGCAGTGAATTAGAGAGGTTTCAAACGACAAAGAGTTGTTGGTTTAGCGATAAAGACAAAGTATATAACTATAAATGAAGCTACAAGTTAATTGTTTGGATGAAAAGTTCATTACAGAACTAGGAATAGTTCCTAAGTCTCATCTTGGATCTAAACATGTGTTGTGGCACTTTCATTTGATTATAGGAATCATTGAAAGGTGTGAAATCACTATAGAGATAGTGGACTCTCAAGAACAACATTAAATATCCATTAACTAAAGCTTATCCAATAGCAGGATAATCGTCACTTAGAGAAGAGGGGGAATGAGATACCATGGCGATTGACTTTAATGCAACTAGGAGATTGAAAGTAGTATGCACACAAGCCAATCATGTTTGATTATAAAGCATATACTTTATAACAATCTTATTCATTTATTAATAAAAAGTATTAATTTATTAAAGACTTTTAATTATCTACATGATGCTGCTTTATAATATAAGATAAACCCATAGTTTTAAGCAATACTTTAAGAATAATGATTATGATCATTCTAATGAGATCTAAATTCTTAGAAAGCTTAAAACTAAAATAATTCCCAATCGTTGGATTACTAAATTGGGGATTAGTGAATCTGGATAGATTGGTACATACGTTGCTTACTCATTGGATGATTATGATTGATCTTGTGATCATTTATGTGGAGACACTAAAGCAAGTATGTAGGTGCTTATTAGCGATTAAGTTCACTGAACGTGGCTCGCTAAGAAATGCCTAACGAAGTTTTAATTGTCTCTCAATAGGAATTTCTGTAGTGATAGTAGTACAAGTGATCCTTGGACTTAAGATCATCATAGTATCTTGTGTATGATGAATTATACTTTGACTTATTCCTTAAGACCCTTAGGGTATATCAAAGGGTATGTTTGGGTATAATAAGTCGTACATGGAGATAATGTATGATCAATAAAGAATCTACTGATTCTAGTAAAAGAAGAGAAATGTCCTATGTGATTCGATAAATGACAACCCAAAGAGTCCTTGGCGGCGTAATGAAATTAGAAAGGAGTTTCTAATTTGCATTATTTGGAGTAAAGTGCATTTAAGAGTCGAAATACATATAATTAAATAAAATAAGACTTGACAGTAATGTATGTCTTATATTTAATTGAGACATTGTATGGTGGAAGGATTGAATTGTATAGTAACTATTTACTCAAAGGTTCTTTTATGATTAATGTTGAAATCTATATTATCTGAAAAGTCGTTAATCGCTATAAGGAGGCTTATCCCTATTATAGAAAAAAATATTATTTACTTAAATAAATTAATAGTTTTATTTATTTATTTAAATGAGATTAAATTATTCTAATTGATTTATTCACAACTCTGCTTAATATGGAGAACCTAAAGGGTCACACCATAAAAGAAAGAATAATTATTTAAGAAGTTAATGGCATAATCGTAATAATAAGTTAAGTATATTTAATTTAATCTATGGTGATAGAATAAATTAAATAGCTTAATATTTATTATTTAATATTTTGAAAATATTAAATATAAATTAATAAAAGGAGTCTTATTATTATTATTATTATTATTATTATTAAAATTTCTAAAGGAGTTTGGGAATTAATTAATAAAAGTACTCTCATATATTCCTAATAGTATTAGGAGACTAATTAATTAAAAGAGTTTAATTAATTATTCCTAATAAGATTAGGAGCCTAATTAATTAAAGGAGTTTAATTAATTAAAATAAAACTCAATTCCTTAATTGTTAAGGAGGGTTGCCTGTATATATAAATAAGAGGAGTCTTATTATGGATGGGTTGGTTGATACTTTCACAATACACGTGAATACGTAATTCCAATAGTTGGGAGAGTACCCTTTTCTATGAGAGATAGAAAACTAGGGTTTTGTCAAATATATATCTTCTTGAATCTTTCTTCTTCCTTGGTGGATCACCCCTAGAGGCCAAATAATTGGGTGGCTAACGTTGATCAAAGGAAGGAACCAAACACGGTGGATTCAAGATGAACGCGAAAAATTTTTGGAGGTGAACTTGTACATGAGGAAGCTCGAATCTTCAAGGGTATGATTCTTGTTCTTTATCTTTTCGTTTAATTAATAATTGCGCATAATGGATTATCCGGGTATATGGTTTGTAAAATTTTAAAACTCTGATTTTTCCACATTTCCGGTTACTTTGTTAAATTTGATTGCGTTCATGAATATTACAAACCTAACATCATGTTGTTCTGTTCCAGTTTGATGAATTCCACCTCCTTCATGTGACGAATAATTTCTGAAAAGTACTTGTCGTTGAATAATTCCTGGAACTTCTCCCAAGACATCTTAAGTGCAGACAGATGAGTACGTTTTACGGATTCCCACCAGTAATCTGCCGCTCCACACAATATAAAGATGGCGAAGGGAACCTTTTGCTCCCAACTCCTTGAATCGCTTAGCAGTGACCAACCGTGAGTTGTCATTGTTTCCACCTGCTATTTGAACATGAATCTCTCTCGTTTGGTATTCCATGAATTGTAGAAAGCTCCAAAACATCCCATCGTTCATCATTTGGTTGGTGTTGTTGTTTACATGAGGATTATTGCCTTACTGATGCACATTATCCTGGTTATTGATTGGTGGTGTCTCAACAGTCTCATGTGCTCTATTGCTTATCTCAAAATTTTAAGATGTCATTCTCAATCATTGCCACAAAACAAGGGTTAATTGATATGCCACATATTATCCCTATATTCCGATCGACTAATTAAATAACAAATAAGCTTAGGTAGGACACACTAGCGAAGGATTTACTCGTCTCTCCCCTCCTAGTTCTAGCCTCAGATCTCTGTCAGAGATCATATACCTAAGCTCTGATACTAACTGTGATGCCCCCAAATAGGTCCACACAACCTATTCTAAATCGCAAAATAGATGGTACATAATTCAAATACAAACTTTATTTATACAACTATTAATTGTCGTGTAAAATACGATAAAACATACGCTGTGAGTTTTAATACAAATATTGTCTCATAGACAATATCCAAACATAAATAAAATCCTCATTACAATTATTGTCACACAATTTTTCAAAATAGTGAGGATTACTAAAATAACCATCTTGGTCCATTACTTCACTCCCCGACTAGTCCCAGCTACATTCTCGCCTCCTGAGAAGAACAATGGAACCAGAAGCAAAAGGGTGAGCTCAACTAGCCTAATAAATAATATTATGACTAAGATAATGTAGAACAAATTATCCTTAGTCCTCAACAGGGAAAAATCTGATAGAATACAATAGACAACAAGTTTTAGATCAACAACTAAAGTGGAAATAACAATCCATTAGAAGAGTTAAGTAGAGCATGATGTCTACTATCTTCTATGATTTAAAAGTCGTCCATAAATATTTTATCCCTGTAACACCAATCAATAAATATTTCAAATCAGCAGATTATCCATGCACTACGGGCCAAGGATATTCGTTTGTATCACCAGTGGTCATGATCATGCCAAACAACTGTCCATCTATGCACTACGGGCCAAAGAGGACTTTCACTACAACATTTGTCTGTAACATTACAGGTTATGATTATACCAATACACAATTCCTGGTCATAATCATACCAATCAACAGTCCATCTATGCACTACGGGCCAAAGATGACTTTCACCACAATATAAGCATGAGGATGATGACAATGATATAAGGAATAAATCCAGTGAGATCAAGGGTAAATATTAGAGATTTATAATTTAATTTATCCAGAGTTCAAGAATGTCTAAGTTGTCAACATAATAACTAATTGTGGAGTAAAATTTAATAATGATATTCATGTATCAAAAATAATTTGGACAGAAAATAAACAAATTTTGTCATAAATTGTACCCTGTGAATAGTACCCCGAGTGAATAGTATCCCGGATGAAAATATTGAAATTTAATAAGAAAGTTCATACCAATATTCCAATGAAACGATACTAGATGAAGAGCAAAACTCAAGGATATTCTATTAATTTCAGGGATTATAGAAGAAATACTTATCAGAGTAAGTGTAGATTTAGGAATATGAAACGAAATAATAGTACTTACATATTATAGAGTATGGAAGAAAATAATATTTCTTACGAATATTGAACGAAAATAATATCACATACCGTAGTAGGAGAGTAAATCTGACTTGTATAGCAGAGATATTCTTGAAGAAATATTTCACTATTAGCTACACTCAAAGTAAACTTATACTAGAAAGAAATACGCACAATATTATAGAAGAAGAATTCTCTGATTCTGGTGTGATTTTCATTTCTTAACTAAGCATCCTATTTATAAGAGAATGGCAGGGCACTATTTAATTACGGATGAATAGTAAAATTTCGGACGATTTCACGGGCGAGAATCTAATTTTTACTATTCATTATCGTGCAATAAAATATTCTAATAAAACAAAACTTTATATAAAATATAATATATTCTAATTATAATCTAATAAAACAAATAACTTTATATATAATATAAAAAGTATTATGTTTTATATAAAAAGTTTTCTGTTTTATTACTATTATTGTGACGAATGATTTGTTTGGGTTGTGATTCTGGGGACAAGAATCCTTATAAGGAGGGAATGATGTAACAATCCAGAATTTTAAATTGTAATTTTAAATATTTATTGAGTTATATAAATATTTAATGGATATTGTTGGGAGAGTGCATATTTTGATTTGATGTTTAAATGTAAATGCTCATGATTATATGTAAAGTCCTTGTCGACGTCGGGATTTTTAGATGTCCCTTTCCGTTATTTGTTCTTTGGTGTTCTCATTTTAGGTGAGATTTGTTTGAAAAAACAAGTGAAAAAGGTCCGATACGTGTATAATGTCGACGATGGACCGTTAAGAGTCGCCATTGGTTTTTTAAATGGTTGTATCAACACAACCGAGAAAAGGTTTGCACATTGACCCGAAGATATGACATCGCTAAACGAAGTCAGTGAAACCGAGATTCATTAGGGTTCGTGGACTTGGTTATGCGGAGGGAAGGTGTTAGGCACCCTCGACATCCGTGTTACCACTATGAGTGACTCTTTTCAAGAAACTATTATCCTAATGTGTAAAAGTGTGTGTGGGTCAATGTGTCGTTATTTGAAGTCAGAATACGGCCAACCGCCACGAAGGGAACTCCAAAGTGACAAAATGTAAAGAAAGTCGTATAAAGTGATCAACTGCCACGTAAGTAAACTCCAGTGCAAGACGAAAATATATATATATATATATATATATATATATATGAATCTGTTATCGAACTCATTGATGAGCACGATTTTACATCCGGTGATATTGTTTATATATATATATATATATATATATATATATATATATATATATATATATATATATATATATATATATATATAAAAGTGTAGTAAACGCACTGATGTAAAATCCGTGCTCATCAAACAATGTAAGTCCCATTTATATATATAATTATATATAAATATATATATATATATATATATATATATATATATATATATATATATATACATTTAATATATATATATATATATATATATATATAAAAGCAAATAAATGCTCGCATCAAGTTCTAGGCTCATCACATTTACATATTATATATATATATATATATATATATAAAGAAAATAAATGCTCTCGATGCTTGGCTCATCGAACAAAGTTCTAGCTAATATATATATATATTAAAGCGAAGAACGCCTGCATCAAGTCTAGGCTCAATCGAGACATAACTCATATAATGTTAGTAATATATATATATAATATTTATATATATATATATATATACTCTGATCAAAATGAAAACCACTGAATCAAAGTCCTGGAAAATGCGCATGAATACGACTTTCAACGTAAAGAAGGCTGTATGCAAAGATGAAGAGAAAGACTCTAAAGTGTGTGAGAAGGCTTACAGTTGACTGCCAAAGAAGACTTCTATATCATTAGAGTGGGTAAACACTGGCTTTTGTAGGTACAAAAGAGGCTATATATGAGCTCACAGGTGTTTAAAATAAGAAAGTACACTGCATGGGGTGAGTGCAGAGCAAATTGGGCAGGGCTTCCTCGCCGTTTTTTCTTGCAAAATGGGTTGTCCAAGCCCTCTATTTATAGGTAATTTAGCTACAGGTGTACCTGCAGCTGAGCCGCAGGTGTACCAGAGACAACCCGGGTGGGCCCGAGTTTTCGGGTTGGGTCGTCTCGAAGCACGTGCACTCAGGCACTGTAATGTCCACTTAAACTTTAAGAAGTGCAATCCGGGCATCCGTTTGAGGTATACATGACCTATTTCGGACCGTTGTTGTCGAGAGTTGTACGATGGCATGGGATCAGAGTTTGTACGAAGTCATTGAAGATGGGACGGTGCCCTCCGGTCTTCAAGCTTCAACTTTCATCCGTTACCCCACACAATAGTCACTCGGGATTGGTTAGTCTTGTGGGACATCGTTGCGTAGAGATGTAGAGACGTCGTGGCGTGGCATTGCGTTGGTGAGATGACGATGTAGCCCCTCACTGGTGTTATCGCCGGATTGGGATGATAAAGCAGACGTTGCTCATACTTCGCTGAGATTGGACTGCTGTAATTGTTTGAAAGTCTTTGTCATCTTTGAGGTATGCATGTTTTCCCGATGTTATCGCTGGGTTGGTACAGTGTATCTCATTGTGAGCGCCGAGATTGAAGCTGGTCCCATTTGAAACAAGCATTTCTGGAGTTATCGCCAAAACTGCATTCCGTGGGGTTATCACCAAGGTTGGTTGCTATTCCCATGGTTGGGACTGAGACTGGATACCTCGGGGTTATCTCCGAGATTAATCGGTCTTCTCTGGTCTGTGTTCCGGTATTGGATCTGCATGCCTCGGGGTTACATCTGAGGTTGGAATTGTTACTCCTAGAGTGGGCTCCAGGGTTGATGCCGAGCTTCCGGTAGTATCCGGTATGGATTGTCTTTCAAGGTTCCCTCTTAAAAGACGAATATGTCCTCCTACAATGTTAGTGACAGTAGACAGAAAATTTCGAGTGTCTACAGATGCCCCTCTTTATCATACTCATGCATGGCGATGCATGGGTAGGATAAAGAATCCTAGACACTTAAAATGCAACAAGACAAACGTGGTACTATGGGTAGTAAAATGATGCAAATGTATGATGCATATGTACGAGGTTATAGCCCAATATGCTGGGGATGATTGTTTGGCTCCCCTCATTGCTTCAACTCGATCAGCAATCTTAGCCGGCAGGATTTGGTGTGTAAGCCAAATCTGTTAGGATGTTGATGTTGGAGTTATCACCAAATTCATGTGTTCTTGATAACGACTAGATCCTGAAGATGTGCCTCTTATGTGTAAGAGATCTGTGGGGATAAAGTTTGATCTGTTTGAGGATGTGTATAACATATTCCATCATCTATCCTCTTTGATAACGTTAACCTCTTCTAGTTAGTATCGCCAGGTCATGTCAAGATTCTGTTGGATTTACTGCCAACAACAAAGGCTGTCAGGGATGTATGACCTTCATTGACGTGGACTTCACCGATATGTGAATCAACGGTTGAAAGAAAATCCTATGGGATATACTGTCAAGGCTGCTTGACCTTCGCTGACGTGTGAATCAACGGCTGAGATTCTGTGGGTAAATTGTCAAGGTTGCTTGACCTTCGCTGACGTGTATCAACGGAACACTGCGTTGTGACCCCCGCCGGGGATCCACTGGGGGAATATGAGTAATCGAGCATGAAATCCTCGAATAACTCTAGAGCTCTGATAGGTTTAATTATTATCGGCTGAGGTAACGTCAAGGCTGCTTGACCTTCGCTGATATTGTGTCAACGGCTTAAATGTATATTGTAATCCCCTGCTGGGGCTTCACGTTGTAACCCTCATCGGGGATCTACGTTGTAACTCCCGTCAGGGATCTACGTTGTAACCCCCGTCGGGGATCTATTTAGGGTAACGACCCAGAGTTTGGCGGCATCAGACATGTACAAGGTATTTCCGGATGTGATTTGTGACACATAAGATCATTGGTAGGGTATACCTCGTGTTCGGGTGACTACCAATGGGTGATGTATATACTCAAAGTTTCATCTGAGAAGACCAGGATTGTATGCTGTTTTGCTCAATCGCGTGGTATTTTTATTCCCGATTTGACCTTTCTAGTCCGCAAGAACTCCTTTACAACTTGAACTGGACCGAGCCGGAGGGGTGGGGCCCACATAGGGGTGCCGCAGGTGCACCTACTACAGCCGTAGGTGAGCCAGCGGCCAACCATAGATGATAAAATCCAGCAGGTTGGTCTCACAAGTCATTTTCAGCTTTGCGCGGGAAGGGAAATCCGTGAGCCTCTTTCAGATCTGCTGTGTTCGGGCTATTTTCTGCAAATTCTGTCACCGTACAAGTGTTCAACACTATCTTGGTAACGTATACATGTATTTTTTCTAGTTTTTATCCATTGGATTGTGAGTTATCGCATGAAATACATCTAAACACATAGTAGTGATTATGTATGAACAAATGACTTGATAAAAAATATTCAACATAGTAAATGTTAGTATTAAACCATGCTGAACATAATGATGTGAAAAAATTTGACTTTTGAGACAGTCAAATTGGCACCTTTTTCTGCTATTTTTTGTCCTATTTGAGGTCCAATGAGCAAAGGTAGAAAGGCAAAGTACTCCTGATATTGAGGTTAACCTTATGCAAGTATGATTTTGATTTTTGATGCATATATTATGTATATGACTTTGGGGTAGGTGTGCTACTGAATTGCCACCTAGACATGCCTATGTGTATATGGATAGTCTTATTTTCAAAGGGGACTATGGAAAAAATTTTCCAAATGTAGGCATTGGGTAGTCATGCATTTTAACTCTATTGTATGTTAAAGTAAATGCATGCATGCATATAGTCATAAATGCTTTTTAGAAAGCTCCAGGTAAGGAAATACCACACCCTTTCTGAGGTGATTTGGAGACTTATTGTCCAGATATTTATGGATCCTGATCACCGAAAGCGGTTCCACAGACCACTTCTAGCGTGCGTTGGCGGAGGGCTTCAAGTGCCTCGTCCCTGCTCGAGACAAACCTCGCTTATTGGTGGAGGCAGTGATTCGTCTTGTTCGGGCAGACGTGCCAGATGTTGAGGATGAGGAGGCGGATATTTCAATTGAGGATCCCGCTCCTACTGCACATGTCCCTCGTAGGGAGCTCCCGAGTATTCAGGTGGCAAACCTAGAGCTGTTAGGTGATTTGAGCAAACATCCATCGATGTATTTGCATGCTAACGAGGTATGTCGTTAGACTTTGATCTTCCTTCTTTCCTATTGATGAGGATTAAAGGGTTCTGATGTTGATCTGTATTTCATGCAGGTTCCGGGTTTTACACAGCCTCGAGGGAACTGGTTCAGCATTCAATCCATGTACCAGGTGCTTCATCCTGACTATAGAGCGGTAGTGCATGAGTGGGGATTCGGGGCATTCTTCTCCATCCTTCCCCGTCGTTGTCCTTGGGGTTACCTCAGGGCATTGTCTGAGCGATGGTTTCATTAGAATCAGTCACTCCATCTGCTGGATTGTGAGGTGATGATGATGCCTATGGCTTGGCGATTTATCACAAGTATAGAGTTTGGAGGGGAGCCAGTGCCTTGCATGGCGAATATTACCCCTACTGCCGTCAGATCCTTGTTAGGAGTTCCGGTGGAGGCGCTCAAAGGCAGGACTGTTCGTTCAGGTCCTTTGAGCATAGATGCTATGAGCGGGCTTTTGAGTTAGCCCATGCCTGATGATGTCAGAATTAGGGATCGCGTTTTCCGACGATTGTTCCTAATGATCATTCGAGGCTGCTTCATAGCAGATAACTCTTCTACGGTATCTTTCGCTTTGATCAGAGCCACACGTGATGTGGACCGTGTTGGAGAGTATGATTGGGGCTCCTATACCTTTGCCTATTTCCTCCGGGGCATGCGCATGCGCTCACAGGGTTTGACCGAGGTTTGGCTAGGCTTTTACCCATTTCTGCTGGTGAGTATTTCTCTTGTCATTTCCCATTTAGAGGTTAAGAGTGTTTACTAATAGCAGATATTTTGCCATTGTGTTTGAAGTTTTGGGCCTATGAGAGGCTCCCATGCTTATGTCCTGTGAGTGTGTTAAGTTTAGATACCTATCCACGAGGACGACGATGATACCATTCTATTTTTTCGGAGGTCCTTGTAATTGAGGACTTCACTCACTCTCGTATGCAGCTGGAGTTGCTGATAGCTGACGCCATTACATGGATTCCCTATTCAGGGGAACACTTGACCATCGGCTTTGAGGATGGGCTCCCGACTGGAGTTGAGTACTTGATTTCCACCAGGAGAGTTCTTCTCTTCACAGATGGAGGCTGGGAGCTTTATTTAGGAGAGCGTGCAATTAGGAACACCACAGGGGAGATCCATATGTCGATCTTGCCTCCTACCAGGCGTCATTGGCCTGTATCACAGTCACCCGTCACTAATATCCCATTGTTAGGGGTTGACGGTTTTGCATTGTCAGAGGGTCCATGTACCCAAGAGACGTTCCAGCGGTGGTGGTCCCCTCGCACCATTGGAGCCCAGTCCCGCGCCACACAGTTTATGGGGGATATGGTTCCTGGATCCTTGATGATGATGGATTGGATAGCTTGTGTCCGAGATCCGACTCATATGACCCAGATTGATAGTTTGACTAGGCAGTTGGACCAGGCACATATATTTATCCGGCTTTTGGACAGAGATCCAGCAGAGGCGGATTCGTTTGTTCCCTTTAGCTCAGGCGCTGGCCCCTCAGATGACCCATTCGGTTTTGCCGGCGCAGATCCTCCTCTTTATAGGCCTGACATCCCTATGGATAGTTATCTGGTGACTCAGGAGGAGTTACATCAGGTGCACATGATTGATGATGTGGACATCGACACCTTGGTCTTCTTTTGATGTGTATTCTTGTTATATCTTTTGATAGGCCTCTGTTAGATATTGGGTGGCTGTGCCCCATTCTCACTATATCTTTTGATAGGCCTCTATTAGTAGTAGGGTATCTGTGCCCCATTCCCCTGTACTTGTAGCTGTATAGAGATGATGTATTAGATGATGATATACTTAGGAATGTATGCACAATTTTTCCATTCCCTATATCATATTGTCATCCATTATCTGTTATGCATGTATCATGTTATGCATTTGTATGTATGTCCAGAGATATTCGGCATTGACCCCTGGATAGTCTTATGACACGGCCCGCATAGATGTCTTCTTCGACAATTAGCCGTATAGATCATACCCCACCATCATTGGTGGCATTGGGTATGCGATCGTGGTATGATAGCATGTCACCACCAGATTGGGTGACTGTAGATCAGTTGCTACAGCATACCATGACTTTATTGATGTTTCAGGTTCCCGCAGGGTTTGTAGACGAGATGCTAGAGCATTGGATACCAGATAGGTAGGTTTTTTGATTCGGGACCCAAGAGTTGACTCCTACTCTAGAGGAGTATGCACGATTGACGATTCTGCCTTTAGACAGACCTTGCGTGCACTTGGCTTTGGGAGACATGAGTAGACGATTCATGACTCTCATTGGATTGCGACGCAGAGTAGTACAGGATGAGCTGACATCTAGCCACATGATATCCTAGCGTTTTATGTATGACAGATTTGGCTCTAAGGATAGCTATCACGTCATTTTGGGGATTTTACTGCACCGGAGGATCATTGGCGGTTGTCTAGGGTTAATGTATTGCTGTTATGCGTACTGTCATATGTCTATATGCCACGATACATGGATGAGATAGACATAGGTGTCATCATGGCCGTGAGAGCTCTCAGGGAGGGTCGTAGCATTATACCTATGATTGTAGCAGAGACCCTACGGTCAGCATCCTACTGCTGCACTTATCCGATAGAAGTTTTCACAGGTAGTTCGGTCATGCTATATGTGTGGTTTATGTCATATTTGAGACTGATTGGCACTCTTAGACGGCATGGGTATTGGTTCACCCATGATGTAGCCATGTCATACTCCTTTCATCCATCGGAGTGTATAGATGCTCTGTCTTGGTCCACATTTTGGCAGATATCAGAGATCCTTTTAGTATATTGCCGTGTTCGGGGCTTAGCTCACCATACAGCTTCATTACTCATGCTCCGGGCATGGACTACCTCCCTCTGGCTAGTTTGAGGGGCGTGACTACTTATCACCCATTGGCCGTGATGTCATAGTTTGACCAATTCCAGGATTTTCATCCTTTTGAGGGGGCGGTAGGTCAGCGTTCAGCTTCTCGATATCTCTCAGCAGAGGACCGATCCCGCGTGTATGCTTGTTAGGATCAGCGTGAGATAGCTTCTTTTTCTGTTAGTCATCCAGGTTGTTCTGTAGAGTATTTTGCATGGATGGAGACAAAGATTTCATCGGCTGCGGTAGTGTCCATAGTACCAGATAGTGAGTTAGATGATGTAGAGCCCATGGAGGACGTTGATTCATACATCGAGGAGGAGCCTGTTGCTGGGTTGCCAACATTTCTTCCGGATTCTCATAGTACCAGTATTGTTGTGATTCATCACTCGGCACAGTACCTAGAGCAGAGTCTTCATCTAATGACCTTTGAGAGAGATCAGGCTCGATCTATGATGTTGACTGCCCTTGATGAGAGGGACGTAGCTCTATTAGAGAGAGACGAGGCATTAGCTCGCAGAGATGCCGCTATTGTTGAGTGGGATGAGGCCAGGTCAGCCAGAGATGCAGTGATAGTTGAGCGGGATAGTGCTATATCTTCCTAGGATGTAGCTGTCACAGATAGTACTGCCGTGAGGTCCTTTACCACTGGCATGATCACAGAGATGAGCGCATATATTGATGATCATATGGTCACCATGCAGATGGCTACAGATCTGTTGGGTCATGTGGATATTCTAGTACAGGAGACCACAGCTTCACCTCCATCTTCTGAGAGGGACGCCATGTTGGGCTTATTAGCTCGCATATACCCTGACTTGTAGATGAGCTTGTATTTTCCTGCACATCCTAGCTTAGCCATTTTGTCCTGTATAGTTTACATTGTATATATCAAATAGCATTATATATATGACAAGGAAATATATTTTTGGATCACGTCCCTTTTAGATATGCTTTGCTACTTGCTTGATATATTTGCCTCGCCGCTTGTGGGCTTGTGATCTTGATATATTCTCGAATTCATCCTGGTGGATGGACATTGAGTTGTCTCGGATAGTTCGAATGGATCATCGATCTCGTATATCCCTACCATCTTTGGTGTCTTGGGGATTTGGTTTCAGATGGAAATGTGGAGAGGAGTGTGGCTTTCCTCTCGAGATCGACCGCACTACGATGGTCACCAAGACTCTATTTAGGAAAAGCCTAGTTAATTCCACCTCTTATGGATTGGTGTTGCTCTTCAAGGTATGACCGCAGCTTAGATGGTCGCCGAATCTCCTATTCGGGAGGAGTTCAGGTAATTCAATCCCTTTGGTTTGAAGCCGAATGAAATGTAGTGGATTAATAGGTGATCCCAGTACCAGTTGACAAGGGTTTGTGCTTTGGTAGGGGGTGAGACCGAACCATGAATGGCTGCCTACGTACTTCTATTGAGGAGGAGATCATGTTTGCGTAGTTCGAACCTGGTGTAAGAGGTTCAACGCTGTGTATGGTAGCAATGATGTAGGAATGTTTTTGTTGTTTTTGTTTTTGTAAGGGTAGAAATGTTTTTGTTGTTTTTTTTTATTGCGACCGGGCCATATGAAATGGTTGCCTACGTACTCCTAGTGAAGAGGAGATCAGGTCGACGTAGTTTGCCCCTCAGGGCGAGATGAAAAGCGTAATCCTATGTGCTGGTCAGAGTGTGGGGAGGAGAAGGTTTAATCCTAGGTTGAGGATAAACTGCAGGTAAAAAGTTTGATCCCATGTATGGGTTGCCAAACTGCAAGCGCGAGAGGTTCAATCCGTGGTGGGATGACCTAAGTCGTAGGAACGCAAAGGAGAGCCAGGCTGCTGGCTTGAAAAAGTATGTTTCCCTGAGGGGCAAAGTGTGGAAAAGTTATATGTGGTAAAGGGTTAAAGAACCAGAATGACTGGTGATCTGATTGTTCCGCACCAGGGTGTTTGCGAATTACTTCAGATATAGTACCGTTTCACGGCGTCTGAGTTGTGGAAATTCATCGCCGTCCATTTCTTGTAATTTGAGAGCGCCTCCTGTCAATACTTCTTTGACAATAAACGGTCCTTCGTAGTTAGGAGTGAATTTTCCCTTAGATTAATCTTGGTTGTCAAGTATCTTCTTCAAAACCAAGTCATGTTGTTTAAACTGCCTTAGCCGGACTTTTTTGTTGTAGGATCTGGCGATCCTTTGTTGATATAACTGACTATGGAAGATAGTAGCAGTTCGTCTTTCGTCTATTAGAGACAATTGGTGATACCTGTCTTATACCCATTGGTCTTCATCCAGCTGAGCATCTATCAACACTCGGAGGGATTCCATTTCAACTTCTATGGGGAGTACTATTTCCATCCCATAGGTTAATGCGTAGGGGTTGCCCCAGTGGAAGTGCGCATTGACGTTTTGTAGGCTAACAGAGTAAGAGGCAATAGGTCAGGCCAATCTTTGTGGTTGGCGGACATCTTTTGCATAATCTTCTTGATGTTTTTGTTAGCCGCTTCAACAGCACCATTCATCTTCAGACGATAGATGACAAAGTTGAGATATTTGATGTGGAATTTACTGCATAATTCTTCCATCATTTTGTTGTTAAGGTTCTTGGCATTGTCTGACACAATCCCCTCTGGTTGTCCGTATCGACAAATGACATTGTTTCTGATGAAAGCAATGATGACTTCTTTGATAACTCTGGGGAAGGAGGCTACTTCTACCCACTTGGTGAAGTAGTCTATCATGGTGAAGATAAACCGATGACAATTACTGGCTTTAGGCTCAATGGGCCCGATAACGTCCATTCCCCACTTTGAGAAGGGCCAAGGTGAACTCATATTGTGAAGTTGCTTTGGAGGGGCATGTATAGCATTCCCGTGAATCTGGCACTGATAGCATCTCCTGACGTGGTCATCGCAATCAGCTTTGAGAGATAGCCAATAATGTCCCGTCCTGAGGACTTTCTTGATAAGGAGGGGGCCACAGACTCCGTCATGGATTTCATCCATAAGTCTTTGGGCTTGATCTTTGTCTAAACATCTGAGGAGACCTATTCCTGCATCTCTTTTGTAGAGTGCATCTCCACTCAGGTAGAATTTCATAGCAAGTTGATGGATCTGCCTTTTCTCAGTCGGGCTCGCCTCAGTGGGTGTAGATCCATCTCGTAGTTATTCCTTGATATGCTGATACCACGGATGTTGGATGGGAGGTAGCTCATCCGATACTTCTCCAATGTAATTCCCATAGGCTGGGGCCTTGTGCAGGGAAATTATGACACTTGGCAAATGTTCCTTATCTGATATGTGAATCAAGGAGGCCAAAGTTGCTAACGCATCCGCAAAGTCATTCCTATTACGAGGAATGTGTAGAAAGGAGATTTCTTCGAATTCCAAAGCCATTTTCAAAACCTGCCGATGGTAGGGAAGCAAATGTAGTTCCTTGGTTTGTTAGATTCCGGTGGATTGCCTGATTACCAACTCCGAATCTCCAAAGATAGTTAAACGCCTGATGCCCATGGAACGGGAAAGTTTTAGCCCCATGAGACAGCCTTCATACTCAGCCATATTGTTGGTGCTGACAAACTGTAATTTGACGGCAATAGGATACTGCTCGCTCGTACCAGATACTAGAATTGCTCCAGCTCTAGAACCTTCCATATTAATAGCTCCATCAAAATACATCTCCCATGATTGGCACGTATCGTACTGATGGTGTTGCTGTACTGTCATTACTCCTTCATCGGGAAAGTATGTTTCCAAGGGTTTGAAATCCCCTGAAGGTGCGGCGGCCAGTTGATCCACAATTCCTTGACCTTTGATGGACTTTTGAGTCACATATACGATGTCAAATTGTTGCAGGATCAACCGCCATCCGGACAAACCCATGCAATTTAACATGGGTTTGTTGAACACGTATTTGAGAGGATCCACGCGGATATATGATGGGTTGTGTGATCCATGGAGGTAATGTTGTAACCTCATGGAAGCCCATGCTAAAGCACAACACGCTTTTTTCGATCGAGAGTACTTTATGTTCATTCTTCTTTGAACCTCTTCTTTGAGGTAATAGATAGCTCGTTCTTGGCCTCTATCGTCTTTCTGTCCCAGCATGCAGCCCATGGCGTTGTCACTTATGGATAGGTACATAAACAGGGGAACATCATCCCTGGGTGGTACCAACACGGGAGCTTTGACTAGATGTTTCTTGATTGTGAGGAAGGCCTTTTGACACTCATCATTCCATTTCATGGAGGAGTTCTTCCTTAATAGCTTGAAGATTGGCTCACAAGTTGCTGTGAGTTAGGAGATAAACCTGCTAATGAAGTTGATTCTTCCCAAAAATCCCCGTATTTCCTTCTCTGTTTGGGGAATAGGCATTTTTGTGATGGCTTGGATTTTGGCAGGATCCAGCTCAATCCCCTTGTAGCTGACTAGAAATCCTAGCAACTTGCCTGATTTAACACCAAAGGCGTATTTAGCTGGATTCAACTTCAAGTTGTACTTACGCAACATGTTGAACAACTTCCTGAGATGGTCTATATGGTCATCCTTCCTCCATTCGTGACTTGACAATGATGTCATCCACGTAGATCTCGATCTCTTTGTGCATTAAGTCATGGAAAAGAGCCATCATAGCTCGTTGATAGGTGGCTCCGGCATTAATGAGGCCAAATGACAAACGTCTATACCAAAAGGTTCCCCAAGGCGTGATGAAAGCAGTTTTCTCACGATCTTCCTCAGAAACCATGATCCGATGGTACCCATTAAAAGCAATCAAAGAAAGGAGTACATGTCGTATTCAAGTATATTGTTAATGAGAATGTAGATAAATGGCACGGGAAAGCTATCTTTTAAGCAAGCTTTGTTCAAGTCCCGGTAATCCACGCAAACTCGCACCTTCCCTCAAGGTTTAGGTATGGGCAAGATGTTGGATATCCACTCAGGATATATAGACACTATGATGATGCCAGCTTGAAATTGTTTCACAATTTCTTCTTTCACCTTTAAACTCCACTCAGGTTTCAATCGCCTGAGCTTTTTCTTGACTGGCTTAAATCCCTTTTTAATGGGAAGGCGATGAAGGACAATGTCAAGTGGACAAACCCACCATGTCTTCATGAGACCATGCAAACACATCCTGGAATTGGGTTAATAGCGTAACCATGTCATTCTGTTGGTTTGGAGTAAGGTCTGAACTAATCTGGATTAACTTAAGGCTTTCTAAGATTCCGAGATTGAAAGAAGTGGTTTGATCAAGGTTGGGTTTGGGTTTGTCTTTGACCCATTCTTGAATTTACGGAGGCACCTCAATGTCATCACAGATATCCATCAAGGTTGAATTCATCTCTACATCAAAGGTACAATCCTTGTGGAGAGGAGGCACCAGACGTCGAAAATACATGCACGCATCTAAATTCGTAGTCCCGGAACAAAATATGCTTTCACTTAGTATATATATGAAATGTGTTGATCATACACGCAGTTAGCATATATACCGGCAAAATAAACAGCTAATATCGTATATAAAAGTAAGCAAGTATTATATCTACAGGCGTAAAGAGTTTTTTGCCCGCTTTACCCTTGACGACCAATGCAAGGAATGCTGTTCTAATTGGCAAGGGCAAAGTCTGGGTGGACCGCATTGATGGAGGGATTGTCATCATCCTCTCTATCCCAAATGATGGCCATTACGTCTGGGCAATCATCGTCTGGGGTGTATCTGTTGGTATGTTCATCATGAATGATGATGCGTATGCCTGACATCATTCAGATGACGTCTTGCTTGATTTTTCGTTCCTCCTCTTCCACTGCGGATTTGGAACAAAGACTTCTTTCTCCTTTACCAGTACCGGCTTGGGAAATAACATAGCAATTACATTGGCTGGCACCTTTATAGGAGGTTGTGCGGACTAAGAGTTTGAAGGCGAAGATAAACGCCACATGGATGAAGCTGAAGGAACCTACTGATGCTTATGAGGATTCCTGTGACTAGAACTGGCAGAATAGCCTAGCCCAACTGTTCCGGTTTGCTTGGTTAATCGAATTGGGTATTTGATACCCTGGCAATTTTTACCCAGCCCTTGTCCCGGTTTATGACCCAATGACATCATTTCTTGAGTAGCCGACATTACCTCGGCAGAAATCTTGGTTTCGGGAAATGGCATTCCAATAGCATGGTATTGGGTATTGCTTATTTCCAAAGCATGAAAACTGATTGGCTCAACGTCTGCATTGGCATTGATGAATGGCATGTCTCCATGCTGAGGCATATCGGGTTTAGCGTTGACAGTGATCAGGCTATTGTTGATAATGTATTTCAATTGTTGGTGAAGAGTGGAGGGGACTGCCCCAACCATAAGAATCCATGGTCGTCCCAAGAGCAGGTTGTATCCCGAATCTATCTTGAGCACAGGGAAAGATACACAGAATGTATGAAGACCAATTTCGATTGGCAGTTCAATTACTCCGACCGAATTCCGGCGGGCTCCATCAAAAGCTTTGATGATAGTATGGCTACTCCGAATTCTGTTGAGATTGATATTCATCTTCAACAAGGTAGCATATGAAAAGGTATTTAGAGAGGAACCTCCATCTATCAATACTCCAGCTAGCATGTATCCGGAGGACAAGACCGCAATGTGCAACAACTTGCAATGACCGGTCCCCTCGGGCGGTATGTCATCATCAGTGAAGGATATCACATTGTTGTTGAAAATGTGATCAACCATATGTTGAAATTTTTTCATATCAACTGATGTCGGTAGATAGGCTTCTTCTAAAACCTTCAACAAGACCCTCCGGTGATTCTCAGAAGTTAGGACCAAGTCCAAAATTGATATTTGTTGTGGAGCTTCTTTCAAGCTTAAAACCACCTTAGCTTGGTGATGACCCATAGTGTGGAGGAATTTTTCAATTTTCTCCATGGGTATTTTCCCCTTTGATTTGATGGCCGGCTTCATAACCCGTTGGGGAAGATACAGTGGATTTTCCTTCGACACTATAGCAGTCGTATGTGAGGTGGATCCTTCACCTTCTCCATAATTCCACTGAACTTTGCGCAAGCTAACAATAGGATATTGTGCTCTGCGTGGCAAGTTGATTGGCTCGGGAGCGGCCACTTTCAAAGGATTGTTGCTTCCCTTGAGTTGAATTGTTGGCATTGTGAGTGATTTATTAACCCCATCAGCTTCAGTGGATATAACTGCTACCACACTCTTCCACTTAGTAGGACCTGAATTCTCACTTGCACGTAACACAGTATCGTCGTCCGCTAGGTGCAGGACACCATTGTTAATTAGATTTTGGATAAGGTGGCGGAGTGCCCAAAGATTCTTCTTCGTCTTTGTGATCATGAGAGAGATGGGAGTGATATTAACATACTCCATCTGAATTGTACCGTCCTAAACAGGGGTTGATTGGAGGTAGAAGGGAACTGATCCTTCCCTCATTGATTAACATATGAAGGATTTCCTCCATAGGTTGGCCTAAATAGGTGAATTCCCCTTTATTGGAAAAATCTCGACGGGCCTTGGCATTTGCTCTCTTTGTCACTTTGTCTTCTAGCATTTCATTTTTTGAAAATGACGAGGGAATATTCATGACAAGAGGTAGGTGACTGGCATGCTCCTGGCTAATTAACTGACGTGTCACTTGATGTTGATAAGTCACTAATTCTGCCAATTGTTCAATTTGCTTGCATAGAGCTTTCATCTTTCATTCCATTATGAACTGAAACTTGGCATAATCCCATTTATCATCACCGTCTTTGAGGGTCTGGATGATTCACAGCTGAAATTGGAATTCTGTCCATTACTCCAATTTATCATGTTAACCTCTTCTTATTTGTGTAGAGGAAGAGGGTTATCTTGAACGTGAGGTTGATCTAGTTTGGTGACCACGATCTCTCCGTTGTCTATCAGGTCCTGGATCTTGTGTTTCAATGCCCAAAAATCCTGAGTATCATGTCCAGGTGCCCCGGCATGATAAACACATTTTCGAGCAGCATTGAAACCCCATCCATTAGGGCTGGCTAGTGGAAGAAGATGTGTAATTTTCTTCTGTGTTGTCAGAAGATTAAGAATGTTCTCGAGGGTATCCCTTAAGGGTGTAAACACTCGAGGGCGTTTGACTTCTCCACCTTTTGGTATTGGAGGGTTCGCAGACTGTGCTTAAAAGGGAGTGTAGTTTCTCCTTTGAAATAGGCATGTTCTGATTGCCTTTTTACCCCTGTAGTATCAAGGAAACATCTTCCTCTTTCTTTTTATGGACCCTCCAGGGGTTGTTCCCATAATTTCTGGACTGGATGTGATCAGCAACAACTTTGAGTGCAGCTACGTCTTGAATCTTTCTGGACTTCAATCTCATTTCAGCCATCTCCCCATGTTTGACCATTTTAGAAATTGGTTTGCCGATGCCGTCTAAAACTCTCTCATAGAAACCGAGCTTCTTGTATGTACATGAAAGTCATGACCATCTCTCGATTCTCATGGAAGGACTAACTTGGGCGCAAATAGTCGTCTCCACCTTTGAGCATACTCTTTGAAAGACTCGTTAGATCTGCTTTCTTGATCTTGGTAATTTGATACCGATCGAGAGCCATTTGAGTTTAAAAGTCAGATTGAGTGAGGAAAGCATGTGCTAGCTCTTCCCAAATATGGATCTTTGAATTGTCTAATTTTTTGTACCACGAATCGGGCTTCTTCATTTAGACTCTTTTTGGAATAATTGCATTCTAAGATTTTCGTCCTCTCGTGATAAGATCCAAGTTCCCCAATAAACACCTTTAAATGTGTGTAAGGATCTCCTAACCCGTCATATTTTTCAAAGTCAGGAGTTTTAAATTTTTACGGATAATGAACTCCGTGGAAAATACATGAGATCGAAGATAAAAACACTCCCGTGTGTTCCAATTCCTTTAATAGCACGAAGGGTCTCTCCAGTGGGATGGGCAGCACCAAGAGTTTTGTTGGTCGTATCCAACTGCAGTTCAGGTATTGTAATGACCTGGGTTCCTCCTTGTGTGGAGGATTCAGCATGTACGGGTATTTTCTGACCCTGTGTAGACTGGTGTAATTCTTTGAGTGGAACAACCAAATCTATAATTTGTTTTCTTAATCCGTCGAATTCTTTGCGAGAAACTGGATTAAGTTCAGTCTGGTCGGATGACGACATGATTGACTGTAGGCTTGTTGCCTTTTTGGACTTTGACCGGGTAGTAGGTCCGATTGGTTCCCTACTAAAGACTTGCATAGTTTAGTCTTTAGGGAATGTGTATAATAACATGCTATGTGATGTGTCCATTTTAGGAACTTTATCCTGCAAAATGGATGTCAGCTGTTTGTAGCATATTAATATGTATGTGTACACATTTCTTCATATTTCTCATTACATGGAGATAGATATGGAATGTAATTACAAGTAATAGTGTTTACAAGTAATTTAAAATGAGAGCATGAAGAGACTTTCCTCCGTTTTGGGCTTATCAGATGTTGACCTATCTTAGGTTACTCTCGCGGGTTTTTGGCATGAAGGTTCCCAAATCATCGCAATCTACTTGACGGGAAGTTAATCCGGTCTTTCAGCTGGAGCGAATTTGGGTGGTGCCTTTCCTGAGCCTCGGAGAATTAGTCTTCTCACGAGTCCAGTAATCAAACACCGACGGGATAGCCTCCTGGTTGAGGGACCACACAACATACATTCTAATACATCGCGTCTCACCGTATGAAAAATGATGACATGTGTGAAGCACTAATATCACAAGCAGATATGGTACGAAGCACTAATATCACAAGCAGATATGGTGCGAAGCACTAATATCACAAGCAGTTATGGTGCGAAGCACTAAGTGCAATAAGCAAATGCATTCGTACACATTCATCAAAATGTAAATGCAACGTCCACACACAAGCAGATAATAGTTTTGAAAAGATTGAAATAGCGGCTTAAGTCCTCTTATTGGAGTCCCCAGCAGAGTCGCCACCTGTCGACGTTGGGATTTTTAGATGTCCTTTTCCGTTACTTGTTCTTTGGTGTTCTCATTTTAGGTGAGATTTGTTTGAAAAAACAAGTGAAAAAGGCCCGACATGTATAATGTTGACGATGGACTGTTAAGAGTCGCCCGTTGGTTTTTTAAATGGTTGTACCAACTCAACCGAGAAAAGGTTTGCACATTGACCCAGTGATATGACACTGTTAGTGAAATAGAGATTCATTAGGGTACGGGGACTTGGTTATACGTAGGGAAGGTGTTAGCCCCACCCCCCCCCCCCCCCGATATCCATGTTACCACGGTGACCGCCTCTTTTCAAGAAACTATTATCCTAATGTGTGTGTGTGTGGGGTCAATGTGTCATTATTTGGAAGTAGTCACGAGGCCTCAATGCGCACCTATATACACAGGATTTGAATTTATGTAAAAATTCAATTTTAAGCAAGATACGGCAGTGATGTTTTATAAAAGAGGTTTTTCAAACCCTTATGCTCAATAGTAATTGAGACCTTTTACACTCCCATTTTATTAAGTGTTCGGCTTGATTGATTTTTATTTTACGAATGCGAGGCATCCGTATGAAAATAATATACAAAAGTAATGTCGACTTCCTCGTGGGTATGGAAACCATCTGAGGAAATTCAGACACCGCAGAATAATTTACAAGCTTCTTACAGCTGAAAATGTCCATCGCAAGAACCGAATCTAGTTCCAATAGGCTAAATCTATGATCACATGATTCCTAGGCACACAAGATACTACAATTTGTATGAAAGCAATAAGCAGATATATATATAAAAGCTGTAAATATATATATACAGACAGGATCACCAACCGCGAAGCACCTCCATGGGGGATCAGAAAAGTAAATAAAGCTGTAAAAGCTATCAACCGTCACAGAGGAAACTCTAGGTGGGACGAAACGTAAATGAAACTGTAAATACGGTCAACCGCCAGGAAGGGAACTCAAAAGGACAAAATGTAAAGAAAGCTATACAAGCGATCAATCGCCACGAAAGTAAACTCTGTGCAGAGATTTAATATATATATATATATATATATATATATATATATATATATATATAACTAATAAACGCACCGGATGTAAAATCTAGGCTCATCGAATGAGTTCGAAACAACAGTTCATATATATAAATATATATATATATATTTATATATACAAAAGCAGTAGTAAACGCATATAGGATGTAAAATCCGTGCTCATCAAATGAGAGTCCCACCACGCTTCAAATATATATATATATATATAAAAGCGAGTAAACGCTCGAGACCGAAGTCTAGGCTCATCAAACAAAGTTCGACACACAGTTAATATATATATATATATATATATATATATATATATATATATATATATATAAAAGCAAATAAACGCTCCCGAGCATCTAAGCTTAGGCTTATCGAACAAAGTTCGACACACAATTAATATATATAAATGTATATATATATATATATATATATATATATATATATATTAAGCAGTAAACGCTCCAGACCAAAGTCTAGGATCAATCGAGGCATAAATCGATAATGTTAGACAATATATATATATATATATATATATATATGTATATAATATATATAGACTGAAATGAAAACCACGGACCGAAGTCCGGGCAAATGCGCGCAACACGACTATCAACGTGAAGCAGGGTGTGTGCAAAGATGAAGAAAAGGCTTACAGTTGACTGCCAAAGAAGACTTCTATATCTTTAGAGTGGGTAAACACTGGCTTTTGTAGGTACAAAAGAGGCTATATATATATGAGCGCACAAGTGTTTAAAATGAGAAAATACACTGCATGGGGTGAGTGTAAAGAAAATTGGACAGGGCTTCCTCGCCGTTTTCTCTTGCAAAATGGGCTCCCCAAGCCTTCTATTTATAGGCAATTTAGCCACAGGTTTATCTGCGGCTGAGCTGCATGTGTACCAGAGACAACCCGGGTGGGCCCGGGGTTTTCGGGTCGGGTCGTCTCGAAGCACGTGCACTCAGGCACTGTACTGTCCACTCGAACTTTAAGAAGTGCAATTCGGGCATCCGTTTGAGGTATACAAGACATATTTCGGACCGCCGTTGTCGAGAGTTGTACGATGGCATGTGATCAAAGTTTGTACGAAGTCATTGAAGATGGGACGGTGCCCTCCGGTCTTCAAGCTTCAACTTTTATCCGTTACCCCGCACAATAGTCACTCGGGATTGGTTAGTCTTGTGGGACATCGTTGCGTAGAGATGTTGAGACGTCGTGGCGTGGCATTGCATTGGCGAGATGACGATGTTGCCCCTCACCGGTGTTATCGCCGGATTGGGCTGATAAAGCAGACGTTGCTCAGACTTCGCTGAGATTGCACTGCTGTAATTGTTTGAAGGTCTATGTCATCTTTGAGGTGTGCCTGTCTTCCCAATGTTATCACCGGGTTGGTACAGTGTATCTCGTTGTGAGCGCCGAGATTGAAGAAGGTCGCATTTGAAACAAGCATTTCTGGGGTTATCGCCGAAACTGCATTCCTTGGGGTTATCACCAAGGTTGGTGGCTATTCCCATGGTTGGGACTAAGACTGGATACCTCGGGGTTATCTCTGAGATTAATCGATCTTCTCTGGTGTGTGTTCCGGTATTGGATCTGCATGCCTCGAGGTTACATCCGAGGTTGGAATTGTTACTCCCAGGGGTGGGCTCCGGGGTTGATGCTGAGCTTCCAGTAGTATCCAATATGGATTGTCTTTCAGGGTTCCCTCTTAAAAGACGAATCTGTCCTCCTGAAATGTTAGTGACAGTAGTACAGAAAATTTCGAGTGTCTACAGTCCTTCGAGAAATATATGTACAAGGACTTAGTGATAGATCAAAGTTGTTAGGTTGATCTACATCTTGAAGTGTAGTAGATAGGCTTCAACAAGAATCAAAGTGTATCAAGCTGATCAAGACTACAGAAGCAAAGGAAGAAATGTAGAGCTCAGAGGATCGTAGTGTGCCTACCTTGAAGGACCTCTTCGAAAATCGTAGAGTGGTCCCAACGCTTGTCGAGCCAACTCAGAGATCGTAGTGTGCTCTCAGAAATGAAGAGCTTACAAAAACAAGCAAGTGAAGATCGTAGTGTGTAAGTCTTTAAGAGACATCGTAGTGCTCTTGTTTGATAGCATCAGACCAAGCACCAAGGTGACAAGACACCACGATCTGGATCGTAGAGTATCATCTGATGTGTGTCAGAAGCATCGAGCCCTACCTTTTGCTAGGAGATAAATTCCAACAAATATGGAATAGGTTTTAAATGTTGAAGTACTCATCAGTCCCAATGGTACAAAAGATATCCTTAGTATACAACGAAAGAAACGTATTGCAGAGGCTAAGGAAAGGACCATAGGATAGAAGAAAACACCTTTTCAGGTGTTAGGTGAGAAAGCAATCTGCTATGTCAGTGGGCCAGAATGCAAATCAAAAGGTGTGCAGAAAAGTCTCCATCAAAGCTTAGATTTGTCAAACGCATTTAATGCTTCAACAAAAGGCTTCAACGGATAGATTTCAAGGAACACATATGTAGAACATGTGCAGATGAAAGAAGTAAGCAAGTATTGAACAATACGTACAAGAACACTTAACGCTCAACTCTACGATCTGAGAAAAAGAGAAAGCTTGCTCAGCAACTTAGTTCTTTTGAACAAGTGCTTAAACAGCAACTGAGTAGCACCAATCAAGAACTCAACAACTACCAATCAACTGAAGTAAGAGTTCCAAGTTAGAAGGACTTGAAGAGTTCTAAGTGAACTATGAAGAGCCAAGTCTGCTGGACTTGAAGAGTTCAAGAGTGAACTAAGAAGTACCTAGACTGCTGGTCTAGAAGGAATTTGTGAGATTCAGAAAGTGTAAAAGTCATCCTTAGTAGATTTCCTACTCGAGGAGTAGAAGAGTGGACTGGGAGCTTTAAGTGCTCTTAACCACTTAAAATGATTGTGTGTATTACATTCTTGCTATAACTACTATATCTGCCATAACTGCTATAACTGCCTCACTCTCATTAACTCACTATCTTAAGGGAGATTAAAACAAATATTAATTCCGTTGTGTTTTAATCATTATCATTCTAACAAAGTAAAACGAAAAGATTTTTTAAATATCTATTCAACCCCCCCCCCCCCCTCTAGATAACTATTGTGCCTCCAGGATCTAACAATTTGTATCAAAGCAGGTTCTATTATATAGCCTATAAAGCTTAAGTAGATCAAATGGCACACTTACCAAGCGAATCATGGACTGGAGGAGGCCGCAAGCCACCAATGTGCAACAAAGATAAATTCAAAAACTGGAAATTCGGATGCAAGCATACATGGACTCAATAGATGAAGATCTATTTAAAACTGTTCAAAATGGGCCATACGTTCCAACAAAGCTTGCACCAACTACAGATGACCTAAACAGAATACAAATTAAAGTCAAAGAAGAATGGACTGACAACGAGAAGAGAGTTGTTCAACTTGATAAGAAGGCCAAGAACATTTTGTTTCAATCCTTAGAAGACGATCTGTTCGAAAATGTTGTCAACAGCAAAATAGCAAAGGAGGTTTGGGAAGTACTACTCATCATGCATGAAGGAACGGAAGAAGTAAGAGAAAACAAACAATCTCTCCTAACACAATAGTATGAAATGTTTGTTCATGCTCAAAGAGAAAATATCACTGCCACCTACGAGAGATTCAACGTTCTGCTCAACTCTCTACGAGCCTATAGATAGATCTATCCAAACAAAGATCTAATCATAAAGTTCATGAGAGCCTTACCAAGCAGGTGGGATGCCGAAACCACTACTATTAGAGAGTCAAAGAATCTCTATGAGATGACTATTAAACAGCTATATGGCAACCTTCTTACATACAAACTGGAGCTGACTCAACGAGCAGAAACTCTATCAGAAGGAAGAAAGAAGGATAAGGGTGTTGCTCTCAAAGCAACTGAAAGTACATCCAAGGTCAACACTGAAATTGATTCTGACTGTGACGAAGATGATGACGAAGACTTTGCAATGCTGGTAAAAAGACTCAGAAGGTTCATGCATCAAGGCAAAACCTATAAGACCCCAACTTTTATGAATAAAGATGATTTTTCTATAAATTTCATTTTTGAATATTATAGAATGAATTTGATATAATGTTATAGTTGTGGGTAATATTTATAAATTTTGCAAAGTACGCAAGTTATTATATAATATTCGATTAGTCGGAAATATTCGCTTTAACAGGAATATTCATACAACGACACAATCATTGGTGGACCCCACAACAGAATTATTGTCAGATTGAGAAAACGACAAAAATACTTTATGAAAATAACGGCGGAAGTTTTACCGTTACCTGTTGAAACACCTGGTGTTAAAAGTACAGTAATACGCATGGTTACATAGTAGCACACGACATTGATTATTGATGCTTACGTGAGAAGTCACTCAGTTTTGTTTAATTATTGCTACAGTAATTGCTGCATAGTATCTCACGTTATTTGATTCAATTATTGTCAATATTTTATATATTATTAAACCAATAATTGAGATGACAAAGTTATTACTATTATTATTTGCAATATTAACGATGTCTAGAAGTTCTGTCAATGAGAGATTTGGTCACCTAATTGCGTGCCAATGGGGAGAAATCTTTATTGGAAAGCCACCTATTTCTTGGGAACGATCTGGTCGAATAATATTGTGAATTATAATAATGATGATAAATTTTATTTTATTAGTATTATTAATGTAATAAAACAGAAAAGCTTTTTATATAAAAAGAATACTTTTATAAAGTTATCTGTTTTATTGGATTATAAATAGAATATATATTATATTCTATTATGCATAGTGTTTTGCATAGTAAAATCTTTTTATATAAAATAGAATACCTTTATAAAGTTATTTGTTTTATTAGGCTATAAATAGAATATATTATATTTTATTATACATAGTGTTGCATAGTGCATGCATATTGTTTTGCATAGTAAAATCTTTTTATATAAAACAGAATACTTTTCATAAAGTTATTTGTTTTATTAGATTTTAAATAAATTATATAAATATATATATATAATATATTATATTTTATTGCATAGTATCCTTTCAATTCTCCTATAAATAGGATGCTTAGTTAGAATTTAAATCACACCAGAAATTCAGAGAATTCTTCTTCTATAATCTTGAGCGTATTTATTTAGAGTTTTCAGAAGCTTTGAGCGTAGAAAAACAGTATAAGTTTTCTTCAAGAATATCCTCGCCCTACCGTCGGAATACTCTTCTTTTTAAGGTAAGGGGTATTATTCCTTCATATTCATGAAGAGAACTGTTGTTGTTGTTGTTCCATTCTTTATTATTCTGTTGGAATAACCTGTCTGTGCGGTCTATCGTATGCCTGGTGAATTCTGTTGTTATTTCATTCTTTATTATTCTGTTGGAACATCATGTATGTGCGGATTACGCATGACCTGGTTCCATTCTTTATTATTCTATTGAAACATCATGTCTGTGCGGATTACTCATGACCTGGTTCCATTTGTTTTATTATTCTGTTGGGAATACCCTGTCTATGCGGTCTATCGCATGCATGGTGAATTCTTCTGTTATTCCATTCTTTATTATTCTGTTGAAATAATCTGTCTACGTGGATTACCGTATGGCGGGCGAAAATTCATTTGCAGTTTCGTAATTTTTCTGACCCTCAAAAATTCTGGAAAAAATTGAAATGATAATTTGATGAGTTTTCTATAGTGTCCAAAAATGGCGATTTTTGGATGTATAGATTAAGAGTTATGAATTTTACGGGGAAAGATTATTTTAAAAGTAAACCTTTATAAACTCCTTGTGATTAACTCCAAAATTGGTGAAATTTTTATTTGGAGTACATGTATATAACAGAAGTATACCGTGTAAATTTTGGAATTTTTGGACAAAAGTACAGTTTATAAAAAATATCTAAATATTCAACAGTTTTGGCCATATGAAAAATAGTAAATTAATTTTTAAAATTCCGAGAAAAATATATGTTTAATATGAGACTATATTTTGCTAAATTCCAGAAAAGAAATATTTTTGGGACTAATTTGGTATTTTCATGAAAATGAAATAATTATGAGTTAATAAATTAAATATGTTATGTGTAGTAACAAAATTAGAAAATAGAATTTTATGGCTTAGAAATCTTATATAAGGTATATGCAGATTTATGATGAGAGTTTTGGTTATTGATGATGAAATCTTATGAGTTTGACATTTTAGGATGATTAAATGCATTAATTAGTAAAGTGTAAACAATTAAAATAAATTGTTTATAAGTTTAAGAAATGATTAAAATAGTGTTATAATATTAATGATATTAGATTATGAGATTATTAAATGATTGATAACATTTGGTTACAATTAAACGTTGGATAAATTGTATTATAAGTGTTTAATATTTATCTTTTATCTCATTTGATTGATTCTTTATATCATTGTCATCATCTTCATGCTTATATTATGTTGAAAGTCATATGTGGTCTGTAGTGCATAGATGGACTTGGTATGATTATGGCCAGGGATTATTCAATATAATCATGACCGTAATGTTATAAATGATGTGAAAAAAGTCCTCATTGGGCCGTAGTGCATTGATGGACAGTTTTTGGTATGATTATGGCTATGGATTCTCTTCGGCCAAGGGTGCAAAGATGAATTGTTTTATGGCATGATCAGAACTGTTGATGAAAACATAATTATCTTTGGCCCATAGTGCATGGATAATTCGTGGTCGTGATACTAATAAATATCCTTGGCCTGTAGTGCAGGGATGATTCGATGATGTGTATTAATTATTGAGCTGAGTCTCAGCAATGACATATTAATTCATGGATGTAATAATAATGAATATCATTGGCCTGTAGTGCAGGGATGATTCGATGATGTGGATTAATTATTGAGTTGAGTCTCAGCAATGAAATATTAATTCATGGATATGATAATAATGAATATCCTTGGCCCGTAGTGCATGGATAATTCATGGATGTGATATTAACGAATATCCTTGGCCGTAGTGCAGGGGTGATTCGATGATGTGGATTATTTATTAAGCTGAGTCTCAACGATAAAATATTGATAATAAACTTTTAATTCATAAAAGATAGTAGATATCAAGCTCTACTTGACTCTTCTAAAATACAGTTATATGTCTTTGGCCTGTAGTGCAAAAATAAATTGTTAATGAATATCTTTGGTCGTAGTGCAAAGATAAATTTATTAGTATGATTATGAGCAGGAATTGTTGTAACACCCCAGTCCCACATTGAAAGATAGGGGAAAAATTTGTATGCATATAAGAAAATAAGTTACTACCAATAGTACCTTCAAGTTATGACCTTTTGGGAGCCTGTGGTGGGCTAAGATGACCCAAGAAGATACTATTGGGCCAGTAGTTTGAGGCCTTATTTTGATGGATTTAATTCGATTCGGACTTGGGATTTGACCGGAGATTTGTTCCAGACTCGGAATTTGACCCGGGTTGTTTCTTATGGAATCAGAGCCGACTCTTGAAAGCTCAGGTCGGGTTATCCGATCTGGTTGTCGGAGGTGGGGACACCAAGGCTGGTGGTATTATCCCACAATGGAGAGACGGAGGTCCGGAGGTGGGGACACAAAGTCAGCCGGTATTATCCCACAATGGCTAGAGAGACAAAGATCTTTGGGTCGTGTGTGTGATCGGTTCTGACGGGGACGTCAGAAATTTAAGTGGGGGAGTTTGTAAGACCCCAGTCCCACATCGAAAGATAGGGGAAAAAATTGTCTGCATATAAGAAAATAAGTTACTACCAATAGTACCTTCAAGTCATAACCTTTTCGGAGCTTGTGGTGGACTAAGATGACCTAAGAAAATACTATTGGGCCAGTAGTTTGAGGCCTTATTTTGATGGATTTGATTCGATTCGGACTTGGGATTTGACCCGAGATTTGTTCCGAACTCGGGATTTGACCCGGGTTGTTTCAATTGTGATTTCATATAACCATGATTTTTGATGTTTCAGGTGAAGATAGGTGATGAAAATTATTTTTGTCCTGGGTGCGAAGAGGAATTTAGAATCACAATTATGATTATGAGTTATTTATATGATTATGGACAGGAATTATTGATTGATGTTACAGGGATAAAACATTATCGGTGGACTTTTAACATAGAGAAGATAATAGATCTGATGGTCTATTTGACTCTTCTAATAGATTGCTCGTTCTGCTGCAACTATGGTTGAAATTTTTTTGTCATCTACCATATGTTCTAAATCTCTGATTTATTACTGATGAAGGCTATTGATGATGTAAATTATCTTTAGTCATGATATTTTTTACTAGGCTAGTTGTGATCACCCTTCTGCTTCACAATTCCTTTCAGGTAATAAGAGTGTAGCTGGGTCGAGCAGGGATAACAGGGGAATAGAACGGTGGTGTATAGCTGTTGAGGTTCTCCCTATATAATATGGAAATAATTTAGTTCAGAACTTTAGATAAGTTTCTCGTATTGTATACGTCATTTGATATTTAATTTTGGTGAACCTAATAGGGTGAGGTGAACCCAACTTTGAAAGGGTGTTTTGCCACTATCATACAAGATATCTAATGACATACAACCTCGTGTTATCATAAGACATGGTTGTGCACATCCACTTGCTGAGTATATCTACGAAACTTACCTATATGATCTTGGAGTATATTTGAAATATAATTTTCACTTGGAGACAACGGAGATAATTATATGTCAAGAGAAGACTCACCATTAGAAAGAAGATGATAGTAATCTTCTTGTTTTTCTTTGGGGACTTTTGGGTCAACCAAGGATAATTTTGTGGACATATGATATCTATCATAACCTAGACGCATGGCCTCCCATATACAAAAGTTTCCTTAAGCACTTCCCAAAGATTTTAATTTCTAAAACAGTTTTTGACTGTACTTTTATGTAAAGTACAATTTTAAGGTTTTGGTCGAGGCACCAAGAGAGTTACACACATTTGTATTAAAACTCACAGCTTATCTGTTGTCGTACTCTGCATGACAGTTCAACAGTTGTATAAATGAAGTTTGTATTTGATTTTTATAGTGCGATATCTGGCGACGCAAGATGGGTGATGTATACCTATTTTGGGGGCGTCACAAATGGTATCAGAGCTTAGGGATATGGTCGCTGGCAAAAATATGAGTCTAGAACTAGGAGGGGAGAGACGAGTAATATACTTCGCTAGTGTGTGACTTACCTAAGTCGAAATTTTTACTTGATAAGTTGATAATTTGTGATATGTCAATTGTCATTTGTTTTGAAGATATATTTTAGAATGATATCTAAAATACAGGAGATGAGCAATGGAAAAATCATGATACAGAGGATATAATCGAGAAGGTACAATCCAAAAAGAAAGCAAGGTATTCTCATCTCTTCGAATACCAGGTACGTACCCTAATTTCGGGAGCGAAATTTCATAAGAAGGGGAGGTTGTAAGACCCAAACTTTTATGAATAAAGATGATTTTTCTATAAATATCATTTTTGAATATTATGGAATGAATTTGATATAATGTTATAGTTGTGGGTAATATTTATAAATTTTGCAAAGTACGCAAGTTGTTATATAATATTTGATTGGTCGGGGAATATTCTTTTTAACAAAGAATATTAGTACAACGACACAATCATTGGTGGACCCCACAACGGAATTATTGTCGGATTGAGAAAATGAGAAAAATACTTTATAAAAATAACGGCGGAAGTTTTACCGTTAACTGTTGAAACACCGGTGTTAAAAAATACAAGATGTCTGCTGTGGTTGCATAATAGCACACGGTATTGATTATTGATGCTTACGTGAGAAGTCACTCAGTTTTGTTCAATTATTGCTACAGTAATTGCTGCATAATAGCTCACATTATTTGATTCAATTATTGTCAATATTTTATATATTATTAAATCAATAATTGAGATGACAAAGTTATTAATATTATTATTTGCAATATTAACGATGTCAGAAGTTACATCGAGGAGAGGTTTGGTCACCTAATTGCGTGCGATGGGGAGAAATTTTATTGGAAAGCCCGCTCTTTCACAGGAGCGACACAATTCGATAATATTGTGAATTATAATAATGATGATAAATTTTGTTTTATTAGTATTATTAATGTAATAAAATGTAAAAGCTTTTATATAAAATAAAATACTTTAATAAAGTTATTTGTTTTATTAGACTATAAATAAAATATATTATATTCTATTATGCATAGTATTTTGCATAATAAAATATTTTTATATAAAAGCATGTATACTTTTTTAAAGTTATTTGTTTTATTAGACTATAAATAGAATATATTATATTTTATTATGCATAGTGTTGCATAGTGCTCGCATATTATTTTGCATAGTAAAATCTTTTTATATAAAAGCAGAATACTTTTATAAAGTTATTTGTTTTATTAAATTTTAAATAAAATATATATATATATAGAATATATTATATTTTATTACATAGTATCCTTTCAATTCTCCTATAAATAGGAGGCTTAGTTAGAATTGAAATCACACAAGAAATTCAGAGAATTCTTCTTCTATAATCTTGAGCGTATTTCTTTTGATCTTTCAGAAGCTTTGAGCGTAGAAAAATAGTATAAGTTTTCTTCAAGAATATCCTCGCCCTACCGTCGGAATACTCTTCCTTTTAAGGTAAGGGGTATTATTTTTTCATATTCATGAAGAGAACTGTTGTTATTCCATTCGTTATTATTCTGTTAGAATAACCTGTCTGTGCAGTCTTTCGCATGCCTGGTGAATTTTGTTGTTATTCCATTCTTTATTATTCTGTTGGAACATCATGTATGTGCGGATTACACAAGACCTGGTTCCATTCTTTATTATTATGTTGGAATATCTTGCCTGTGCGGATTACGCATGACCTGGTTCCATTTTTTTTATAATTCTGTTGGGAATAACCTGTCTGTGCGGTCTATCACATGCATGGTGAATTCTTCTGTTATTCCATTCTTTATTATTACATTGAAATAATCATCTCACGTGGATTACCGCATGGCGGGCGAAAATCCATTTGCAGTTTCATAATTTTTCTGACCCTCAAAAATTCTGGAAAAAATTGAAATGATAATTTGATGAGTTTTCTATATTGTGTCCAAAAATGGCGCTTTTTGGATGTATAGATTAAGAGTTATGAATTTTACGGGGAAAGACTATTTTAAAGGTAAACCCTTATAACTCCTTGTGGTTAACTCCAAAATTGGTGAAATTTTCATTGAGAGTACATGTATATAACAGAAGTATACCGTATAAATTTCGGAATTTTTGGACAAAAGTACAGTTTTTTAAAAATATCTAAATATTCGGCAGTTTTGGCCATATGAAAAATAGTAAATGAATTTTTAAAATTCTGAGAAAAATATATGTTAAATATGAGACTATATTCTGCTAAATTCCAGAAAAGAAATATTTTTGGGACTGATTTGGTATTTTTCATGAAAATTAACTAATTATGAGTAAATGAATTAAATATGTTATGTGAAGTAACAAAATTAGAAAATAGAATTTTTTGGCTTGAAAATCTTATATAAGGTATATGCAGATTTGTGATGAGAGTTTTGGTTATTGATGATGAAATCTTATGAGTTTGGCATTTTAAGATGATTAAATGCATTAATTAGTAAAGTGTAAATAATTAAAATAAATTGTTTATAAGTTTAAGAAATGATTAAAATAGTGTTATAATATTAATGATATTAGATTATGAGATTATTAAGTGATTGATAACATTTGGTTATTATTGAGCATTTGGATAAATTATATTATAAGTGTTTAATATTTATCTTTTATCTCATTTGATTGATTCTTTATATCATTGTCATCATCCTCATGCTTATATTATGTTGAAAGTCATCTGTGGCCTGTAGTGCATAGATGGACTTGGTATGATTATGACCAGTGATTATTCTGTATAATCATGACCGTAATGTTACAAATGATATGGAAAAAGTCCTTATTGGCCCGTAGTGCATTGATAGACAGTTTTTGGTATGATTATGGCTATGGATTCTCTTCGGCCAAGGGTGCAAAGATGAATTATTTTATGGCATGATCTAAATCGTTGATGAAAACACGATTATCTTTGGCCCGTAGTGCATGGATAATTCGTGGTCATGATACTAATGAATATCATTGGCCTGTAGTGTAGGGATGATTCGATGATGTGGATTAATTATTGAAAGCTGAGTCTCAGCAATGCAATATTAATTTATGGATGTAATAATAATGAATATCCTTGGCTTGGCCTGCAGTGCAAGGATGATTCGATGATGTGGATTAATTATTGAGCTGAGTCTCATCAATGAAATATTAATTCATGGATGTGATAATAATGTATATCCTTTGCCCGTAGTGCATGGATAATTCATGGATGTGATATTAACGAATATCCTTGGTCATAGTGCATGGGTGATTCGATGATGTGGATTATTTATTAAGCTGAGTCTCAATGATAAAATATTGATAATAAACTTTTAATTCACAAAAGATAATAGATATCAAGCTCTACTTGACTCTTCTAAAATACAGTTGTATGTCTTTGGCCTGTAGTGCAAAGTTAAATTGTTAATGAATATCTTTAGCAGTAGTGCAAAGACGAATTTATTAGTACGATTATGAGCAGGAATTGTGATTTGGTATAACCATGATTTTTGATTTTTTAGGTGAAGATAGGTGATGAAAATTATCTTCGTCTTGGGTGCGAAGAGGAATTTAGAATCACAATTATGATTATGAGTTATTCATATGATTGTGGACAGGAATTGTTGATTGATGTTACAGGGATAAAACATTATCGGTGGACTTTTAACTTAGAGAAGATAATAGATCTGATGGACTATTTGACTCTTCTAATGGATTGCTCGTTCCGCTGCAACTATGGTTGAAAATTTTTATCATCTACCATATGTTCTAAATCTCTGATTTATTACTGATGAAGGCTATTGATGATGTAAATTATCTTTAGTCATGATATTCTTTACTGGGCTAGTTGTGCTCATCCTTCTGTCTCACAATTCATTTCAGGTAATAAGAGTGTAGCTGGGTCGAGCGGGGATAATTGGGGAATAGAACGGTGGTCTATAGCTGTTGAGGTTCTCCCTAAATAGTATGGAAATAATTTTGTTGAGAACTTTAGATAAGTTTCTCGTATTGTATACGTCATTTGATATTTAATTTTGTTGAACCGAATAGGGTGAGGTGAACCCAACTTTGGAAGGGTGTTTTGCCACTATCATACAAGATGTCTAATGACATACAACCTCGTGTTATCATAAGACATGGTTGTGCACATCCACTTGCTGAGTATATCTACGAGCACTACCTATATGATCTTGGAGTATATTTGAAATATAATTTTCACTTGGAGACAACGGAGATAATTATATGTCAAGAGAAGACTCACCATTAGAAAGAAGATGATAGTAATCTTCTTGTTTTTCTTTGGGGACTTTTGGGTCAATCAAGGATAATTTTGTGGACATGTTATATCTATCATAACCTAGACGCATGGCCTCCCATGTACGTAGGTTTCCTTGAGCACTTCCCAGAGATTTTAATTTCTAAAACAGTTTTTGACTGTAGTTTTATGTAAAGTACCATTGTAAGGTTTTGGTCGAGGCACCAGGAGAGTTACATACATTTGTATTAAAACTCACAGCGTATCTGTTGTCGTACTCTGCACGACAGTTCAACAGTTGTATAAATGAAGTTTGTATTTTATTTTTATAGTGTGATATCTGGCGACTCAAGATGGGTGATGTATACCTATTTTGGGGGCGTCATAAAACCAGTGAACCAAAGAAGGTCAGTAACTACAGCAGCCAAGAGCAAATGAATGATCTATGCTACAACTGCAAGAAGCCTGGCCATTTCATTGCCAACTGCAACAAACCTCTCAGAGAAGAGCTAAAGAAGAAATCATATCCAAAGAAGGAATACAAAGGCAACAAAAGGCCTCAAAAGTGAGACAAAGGCCTTATAGCTGGAGGATCGTGGAGTGATTTAGACAATGACTCAACTCCCGAATCTAGAGATGATTAAGATCCTCAAATGGATAATTTGTGCCTGATGGCTAAACATGCAAAGGACAAACTGAACTCTAACATACATGAAGTAAGTATCGATGATGTATTTGACTTTAACTCTCCTGATGTAGACATTGATGATTTGAGAACTGCACTACATGGCATAATAACTGATATGCATCAATACATGAAATGGTTCAGAGTTTTGTCGAAGGATTATTCACTTCTTCAAGAGGAGAAAAAGAAAGTTCAAAAAGAACTGGAAACAACCCTTCTAAGTACTCACTCTCTCTCCAAGCTTGAGGCTGAGAATGAGCTTAAAAAACAAACCAATGAGCTCAATGCACAAAGAGAGTCCAATCTAACCTCTAAAATTGAGGAACTAGAAAAGACTATCTCTACATGGAATAAATCCTCATCATCCATGGACTCCCTGCTCTCTAGTCAAAGAATTGCATCTGACAGAACATGCTTAGGCTTTGGGGGATCCACCTTAGAGCCATGTGTGGAAAAGATAAAGGAAACTAACACTAGTAATGGTTCAAGTTTTTGTAGAGGCATTACATTTGTGAAACCCTCACAGAAGGAAGAACCAGCCCAACCATGTTCTACTAATTCAATCCATACTCCAAGGAGTAAAGGATCTTATCTTGGCTCAGGTTTGAAAAAGAAAGAGTAACCCATCCACTACTCACCAACCTCGAAGGATCGTAGAGTCAAGTAAGACTAACTCTACGAATCAACTGGGAAGGTACAGTAGAGGTAAGGTACACACCTCACAATTCATGAAACCCAAGGACACGTGGAAGAAGGAAAATAAGTTTAAAAGAAGGATGACTAAAGAACCACACAAGTCCAAATGGAGGATGAATTCTCACACACACACATGTATGCACCATACTAGATGTTTTGTGTGAAATAAAGTTGGTCACAAGGCTGCAAAGTGCTATAATAATTCAATATTGGGAAAAGGGTCAAAAAAGCCCCTGAGGTTTACCCCGATGTCCCACTTGCACCCTAAACTAATTTTTTTTTTTCCAAAAGTACCCTTAACGTTACATTTTGGAATGCATGTGTACCCTACCAATTAACGAGAAGACAAGCAGGGGTTAAAATGTGATGACGTGGGAGGCTTAAATATAAAATATATTCTAAATAAAATAATATATATCATTTAATCAAAGCAAAAAATACTAAAATTCAAAATAAAAAAAGCATAACATATTTACATCATTTAATCAAAATAATAAAATTCAAATTATTTTGTTAACTAATCAAAACAACTAATTAAATAAAATAAGTTGTATAACATATTTACATCATTTAATCAAAATACTAAAATTCAAAACATGACATATTTACATCAAATACTAATTAAAAAAATACTAAAAAAACAAATTAAAAAATACTAAAATTCAAATTATTTTGTTAATTAATCAAAATAATTAAAAATTCAAATTACATCATTAAAATACTAAAATCATAATACTAAATACTAATTGATATAAAAATTTAAATTACTAAAATCATAATACTAAATAATATTTTTAAACTATATAAAAATTTGATTATGTAATAATCTATACATAATCTATGCATAACATTATATATTATAAATAATATAAATAATTTGATGATGTAATAATCTATACATAACAATATATGTTATAATTTGATGATGTAATAATATTTTTTAAAAATATATTCAAAATTTAAATTACATCATAATATTTTTAAATTGATATGATTTTAAAATTAATATTAAAATTACTAAAATAATCATAATACTCAGGTTTTGAATTTAAAAATATTATTTAGTATTATGATTTTAGTAATTTAAAATTTTTATATCAATTAGTATTTAGTATTATGATTTTAGTATTTTAATTATGTAATTTGAATTTTGTTGTTTTTTGATTAATTAACAAAATAATTTGAATTTTAGTATTTTTAATTTGATTTTTTTTAGTATTTTAGTATTTTTTTTAATTAGTATTTTAGTATTTTTTTAAAATTAGTATTTGATGTAAATATGTCATGTTTTGAATTTTAGTATTTTGATTAAATGATGTAAATATGTTATACAACTTATTTTATTTAATTAGTTGTTTTGATTAGTTAACAAAATAATTTAAATTTTATTATTTTTATTAAATGATGTAAATATGTTATGCTTTTTTATTTTGAATTTTAGTATTTTTTTTCTTTGATTAAATGATATATATTATTTTATTTAGAATATATTTTATATTTAAGCCTGCCACGTCATCACATTTTAACACCGTTTGTCTTCTGTTAACGGCACGGGCACGGGCGACCCAAAAATGTAACGTTAAGGGTACTTTTGGAAAAAAAATTAGTTTAGGGTGCAAGTGGGACATCGGGGTAAACATCAGGGGCTTTTTTGACCCTTTGCCCATTCAATATTTGTGAGACCCAAGATTAAGCAGATTTGGATCCCCAAGGGCACTAACAAAGTAGGACCCATGCAAATATGGGTACCAAAATGAAGGTTCAATGTTGTCACAGGAAAAGAGCTCCACGATCATAACTTGGTATCTGGACAGTGGATGCTCAAGGCACATGACTGGGAATAAAGCTCTTCTATCTAACTATATAGAGAAGGAGGGTCCCTCAGTCATCGTTTGAGACAACAGCTCTGGCAAGATAAGAGGATATGGCTCAGCTGGAAATGGTGCAGTATCCTTCAGTAAAGTGGCCTATATGGAAGGACTACAACACAATCTTCTGAGCATTAGCCAACTCTACGACAAGGGACATTAAGTAAAATTCCTCAACAATCAGTGTCAAGTCAGAGATTTGAAGACATCTGCTGTAAAGCTAACCGGAACAAGAGAAGGAAATGTCTACACAATGAATCTTGGACAGCTAAGCTCAGATGAGACAATATGCTTTCTGGCTAAAGCATATGAAGAAATGAGCTGGTTATGGCATAGACGATTGTCTGATTTAAACTTCAAAAGCATGTCCAAACTGGCCTCAAAGATCTTGTTGCAGGCCTACCCAAGTTCAGCGTCGTCAAAGAAAGGCCATGCAATGTCTGTCAGCTTGGAAAACAAACCAGAAGCTCATTCAAGAGCAAAACTGCCAACTCAATCGACAAGCCCTTGCAGTTGCTCCACATGGATCTATTTGGGCCAATTCCAACAACAAGTCTCGGAGGGAAGATACTCACTGGTTATAGTCAACGACTACACCAGGTTCATATGCGTGTTCTTCCTAACCTCAAAGGATGAAACAAGCTCCCAACTGATCAAGATGTTCAGGCTGGTGATGAATGAGAAAGGAGAGAAAATCAAGGCTATAAGGAGTGATCATGGTAGAGAATTCGACTTCTCTGAAATGGACCAATTCTGCACAGACAATGGCATCAGTCATAACTTCTCAGCTCCACGAACTCCTCAACAAAATGGAGTAAATGAGAGAAAGAACAGGACATTGATAGAGGCTGGAAGAACTCTACTTGCAATGACCCATACTGCTCAATACTTCTGGGCGGTCACAACAACCGCATGCTACACACGAATGTATCACTGATACACTCTATGATTAAGAAGACACCCTACGAACTATGGAAAGGAAGAAAGCCATATGTCAGCTGCTTTCATGTATTCGGCTGTGCATGCTACATTCTCGACAATGGAAAGCAGTACTTGACAAAGTTTCAACCCAAGTCAGACGAAGGAATCTTCCTTGCATATGCCACAGACAGTAAAGCCTACAGAGTGTTCAACAAGAAGACACTAAGTGTTGAAGTCTCGATTCACATCATCTTTGATGAAACAGACTTAGACAAAACAGTGCCTCAAGACACTACGACTGACAGTTCATACAGTACAAATGAGCTCGTTGAGCTCAACACTGCGATCGTAGTACCAGATAGTGAAATCGTTGAGCAAGGGAAATGAGATCGTAGAGAGGCGTATGCAAGACAACGAACCTACACACCAAGAAAAAGAAATAGATCTTGAAGACCTAAGACAAGAAGGCATCAGGACAGATGTTCCAACGGGAAATATATGGGCTAGAGATAACACTTAAGACTTAATCATTGGAGATCCTAGTGCAAGAGTCAAAACAAGAGCTGCCACCCAAAATGAAAGTTTTTATCTAAGCTTCCTGTCACAAATGGAACCTAAGAAGATAGAGCGATTCTATGGAAGACTCAAGCTAGATAGAAGCTATGCAGGAAGAACTCAATCAGTTTGAAAGAAGCAAAGTATGGAGATTGGTACCAAGACCAAAAAGTCATCCTGTCATTGGAACCAATTGGGTCTTCAGAAACAAATAGGATGAAGATGGAGTAATAACCAGGAATAAGGCAAGACTGGTGGCCAAGGGTTACTCTCAGGAATAAGGCATTGACTATGATGAGACATTTGCACATGTTGCCAGACTAGAAGCCATCAGAATATTCTTTGCCTTTGCTGCTCACATGAAATTCAAGGTCTTCCAAATGGATGTCAAAAGTGCATTCCTGAATGGAGAACTTCAAGAAGAAGTCTATGTAGAGCAACCTCTAGGTTTGATCAATCCATCTCTTTCTAATTATGTTTATAGATTAGACAAAGCCTTATATGGTCTTAAACAAGCACCTAGAGCATGGTATGAGACACTGACTAACTTTCTTATTGAAAATGGGTTTACTGGAGGTAGAGTAGATACCACACTATTTCTTAGAAAGCATAAAGACAAAGTCTTATTAGTTCAAATATATGTTAATGATACTATTTTTGGTTCTACTGACGAAAAGTTATGCAAGAGATTCTCCAAGCTTATGCAGAGCAAGTTTGAAATGAGCATGATGGGTGAGCTGAATTTCTTTCTTGGACTGCAAGTAAAGCAGACTGATGAGGGAATCTTTATAAATCAAGCCAAGTACATCAAAGATTTACTTAAGAAGTATGGCATGGAATCAGCCTCTCCCATAAAAACCGCAATTGCTCCTGCAACCAAGCTTAACAAAGATGAAAAAGGTAAAAGTATTGATATAACTTAATACAGAGGTAGGATAGGCTCTCTTCTATATCTAATTGCCAATAGACCAGAAATAATGTTTGCAACATGCATATGTGCTAGATTTCAGCCTAATCCTAAAGAATCACATTTAACTACTGTAAAGAGAATTTTCAAGTATCTCAAGGGTACACCTCACTTGGGGCTTTGGTATCCCAAGGAGTCCTCATTTGAACTAACAGGATACACAGATGCTGATTTTGTAGGCTGCAAAATAGATAGAAAGAGTACAAGTGGCACATGTCAATTGCTAGGAAACAGACTTGTGTCATGGTTTAGCAAAAAGCAAAACTCAGTATCTACTTCAACTGCAGAAGCTGAATACATTGCTGCTGGCAGCTGCTGTTCTCAGATCCTATGGATGAAAAATCAGCTAGTTGATTATGGGTTTGATTTCAAATCCATACCCATTCATTGTGATAACACAAGTGCCATAGCAATAACTCATAATCCTGTCATGCATTCTAGGACTAAGCATATAGAAATAAGGTATCACTTCATTAATGATCATGTGCAAAATGGAACTATATCTTTACAATATATCCCTACTGAAAATCAACTTGCTAATGTCTTTACAAAGCCTCTAGATGAATCCAGGTTTAACAAGATAATAAGTGAGCTAGGCATGCTTAATATATAACCATGAAATATATGCTCTAGTATGTGCTAACCATACAGATATAAAGGCTATGTTCGAAATCGTATACATGATCAAAGGAAGTCCACGATCGTAGAGCTGAAGTGATAAAATACAAACGATCGTAGTACAGACTCAACGATGGCAGAAGCCCCATCAACAAAATAAGGGAGCATCCTGTGATGAGAAAGTTCAGAACAAAGTAATCCCTCTGATAAGCGCCTCAGAAACAAACCTAACCCTTGATTCACTCTATGAGGTTGGCCCTTCCTGAGTTACCTTAAAAGAATGCTAAGTCAAAAACTCATCAAAAGGATCCGGACAGACTCAACGATCGTAGTTCAGACACGACGATTGCTGAGCAGACTCGACGATTGCAATCCAGACTCGACGATCATAGTTCAGAAATGACGATTGCTGAGCAGACACGAAGATTGCAGTCCAGACTTGATGATCGTAGTTCAGACACTACGATTGCTGAGCAGACACGACGATTGATGAGCAGATACGACGAGTGCTGAGAAGAACACAATGATTACAGTTCAGACACAATGATTGTAGTCCAGACTCAACGAATGCAAAGCAGACTCAACAATCACAAAGGCCACCTCAACGATCGTAGTCCTCCCTAAGGACACATTAGCTCAGAAAGAGCTAAGGGAAAATTAGTACAATACTCCTCATTCAAATTCGTAGAGCCAAGCAGAATTTGACACCTACCCCACTAAACAAAAATGGAGAGAGAGAAGTTACAAGTACAGTTTAAAAATGCTTTTTTAAAATTAGAAGTTCAAAAAGCTTATCTCTCTTCTCTCTCTCTACAAGCAGAAACCCTAACCCTTAAGAAAGTTCAGACAACCATACTCCTTGCAAAGGAATCAATGGCAGCCTCCAACGTCGTCTCTGGCTACAGACTATGCTTCGATGAGTTCAAAACCTGCTGAACCCAAATTTCACAAGACTCTGACATTGATAAAGAAGGCAGGTCTCAAAGACGCTCTGGGTACGAGCACCTGGATCTACCCAAAGTTAATAAAGGAGTTTTACAGAAATGGGGCATTCGAAAATGAAGTCCTCATGACGAGAGTCAAAGACGTGGAAATCAAGCTAAAGGCTGAGAACATCAAACTAGCCCTAGGCTTCAAATCCGAAGGTTTTTTGTTTTTAGATGGCATTGATTTCCATGTAGGACTTAAGAAGATGCATCACAAAAAATTATGCACTGTCAAAGGATACAAGAAGAAGGAGTTTCCTCAGAGGTATGAATTTTTGGCCGATATTGTTGGGAAGTGTATATGTTGCAAAAGCTCCGGCTACGATTCTGTAAATGAGGTGCAACTAAAACTCATTACTGCCATAAGTTGTGAAATACAGCTTAACTATGGAGCTCTACTGCTTGAATGGATAAGAAAATGGATTCTTTGCTCGAAGAAGACAAAGAGCTCTCAAAATATGCTCGACGGGCGATTTATAAGCATCATCCTACAGTCTGCTCTGGGTGACAAAATTGGTGACAATGAAGGAGAGTCCATCAACCCAAACAGACGGATGACCCATCAACTTTTTGAAAATTAGAAAAGGAATCCAACAGAAAATGTTCGTATGATGTCTGAGTCCAGTGGTAGAACTGGTGATCTAAAGGAATCTGGGATTCCAGGAAACATGACAGTCGTCAAAGAGACTGAAGAAGAAGAGGAAGAGATCAACAAGGGAGAACCCACTGCCCTTATCAGAAAAAAGCAAGGGTAAGAGAAAGCTAAAGACTAGGATGGTAGAAGAACCTCAAGGCTCTACCGCTGATATACCTATAGAGTCCACTAATATTGAGACTCTGAGAATCCTATGGAGAAAATAACAGATGGCTGAGGCAGATGAAGATAGAGCTACCATATCACAGCTGCTGAAGAAGAACAAAATCATTCACAAGTCCAAGAGGCCATTTTTCTCTTTGATCGTCGAGTCTCTACCGATCGTAGAGACCAGACTGAACACCTCAAGCAAGGAGGTTGCTGCACCAGATGGTCTGACTGATCAACAGGACAGAGCTGAAGTTGAAGAAAGTTCTAGGGTTGTGGCTTAGCCTAGAAAACCAAGACAAAAATTGGTTAAGAAGTATATCATTGTCAATGAAGAAGTACTCAAAGAGGAGGACAAAAAGATGGCTGCTGAAAAGGAACTATCAAAAGAAAGCCAAAAGGATAAAGCTCAAGCTAAGGGGGAGATACCTGAAGTTCTCACCCTAGAAAATGCTCCAGCTGAGGGGGAGCTACTAGTTCTGCAGATAGATGATCATGTTGAGGGGGAGCCTCATGATATCCCCATGATAGAAGAAGCTACTCCTGTAGTAAATGAGGGAGAGCCTGAGTAAGAAAATCAAAAGGAAGTCATTGACATAGTGGAATCCTCAAAAGGAGATAGAGAAGAAGAGGAAGACAGAAACGATGATGAACTTGAGATCATAGGTGTGGGCCGTGATGGGTATAGGAGTTATCTCTACAATCAGATGTTCTCCTATCTCCCCATGATGCCTTTTCATCAAGCTCAAATTTTAAACTCCTGGAGTCACATGTTTTGGAGCTTCAAAGAATATCCAGCCATCTCTGTGCTAGCTCATGGATTTCCAGGCAACTTCAACTTTGCCAAAAAGCTGATCACAAATGGTCCCTCCTCAAGAATGGTGCATGAGGTATTAATTATCCCAATCCTTTTTAGAGTGAATCACTATCCACTGTCTTTTTCCAGCCAATTTTATGAATTTCCAAGCTGGTTGGAAGTTGTTCTAAATCCACCTAGTCAATCCCCAGTTATAGAATCCCAAAATTCTATAATTGATGAACCAAATGTGCCTAACTTCATATTGATCCCAACTCCCATCTTCCCTACAATTACTGACTCTAGCCTCATCGTAGAGTCCCAAGCTCAAATCGTAGAGCCACCCTCTTCAGACACCCAAACAAAGTCCTCTCCATAAGATATTCCCTCTTCATCCACCAATGAATACTTTAACCTTGATCTTGCCCTCTACTCCTTGCAAGATCAATACAAGAAAACATCCCCTCCTTTAAACAATCCACAACTCAGTGAACTACTTTCAGATCTGCCCACCAAAGCTGAGTTGACAGAAGTGTCCAAGAATGTGATCAAGGACATCGATGATAGACTTGAAGCTCACTCAAAACTCATTCATCTCAGACTGACAAAAATGATCACTGCTGCAAATAATCTCTCAAGCACCCTAAACTCTGAGCTTACAAAGAAGCCGAGGGAGATCTTCAAGGAAATGGTTAAGAGCATAAAGGACAGGGATGATATTCACTTTCTAGCAGCTAAAATACATAGAGATGCAGTTCTTGCCTTACAAATAGCTCAAAATGCCCAGAATAAACTTATGTTGGAAAGCATCATCAATTTACAAACTGTTGTAAAAGAATTCCAACAATTCTACATCAACCAAGGACAACAGACTGACAATGTTCTAACCATCCTCCAAAACAGGGAAGCTCGATCTGACGCTCTGATCAAGAAAAATCGAGAGGACATTACTCAAACTCCAAGCCAACTCAACGAGCTTGTCCAAGGAGTGACTCGCTTATCCGAAGACATTCGAACCCTTGATGTTGACATAAAGGGGGAGAATAAAGGGAAAGGAGTTCAAGGCAAGGGCAGAGGCATAGGATAATTCCAAACTCAAGCCTCAAGGAGTCCTCCTCCAAGGTAATTCCACCAAAAGACTCCACGATCCGACCATCAGACTTAACGATATGATCAGCAGGAAGTTATAATGGCTCAACCAATAATGAGTCTAGGGCCAACTTCAAGCTCACAGAATGTGACCACAACAGTGTGACGACCCCAAAATAGGTCCATTCCATCCAACCCATTCTGAGTCGCCAAATACATGGTACAGAAACAACTACAACTTTATTATCACAATAATAAAACTGTGAGTTTAAATACAAATATTATCTTCTAGACAATATTTATACTCAAATAAATCCTCATCACATTTATTGATACATTATTTTACAATAATGGTGAGGACTACTAAACAACTCTCTCTAGAACCTTCATTCCATATACCCACTAGTACTCGCTACATTCTAGCCTCCACGAGAAGAAAAATGGAACAACAAGGAAAAGGGTGAGCTCAACTAGCCCAATAAAGAATATTATGACTAAGATAATATACAACAAATTATCGTTAGTCTCCAACAGGAAAAATCGATAGAATACAATAGACAACAAGTTTCGGATCAATATTAGCGCGGAAATAATAATTCATAGAAGAGTTACGTAGAGAATGAAATCTACTATAATCTATGAATTTAACGGTCCATCATCAATATTTTATCCTGTAACATCAATCAATATTCATCTCAAATCAAATATTCATCTTTGCACTACAGCCAAAGATATTCATCAATCGGTCGTGTTCATCTCAACACTGTTCATCTTTGCACTAAAGGCCAAAGATATTCATCAATCGGTCATGTTCATCTCAACACTGCTTCATCTTTGCACTAAAGGCCAAAGATATTCATCGATCGGTCGTATTTCATTTAAACACCGCTCATCTTTGCACTACAGCCAAAGATATTCAATAATATCATCATTTAAGACCGAGGATGATGAAAAAATATTTTAAAAAACGAATCCAAAGTGAAACAAAATGACAAGTATTATGGATTCGTACTTTAAACAATCCGAGTTCAAAATACTTCATAAATAATCATACCGGTGTAAAATTCAAGAATGATCAAAACATGGATACAATCAAAGCTAGTATCCGAATAGATATTTTAGATGAAAAGAAAAATTTTCATTTTTCTATGAATAGTCCGATTCGTGAATAGTGTCAGATATCGTGAATAATCTTGTGATACGTGAATAGTAACTCAAACACCAAAAGATAGAAATTCCATAAAAAACATTTTCACGCTTCGTGAATAGTAACTCGTGAATAGTAACTCATGAATAGTAACTCGTGAATAGTAACTCGTGAATAGTAACTCATGAATAGTAACCCGAGCATGAAAAAGTTCCAAATTTGATAAAAAGTTCTAACCAATATTTCAAAGATAATGATATTGAAGAAATAATATCATCATCGAGAAGAAAATAACATCCCTTACCTCAAAGAATCGAGATTTCCGGAAGGAAAGGTCTCAAGTGATCTTTGAATGAAACTTATCTTGAATGAAGAACTCTCAAAGTATCTAAATACTCACAAAATACACTCAATAATATAGAGAGAAAGAGAGAAAACTTTGTTTACGGTGTGATTTTCAATTCTAACTTAGCCCTCTATTTATAGGAAAATGTTAGCCCACCAAGCGAGACTTGACTCACTACTACTGATGGCTTTACCTTCGCTACTATTGCCACCCACCACATTTGAAATAAAATTCAGCACATTTCTTCACCAACCACAAGTGGGGCCCACTCAATTCTAGAATTTTCCACCAAAATCAATTATAAACCTAATTTAGAATCCGACACCTCTTAAAATTCACAACAAATCATTCGTACATTTTAACGGTTCAAAATTTGTAGACATATACTCAACTTATATATGTATAACATATCCAAAAATTACAATGATCCAACGGTCGGATTAAAATTATAACCCCATGAATATATCTTAAAACCCCGATTTGATTTTTAATACCTCCAATCCGATAAAATCTTGATAAAACACCTCAACATTAATTCCTTCATTAATAACCACATAAATAAATCCATCATTTATATTCATATAAAATAAATATTTCCTTATCATATGAATCAATAATTAATTATTCACAAATAATATTACGTAATCACAATTATAATGACCAGGTAGTTCCTGGAAAGAGGGGCTTTCAGATAAGGATTTCTCCTTCTTGGCGCATGAATTAGGTGACCAAACCTCTCCTTAGACAAAACTTTCTAGACATTGCCAATAATGTTTCTAATAATATTATTCAAATAATATGAATTATTGATCGATAATGGGAAATCTTGTGCGTTGACAATTATTGAACAACAATAATATAAAATATCAACGCAGTGAATTATTGAATCAATAAAATATTGAGCGGTAACTCACCGTGAAAATTATTGAGTAGTGCCATCTTACGTAAGGATCAATAATTCAACAATCTTGTATGCAATAATACCGTGTCTTCTTTGTGCAACCACGCGTATTCTTCGTATTTTAACCAATTAAAGGTATTCCAACAGATCTTAATTGATAACAACTACCAGTTATTTTTAACCAACTTATATTTGTCGTTTTCCTAATCCAATCGCTTTCCATTATGGGGCCCACACATGGTACTGCTGGCAAGTAAATTAATATTCCCAAGACGATCTTAATATTCCACGACCAAACGAATATTCCCCGAAAAAAAATGAATATTATATAACCACTTGCTTATTTTGAAATATTTGCGTATTTAACCCTTAACTATCCAAATTAATCAAATCAACCCTTACTATTTCAAAATAATAAATAAAGGAAATTCCTTTTTATTTAAAAAAATTTCGGGGTCTTACAAACAGGCCTAAGAATGTCAATTGGAGATCCTGCATTCATGAATAGTGATGATCAAAATCCTAGGCTAAGCCCAAGTGAGCTGGAAGATCTAGCCTGGAGAGAAGAAGCCAGTAGGAAAAGAAGAGCTGAGGAGTATGACAATCCCCCACGCAAAAGATCAAAGAAATAGAGATAAGTGAAAGTTTAAATTCTTATTTATGTAAATATAAATTGTAATATTCTTCGAACATCAATAAATTCATGCTTATTCTCTAGAAATTTCAGTTGCTCACTGAAATATTAAGTCATGTTTACTTTCCTGCAAATGCATTTCAAAATTAATAATCATGACAACAAATCTCCTTGGTTATGTTAACATCAAATAGGGGAGGATTGTTGGGAGAGTGCATATTTTGATTTGATGTTTAAATGTAAATGCTCATGATTATATGTAAAGTCCTTTGAGAAATATATGTACAAGGACTTAGTGATAAATCAAATTTGTTAGGTTGATCTACATCTTGAAATGTAGTAGAGAGGCTTCAACAAGAATCGAAGTGTATCAAGCTGATCAAGACTACAGAAGCCAAGACATATATAAACGTAGAGCTCAGAGGATCGTAGTGTGCCTGCCTTGAAGGACCTCTTCATAAATTGTAGAGTGGTCCCAACGTTTGTCGAGCCAACTCAGAGATCGTAGTGTGCTCTAGGAAACGTAGAGCTTGCAAAAATAAGCAAGTGAAGATTGTAGTGTGTAAATCTTTAAGAGAAATCGTAGTGCTCTTGTTTGATAGCATCAGACCAAGTAACAAGGTGACAAGACACCACGATCTGGATCGTATAGTATCATATGTTGTGTGTCAGAAGCATCAAGCCCTACCTTTTGTTAGGAGACAAATTCCAACAAATGTGGAATGGATTTTAAATGTTGAAGTACTCATCAGTCCCAACGGTACAAAAGATATCCTTAGTATACAACGAAAGAAACATATTGAAGAAGCTAAGGAAAGGACTATAGGACAGAGGAAAATACCTTTTCAGGTGTTATGTTAGAAAGAAGTCTGATATGTCAGTGGGCCAGAATGGAAATCAGAAGGTGTGCAGAGAAGTCTCCATCAAAGCTTAGATTTGTCAAACGCATTTTATGCTTCAACAAAAGGCTTCAACGGATAGATTTCAAGGAACACATATATGCAGAATATGTGCAGATAAGAGAATTAAGAAAGCATTGAAGAAAACGTACAAGAACACCCAATGCTCAACTCTACTATCTGAGAAAAAGAGAAAGCTTGCTCAGCTACTCAGTTCTTTCGAACAAGTGCTTAAATAGTAACTGAGTAGCACCAATCAAGAACTCAACAACTACCAATCAACTGAAGTAAGAGTTCCAAGTCAGAAGGACTTAAAGAGTTCTAAGTGAACTGTGAAGAGCCAAGTCTCCTGGACTTGAAGAGTTCAAGAGTGAACTAAGAAGTACCTAGACTGCTGGTCCAGAAGGAATCTGTGAGATTCAGAAAGTGTAGAAGACATCCTTAGTGGATTTTCTACTCGAGGAGTAGAAGAGTGGACTATGAGCTTTAAGTGCTATGAACCACTTAAAACGACTATGTCTATTACATTCTTGTTATAACTGTTCTATCTGCCACAACTGCTATAATTGCCTCACTCTCATTAACTTACTATCTTAAGGGAGATTAAAACAAATATTAATTCCGCTGTGTTTTAATCATTATCATTCTAACAAAGTAAAACGAAAAGATTTTTTAAATATCTATTTAACCCCCCCCCCCCCTCTAGATAACTATTGTGCCTTTGGGAACTAACAGATGTGTTTATTGTTGAATAAATACTTAATTTGATTTGATTAGATTGGTTAATTATTTGTTAAATAAATAATTAATGAGTTAAGAACATTAATTATTATGAGATAATATTCAATTTAATTTAATAATTAAGTTAGAGAGTTTATAATGATTAAATGAATTATTATAATAATATTTTAATTTGATGTTGTAATTAAAATAATGTGTTAGTTGATTAAATAAAGTTATAATTATAAAAAATATAAATATGTTGTATTAATTTATGTGTTAAAGTAATTTAATAAATTGTTATTATAATTAATTAAATTGATTATTAAAAATTTAATTAAATAAAAGTGTGACAAATAACCTTACTATAAAGGAGTTATTAAAATAAATTAAAAGAGTTAAGTTTGTTTTTTGCCAAACAAGGCTTAATGCATATTAAGTCTTTAATTTAAATGTGTTTTACCAAATAAGGTATAAGAATTAATGGATTAATTTTAATTATGTTAGCCAAAAAACCTTGTGGCTTTTTGATTTTCAAAAATAGAATAAGCGATATCGAGTTATACATATAATTATATTATATAACTAATACATATTATATCATATACGTTATATTTTTTTAGTACGTAAGTTTAGAATAAGAAGAAAGAACTCAGAAGAAGAAAAAGAAGAGAAGAAGAATAGCCATCATCTTCTAAAAATTAAGGTATCCTTTTACTTTTGTTTTTCAAAAAGTTGTAGTTATATTCTCTTCTAAAATTCTTTGTAAAAACTTTGTGAAGGTTGAGTTGTTTGTTGTATATAGCTTTATATGATAAATTGTTTTTATAAAATTGTTTTCATAAGTTTATATATGAGTATAGTAAATGAATTCATGTTATGTATGAATTTTGTGAAGAAAATCATATTATAGTGAATTGGTATGAATATATATATATATAAGTAATATATAGAAGAAGGTGAAAAGAACAGAGGGGCGCATGCAAACAACACAAATGAATTACTGAAATAATTTTGTTATTACTGATAACTGAATGAAATATTTACAAGTACAAAAGATAAATATGACTTACAATTTAACTTTAGAACATTAGAGAAATGGATGAAGAGGGAAGGGAGAGAGAGAGTCTAAAGATTTGTCTGAGAAAGAACTCAAAGTCTTTTTAAGTCTGGTTTCCTAAATAAGTTCAAGTTCCTTTTATAGAATAAGGAAAGAACTATTACAAAGTTACTATTACAAAAAGTGAATTATTACAAACAATATACTATTAATGAATAGTAAAACAGTGCTAACTTTTTTACTATTCATGGATGCTTTTGGAAACTTTAGACCGAACCATGTAACAAAGCTGCTTTCGGTGATAAAGCTAAGGCCTCCTTTTGACTAAATGGTCATGGGCTAGGGTGCATGTGTTCGAGGGTCGCTTTGAAAAAGCGAAGACTCTTTTGACTAAGGTCATAGAGAGCAGGTGCTTGTGACTAAAATTTGCTTGGGAGGGTGCTTGTAACATAGATGTCAAGAAAATGGGTCTTGAGTATCTTGAAGATTAATAGTTCCATAAGGATCCATGTCATCTTCGTCTTCATCATTTTTACTAGAACTGGCGCATTTGGAGGAAGAAGAAGAATATTCTGAAGCTTCTACTTCTTCATGTAACTTATCAATTCTTTTGTGAATGGCATCAGCAAGAATTTTTAATTCTGTAGCAGAACATTTATTGAAATTGGCAACATCAATAGGCACTGGAGAAACATCAGAAATAGCTTTTGATGATTTACTGGAAGATCCCTTGGCGGGGATTGAACTGACTGGAAGAACTGAAATAGGGATGGAGGGAAATTCTTTTTGAACTTGCCCAACAATTCTATCAACACCAAATTTATCCCACCACTTGATGAAGAATTGACTTGAGCTTTGAGGGGATAAGGAAGGATCTCAAAGTTAGGACCGGGCCTAGACCACCACAAGGTGAACCAGAATGGGAATGGACTTTTGAATTTCTGGTCGAAATGTAGGAACCACGAATGACTATGATCTTCATTTTGATGTTGGAAGATTTTATTCCAGGCTTCAATATAATCAAAATAACAGTATGAATTATTTTGACTAGAAAGAAGTCTAAGATCAGAGGGAGAACCTCCCCAATCTGAGAAATGAAGAATCAGTTTAATATACAGGGAATGATAAAGAATCCTAGATTCATTATCTTTGGCATAAATAGGTTTGATGAATACTGACTTAGTTTCAAGAAGGATGTCCTTATAAAATGCTAGGGATTTATAAGGAGCCCAAGGAATGAAATGCCATCCAGTAGGAAAATACTGGGCGGCGAGCTTAATAGGATCATCTTTAGGCGTCATGTGAAGTTCTAAATGAAACAGATGTTGTTCCCACTTTAGAAGGTACTCAGAAGCGGTATGGCTGGGTTTTGACGAGGTTGCCCTTGACTGATTACAAAATGGATAAATTGGTTTTGGTGGATTAGCTAAAACTGAGGAAAAACGCCTTGGAACTGTTCCAAGAACCTGGAATTTGGTAACTGGGTTGGGTTGAGCAACCGGATTAACTGGGTGAGGAACAAGGGTTCCTTTTAACTGATTATTTATGCCGAAAGGGCGACCCTGACCCCGAGAAGAAGGTCCTCTTCGCACACTCATGATGTAGAAACAGTAAATGTGTTAATGAACTCACGTGTAAGAAAATCAGGAACTGAATTGTTACTTCCTTTAATATATTCAATATCAAAATCAAAAATGCTTAAAAGAGCATGCCATGTAGCGAATGAATGCTTAGAGGCGATATTTTCAACATCCTTTTCTAGGATAAATTTTGCTGATTTACAGTCTATCCTAACTAGAAACTTTTGATTCAGTAAATCTCTTTGAAATTTATTAATACATAGAACAAGTGACTAAATTTCTTTTTTAATAGTACTGTAATTTAACTGTGTAGTACTCCATGTGCCGAAATGAAACCGAACAATTTGTTCTGATGATGTGGGAGTTAACTTTTGTTTGAGAATGCCGCCTAATCCAATGTCAGAGGCATCAGTTTCAACGATTTTGAATGCTGAATCATTTGAAATGCCAAGGCAAGGCAAAACCTTAACATATTTTTGAACGTATTAGACAACGGAAGTATGAATGTCAGTCCAAGGTGGAGGATTGGATTGCAAACACTGGAATAGAGGTTTGCAAATCTTCCTGAGATCATGGTAAAACTTGCCAATATAATTGAGCGAGCCCAGGAATCTCTGTAGCTGTGTTTTGTCGGTAATCTTATCTGGAAATCGGTCGGCAAATTGAATAGCTTTGTCAATAGGCCGAGTGAGTCCGGGATAGAAGATTAGACCGAGAAACCTGACTTTTGTCAGAAACAGACTACACTTGGAAGGAGAAAGAACAAGACCATTGGTTTTAACCGTCTTGAAGAATGAATTCAAATGCTTAATGTGCTCTTCAATAGTCTTGGAATAAACAAAGATATCATCAATATAAACAATGATGAAATGATTGAAAGGATTCAAAATATTATTGAGAATATTCTGAAATTCACTAGGTGCATTTTTCAAGCCGAATGACTGAACATTCCATTCAGTAATGATAGAAACGGAAGCGGTGAATCTTTTTTTATATCATCCTTTGGGTGAATGGCGACTTGCCAAAAGCCTGATTTCAGGTCAAATTTACTAAAAATAGTGGAGCAGCTTAACCTACTAAGGAGATCTTCATTGTTTGGTAAGGGATACCTAATCCACTCAAGAACTTTGTTTAATGGTTTGTAATTAATAACTAGGCGGGGAACACCTCTCTCTTTTTTCGCTTCATTACTAACATAGAAAGCAGGGCAAGACCAAGGTGATTTGCTATGTCTAATTAAATCTTTACTAAGAAGATATTTAATCTTCTTTTTGCATAATTCCATTTGTTCATGACTCTTTTGAATAGGTCTAGCCTTAGTGGGAATTAAATGTTCTTTAAATTCTTTAGCATATGGTAATCGGACTACATGTTTCTTCCTATGCCAGAAGGCGTTGGGAGACTCATAACACAAATTGTCATTTAAATAATTTTTTAAATTAGTTATTTTCTCTTGAACCCTTTTATTCTTAAGTTGTTCTTCAACTTGTTTATATTTAATTTCTTCCTTTAAGAAGCTTAAGTGAGTAACTTTGCAATTTAAACAATTTAAAGAATTAGAAATTGACTCCTCTTGAATGAATTTTAAATCTCTTTCTTTTGGTTTAATAAGAAACCTAAATGTTATCTCTTTTCCTAAATGTTTACATGTTAACCCTTTATTAATTATAGTAAATGGGTATAATAAATATATAAATGGTAATCCTAAGATGATTTTATCTGTAAGATTGCGAATTAAAACAAATGATGTCTTAAAGCACATATTATCTTGACAGATATGAACTTAAGGCAATTTATATTTCATTTCCATTTGACTACCGTTAGCTGAATTAAGTTTTTCACTAGTTTTCTTGTAGTATCTAGTGGGAATAAGACCTTCTTGAATACAATTCAAATTTGCGCCAGTATCAACTAGGGCAGGGAGCTGTATTGAGAAAGCTTTATCAATGACTAAGTTAATGGTGATATACCATTTTTGGATAGTGATATCCTTAATCCTTTTAAGTGAGAGACCTTGAATAAAAAGATCAGTTTCATCCTTAATACCAGATGACTCAAGAAAATCATGATCTTCTTCACTAGAAGAGGACTCATGAATAAGGAGATCTGACTTTTTATCATCAATTACCTTTTTTAAGTTAGAAACATCTAATTTTAAATTAGAAATTTCTTTTTTAAGTTTATTAACTTCTTGATTTAATTCTGGGAGGGTGACTTCTTTAACCGGAGACTTAAATCTTTCAAGTGTTTTATTAAGACTGAATATAGGCTTCTATTAGGCTTTAAGAACCCTATCAGTAACTTTTTTATCTTTGGTTAATAATTCCTTTAGTTGCTTTGTGTATTAAATTTTTAAATCGGGATCAGTAATTTTATAAATTAACTCAATTAACAAAGAGCTTTCTTCGTCTTCTTTGGTAATTACATTTAATCTTTTACAACAGTTATTACTACAATTTTTAGCGCATACAGTAACTTCGTTATCACTATTTGATTCATCGTTACAAGTGTTGCTGCTTGAAGTGTCTGGAATATCAGACGCTTCTTCATTAATGGCATTGTTTTTAATTCTTATTAATTCTAACAGTTGTTCAATGTCTTCTATTGAAATATTTAACTGAGCTAATTTTTGCTTAACTCTGCACTCACTTTTGTAGTGCCCTTTTTGCCAACAATTGTGGCAAACTATTTTACTTTTATCAAACTTCTTTGATTTCTTGGTAGATTTATTATGGGATGACTTAGGCTTAGTATATTAATTTTCTTGATTATTATTTTTATCTTGCTTATGTTTTCTTTTATGGCGTTTATGATTCTTACGAGACTCAATATGTTTATGCCCATGCTTTCTTCTAGAGGGAGCAACAGGGGGTAATCCATACTGTTCGAAAAAAGTTCCTAACTCGTATTTGGCTTTATTTTTGTCTTTACCGACTTGTTTAGCTAATTTGAAATCAATACACATTTTTAAGCCAATTTTTTGAATATTGCTTATGTTATCACCGTAGGTTAAATTATCATAATCAATGTATCCAAAATTTTTACTTAATTCTTCTCTAACTTTATGAGCAAACAGTGAAGGCAAACCATTGACGAATTTTTCTTTCCAGAATGGTTTATTGCTATCATTGCGCATCATAACTCGTGAAGTAAATACATCTTTATACCACCAAAAATCACTTAGAGTGGGGGCATATGAGGTTACTAAGCTTATCATGAATTCTCTCAGTGATGTTACTAGGAGATCCAACGAAGTGTTTAATTATAGTGAAAATTAAAGTATTGACTCTGTCAGGCGGACCAATTCCAGCATCTTCATCAAAGATGGGATTGCTGTCATCGTCTAATTGGATAGCATGAATTATTGATATTCTAGAATCCTCTGTGAGATGTTTTTCCCACCAAGACCTAAGAATACCAATAAATCCACTAGTTATTAATTCAACAATGTCTGATTGAGACAGGTTGTTGAACTTAGTAATATAGCTATTAGCTACCATGGACATATGATTTAATTTATTTAAAATTTCTTGTTCACTAAATCCATCAATATTCCATTCATAAATTTTATTAGAAGAAACAGAGAATTGTTTATCTAGATTTCTTTCCTCGAACTGTAGATCTGGAGGAGTAGGTCTAGACTACCAATTTCTGGTAATACTAGTGTTTTTAACAGTCAATTTATTAAGTTGGTCATTCAGATCTGAAACAGTATTAGACTGATCAGAGGAACAACTGCTTTCATTATCAGATTCTACTTGGTCAATAATAGCTATAGTGCCACTTGAACTTGCTTCATTTTTTAGTTTTGTAAATAGTTTGTCAATAGCATGGGTAAGTTCTGTTAGTTCCCAGAGGGCACAATAGATCTAGAAGGGGGGGGGTTGAATAGATCCTCCTTATTTCAGATACTTTTCTGGTTTATATTCTTTTGTTCTTAATTAACATATGACAAACACAAGAATCTTTTCAAGCACATCGGAATAAGTAAAAGATCCCCTTCATTGATATATCCATAATCATTCATACATTGTTCGTAGAGTGAGTTTAGTTGTAAGCAGTTAAAACATACATAGCAGTTATAGCAGTTGTAGTACTTAATATAAATGACATAATGTAAAAGACACAAGGGGTTTTAAGTGGTTTAGAGACTCAAGCTCCTAATCCACTATTCTGCTTTCAACTAGCAGGATTTCCACTAAGGAAGGGCAACACCACATCACTCACTAAGATTCCTTGAGGCCGGCTGACCTTTAGGACTTGAGTTCACTAAGAACTCTTCAGGCCGATGTAGCCTTGGGACTTCTCTAGTTTCAAAAACTCTTCAAGCCCAAAGAAGCTTGGAACTTTGTGTAGTCCTCCTCCTATTAAGGACCCCTTAGGTCTCGCTTCATTTAGTCCCTTTGGACAAGGACCCTTCCGACCACGGCTTTGTTGAGTTGTTTGTTTGTTGTTGTTGGAGTCGATCTTTGAAATTTTAAGATGTCTTCATGCTCCGAACATCTTCTATACTTAGCGACTTGGCTTGATCATCCTTGAAGAAGAAATTTTAGTGTTGCATGATGCTCAGCTTCTTAGGTTACTCAACTACTCCGGATGACCCCTTGATGAACTACCTTGAAGATCATTCTCCTTGGTACTTGATGGCTGAACATGAGAGGCTTCTAAGATGTCTGTAAGCTCTTCTGTTAGGTACTTAGAAGTTTTCTCATGCTTGACACCAAGATGGCTTTTGTGATCTCTTCTCTATTGTACTTAGAGTCTTCCCATGATGGACATCCAGATGGCATGATGTTCTTCTTTCTCTTGGCAGTTCAGAACACTCTTCATGTAGTAGAACTCTCACTTCTACATAGTAGAACTCACACTTCTACTCCTTTCTTTACTGACTTCTGAGTGTTCTTGGTGGATCGTAGAGTGAGCCTTTGGACTCACTATCTCACATGGTTTAGATCAGTCCACCTTCTCTCCAAACTCGGCAACTCCAGCAACCTTTGATCTTTGAAGCTCTTTCTTATTTATACTTCTTCTCAATCCTTTCATTGGAAAGTAACCGTTGAAAGCTATTAAAATATCTTCACAGATCTCAAGTTACTCGAGGTAGACTGCTTGATGTGACTTGTCATACTTTTTCTGACGCTGTAGTCTACTGTTTCACCTACCCTGTCAGATGTATCACTTAAATGTCTTAGGCAGGTTGAAGACTTTATTTCTTCTCATTTCTTAATTAGAGGTTGTCCTTTTGCATCGATGCTCTTAATAAGCACTTGTTCGAATATTACCCTTCAGATTGAACCTTTGCCAATGCTTCAGTCTTCAGGTATTTGAACTCTACGATTCTGATGCATGTCTTCAAGGACCTGATCGTAGTATTGTTGAGTGTTGCTACGTTGACTAGTAGAGTTATTAACACTACGATCTTAAAGAGTGTTGATTGGATCTTCAATGTAGAACACCTTTTCCTTGTATTGTGCAGAGCTTTAATACTTCTGTTTGCTTCGACTGTTCTCAGATACTGATGGCCTAATTCCTTGAATTGGTCCCCTTCTGAATATCAAGACACTTCAGATTTGTGGCGCGTCCAGCTTGCTTTCTCCTGGTGATCTTCTGCTCACTTATCATTAATGAACTGACCCTGCACTTAATCACTTTAGCCTTGCTCTTCAGAAGTTGACCAGTATCTCAGTTCACCTTCCATCAGTTCCTTCTTTGTTTGGCAAACACTATGATCTTGGTTGCTTCCAAGATCGTTGTCTTCTGTACACTTGATAGCTACTGCATAAGCTGACTTTCCTTAGTCAGCTTCTGAAGTATTCTTTGGATCTCCTTGTGGAAGACTTCATCACGAATGGCCTTACACCTCAATCTTAATGCTGATTGGGTTTGTGCTGAGATCTTCTATTAGCCTGCATGCCATTCGTTGAGTGCAATCTGGTTTCCTTGGATGTAGCTTGCAGCTTGAACCAGAGGCTTTGTTCCTTTGGATATTCTGGGAGTGCTCATATGTTGAGAACCGTATATGCTCTACGATTCATCCTTGGCATTGTGAGCACTTCTTCTTAGATGGTAGTTCTGCACTCTACGATTCAGCTTCGGCTTGTGCAGACATTACGATCCCGAGATCAGATCTTGACACTACGATTTTTGACTTGTACTTGTTGTCTTCATCTGATCTTGCTTGACTACGATCTCTGTATGTAATCAATAGACTTTACGAACTCAGAGTGTGATCTACGATCCTTGACTTAGCTTTGGCATCAGTAGACTCTACTATTCTGAGTGTAGTCTACGTTTCTATCTTGGCTTCGACAGATGACCGATATTTACTCAGAAGGCGATCTGTCTCTCACGATTACGAACATGACTTCCTCGGTTTTTTACGATCCCGAGGAAGCTCTACTTGATGCACTATGATCTTTCTTCGTTTCCCCTGGTAGTCTACGAACTCCGAGATCTACTATCTTGCAAACTCCTATTCTGCCTCGATAGCTCTTGAGTTAACCTTGACTCACCTGGCAGACTACGACTTCTGGTACAGTGCTCGACGATCAGACTAGCCTATCTATTAAATAATAAAATCAACCTAACAAGCTTGATCTTTCTATATTTATAGTCCTTGTACATCATTTCTTTTTAAGGACTTTACAAAGTTGTTTTGCTTATGTAGGATCAACCTAACATATTTGATCAATTCATTCTAAGTCCTTGTACATATATTTATATTATCTATCAAAGGACTTTACAGCCTTTCTTAATGCAAGCATACTTGCATATTATTCATTCATATACATATATATATATATATATATATATCATAATCAAATCATATATAAATAGGAATAGCATTCACATGCTTATTCCTGACAATCTCCCCCTATTTGATTATGACAAAAACAATAAGTGCATATGTATGTTATTAATGAATCTTATATACAGTGAGCAGCTGTATTTATAAAATAGTTAATCATGAATGTCATTTATATTGATTTGGCAATTTATACATTAAGACATTCTACATCCTGGATCCAGAACATTCCTAACATGTTAGAGATGTACCTCCTTGGCTCCGTGTGTGTTTCCAGGATGCTTGTTGATCAGCTACTCATCTGATTGGTTTTCTTTCTCTTGCTCCCTGTCAGCATCTTTCTGATCTGGCTCCCCCTCAGACTTAGCAATCTTGTTGTCATCATCTTCTGGCTCCCCCTCAGATGATGACTCTTTATCTACAGCTGCTTTCTTCTTCTTTGACTTCTTCTCCCTTAACCCTTTGCTCTTCTTTGAGTGCCTCTTACTCCTCTTCTTTCTATGCCTCTTTTTCTCCCCCTTTTTGTCATCAATCATTTGAGAGAGCTTCTCCATGTTGGAGATAAGCTGCTCCATCAGGTAGGAGGAGTTGGAAACTTCAAACTTTAGTTCTTGCTGGCCAAGCTCAAGTTGTACTGAGAAGGTCTGCCTCATATCATCAATCTTGTCAGAGAGGGCTTTGATCTGCTCTGCATTGGCCTTCTGAATTTGTAGAGCTTCTGCCTTCTGATTTTGGATGGCCTTCTGATAGATGTTATCTCTCTCTTGGAGTTTGAGAGATACATCAACCAAGATAGCTTGAAGCTTGTGCTGGAAAGAATCATCTCCTGCTGCTGTCTGCTTCTGTGATTCTTAAGTGAGCATTGATATCTTCTTGATTAGATCATCAGAGCTCTTCAGTAGTTCCTGCTCCATAGTAGTTTGATCCTTTTGGTTGGCAGCTTCTGGTTGAACAATAGATTTGACTCTACTATTGTCATCTTTGGACAGATTTTCGAATGTTTGGATAATCTGAACAATCGTGGAATACCAATTGCTTGTGGAGGTTGAGGATGAGGGAATTTCTGATAGAAGTGCTTGGGCATAAGGAGGCTTTTGGTTTTGAGTTTGAACATCATCAGCAGTAGAGTGAAAAGACTCTAAGATCAGCTCCTTAGTCATGACTCTTCTTCCTTCAGAATCCGCTCTACGATCGTAGGGGATATAGAGATTTCCAGCTTGTCGACAGACCTTGAAGTGAGGCTGGTTTGTTATCATCTTTGTGGCATAACTTTTCACCCTTGGGAATTTTTGGGCTACCAGTTCCATGCTTGGGAATGTCTTGTAACACCAGCTGAGGTAGCTTTCATCTTTTTCAGTGTGGGCCTTGAGCCATGGCATCCACTGGAAGAACCATCTCTCTGGTGAAGCATCTGTTAGATCATTTGACACTTCCTCTACGATACTTCTGCTAAATCTTGCAGGAGAGGGAACTGGTAAATCTTCTTGTTCGTCTGCTTCCTGAGGTGCAGAACCAGAATCTTCTTTAATCTCTTCTCTCTCGGATCCTGAACTTTCTTGATCATTTTCAGCAGAGAATTCCTCTTGCTGCATTTCATTCTCAAAACCTTCTTCAGAAAGATCTTTTTCAAATTCATATCCTTTATTGCTGGTTTCTTCTTCAGCATTTTCTCCCTGGGATACAGACTCATCATCACTCAATTCAATGATGGCATTTGATTGGCCACTGTTCCTTTTGGAGGCAAACTGGGCTTGCAGCCTGTTGTTAGGTTTGTAATATTCATGTGCGCAATCAAATTGCATAAAATTCATGAAGCGTGTAAAATCGAGTTTAAAATTATTTACAAACCATAAACCGGATCACCCTTTATGCATAATTATTAATTAAACGAAAATATAAAGAATAAATCATACCCTTGAAGATCGAGCTTCTCGCAGTACAAGTTCACCTCCAAATCCTTTCGCGTTCAATCTTGAATCCACCGGGTTTGGTTCCTTCCTTTGATCAACGTTAGCCACCCAAATGTTTGGCCTCAGGGTGATCCACCAGGAAGAAGAAAATTCAAGAAGAAGGGTATTTGGCTCAAACCCTAATTTTCTATCTCTATAGAAAAGGGTACTCTCCAACAAATTGGAATTATGTCGTTGTAAAAGTCAACAACCCCTACCACCCATAATAAGACTCCTCTTATTTATAGATGTGGACAACCCACCTTAACAATTAAGGAATTGGGTTTTAATTAATTAATTCTTTTAATTAATTAAGCTCCCTAATCTTATTAGGGATAATTATATACCCTAAGGGTCTTAAGGAATAAGTCAAAGTATAACTCATCATACACAAGATACTATGATGATCTCAAGTCCAAGGATTACTTGTACTACTATCACTACAGGAATTCCTATTGACAGGCAAATAAAACTCCATTAGGTATTCCTTAGCGAGCCACGTTCAGTGAACTTATTCTCTAATAAGCACCTACATACTTGCTTTAGTGTCTCCACACAAATGATCATGAGATCAATCATCCTCATCCAATGAGCAAACAACGTATGTACCAATCTATCCGGGATTCACTAATCCCCAATTTAGTAATCGAATGATTGGGAACTATTTTAGTTTTAAGCTTTCTAAGAATTTAGATCTCATTAGAATGATCATCATCATTATTCTAAAAGCATTGCTTAAAACTATGGGTTTATCACATATTATAAAACAGCATCATGTAGATAATTAAAAGCCTTTAATAAATTAATACTTTTTATTAATAAATGAATAAGATTGTTACAAAGTATATGCTTTATCATCAAACATGATTGGCTTGTATGCATACTACTTTCACCTGTAGCTTTTCCTTCTTCGTGGAGGTTCAACTATTGGAGACACAGACTCTTCTTCTTCTTCAGGCTCTGACTCCTCTTGCTCAACAGACATACTTCTTTGGAGTTCAGTACTAGCAAGGGCAGATTCTTCTTTCTTGGACTCATCACTTTCTGAGCCATCATGAGAGCTTTCTAGATAGGAGGGGACATTTTCTTCTTCTTCTTGAACAGCATTTTTTGACCCATCATCTTGGGTTTCTTCTGAAAGTAGTATGCACACAAGCCAATCATGTTTGATGATAAAGCATATACTTTGTAACAATCTTATTCATTTATTAATAAAAGTATTAATTTATTAAAGGCTTTTAATTATCTACATGATCTTTGTTTTATAATATGTGATAAACCCATAGTTTTAAGCAATGCTTTTAGAATAATGATGATGATCATTCTAATGAGATCTAAATTCTTAGAAAGCTTAAAACTAAAATAGTTCCCAATCATTGGATTACTAAATTGGGGATTAGTGAATCCGGGATAGATTGGTACATACGTTGCTTGCTCATTGGATGAGGATGATTGATCTCATGATCATTTGTGTGGAGACACTAAAGCAAGTATGTAGGTGCTTATTAGAGAATAAGTTCATTTGAACGTGGGCTCGCTAAGGAATACCTAATGGAGTTTTATTTGCTGTCAATAGGAATTCTGTAGTGATAGTAGTCTGAGTGATCCTTGGACTTGAGATCATCATAGTATCTTGTGTATGATGAGTTATACTTTGACTTATTCCTTAAGACCCTTAGGGTATATCAAAGGGTATGCTTGGGTATAATAAGTTGTACATGGAGATAATGTATGATCAATAAAGAATCTACCACTTCTAATAAAAGAGAAGAGAATGTCTATGTGATTCGATAAATGACAACCCAAGAGTCCTTGGCGGCGGAATGAAATTAGAAAGGAGTTTCTAATTTGCATTATTTGAGTTGTGCATTTAAGGATCGAAATACATATAATTAAATAAAATAAGACTTGACGATAATTCCATGTCTTATATTTAATTGGGACATTGTATGGTGGAAGGATTGAATTGTCACGGTAACTATTTACTCAAAGGTTCTTTAATGATTAATGTTGAAATCTATATTATCCGGAAAGTCGTTGTTGATCATTAGGAGGCTTATCCTATTGTAGAATAAATATTATTTAAATAAATTAATTGTTTAATTTATTTATTTAAATAAGATTAGAATTATTCTAATTGATTTATTCACAACCTGGTTTAATATGGAGAACCTAAAGGGTCACACCATAAAAGGAAGAATAATTATTTAAGAAGTTAATGGCATAATCGTAATAATATGTTATGTATATTTAATTTAATCTATGGTGATAGAATAAATTAAATAGCTTAATATTATTATTTAATATTTTAGAAATATTAAATATAAATTAATAAGAGGAGTCTTATTAATATTATTACAATTATTATTATTTTAATTTCTAAAAGAGTTTAGGAATTAATTTAATATAAGTATCTCATTTATTCCTAATTGGATTAGGAAGAAAAATTAATTAAAGGAGTTTAATTAATTATCCCTAATAAGATTAGGGAGCTTAATTAATTAAAAGAATTTAATTAATTAAATAAAACCCAATTCCTTAATTGTTAAGATGGGTTGCCCACATCTATAAATAAGAGGAGTCTTATTATGGGTGGTGGGGGTTGTTGATTTTTACAACGTGATAATTCCAATTGTTGGGAGAGTACACCCTTTTCTATAGAGATAGAAAACTAGGGTTTGAGCCAAATACCCAACTTCTTGAATTCCTATTCTTCCTTGGTGGATCACCTCTAGAGGCCAAACATTTGGGTGGCTAACGTTGATCAAAGGAAGGAACCAAACCCGGTGGATTCAAGATTGAACGCGAAAGGATTTGGAGGTGAACTTGTACTTGAGGAAGCTCGATCTTCAAGGGTATGATTTATTCTTTATCTTTTCGTTTAATTAATAATTATGCATAAAGGATGATCCGGGTATATGGTTTGTAAATTTTTAAACTCTGATTTTTACACGCTTCCGCACAATTTTGCAATTTGATTGCGTCCATGAATATTACAAACCTAACAGTGGTATCAGAGCCAAATCTTTATGTAAATTATTAATTATTTTAATTTATATATTGATATGTGTTTAGAACAATTTAATTGGGCATAATTTTATTGTATAAAATTTATAAAAAAAAAAAAAAAAAAACACGAAAACCTGCACGGAAATCGAAGCAGAATATTTTGTTTAAATTCAAGGCTGTGCACGGTTTTCCGGAAGCAACAAGGAACGGTTAAAGGGTTGGCACATGGCTGCTATATCATAAAAAAAAAAAAGCAAATTTGGCCAAAAAGCGAGGGAGCCAATGACCCAATCATACGGAAATCATGTGCCACCTAAGGCTGCGTACACGGTTTTTCAAGGCCATATAAATCCGAAAAAAAAAAATGGGGCGGAGTGATTTTTCTTTTTTTTTTATTCATGGCACGGAAATCGAGACAATATAATGATTATCTAATGATTGCTAATGATTATCACGGAAATCAAGGGGCGCGGAAATCATGATGATGATTATTAATGATGGCTAATGATTGGCTAATCATTTGAAGCATCAGCGCACGGAAATCGAAACCATCATATAACAGGATTTTTTTTTTCTCAAAGGTTTCGGTAATATAATATATATGTATATTATATATAATATATACGGTAATATATATATATATATATATAATATTTTAAATAATTTTATAATTAAAATAAAAAGGTTTATTTTAATCTTAAAATAAAAGGTTTATTTTAATATTAAAATAAAAGATTTATTTTAATTTTAAAATTAAAATTTCATGCTAACTAATTAGAGTTGGAATTGGATTCCATGATAACTAATTGGAGTTGAAATTGATCTTTCCTTAAATAAAGGAGTTTATTTAGATATGAAATAGGATTTCATATTATTCAAAATAAAAGAGTTTATTTGTGAATAGGAAAAGAAAATCCGTATTTCCTTAAATAAAGGAGTTTATTTAGATATGAAATTAGATTTCATATTATTCAAAATAAAGGAGTTTATTTATGAATAGGAAAGATTATCTGTGTTTCCTTTAATAGTTTTTTTTTTTATTACATGGAATTGGATTCCATAATTAATTAAAATAAAGGAGTTTATTTTGATTAAAATTTTGATTAAAATAAAATAGTTTATTTTATTCAAAATAGGATAAATTAAAATAAAATAGTTTTATTTTGATTTAAATTTGGATTAAAATAAAGGAGTTTATTTTGATTCAAAAATAGATTTTATACTAAATAAATTTGCCCATTAAATGATATCAATATATATATTAAATGTTTATTATTCATGAGATGAATGTTATTTATTGATGCATATGATGATGTGTATGATAATAAATGGGATTGATTATGGACAATTGACCCGATGTGATTGGATTTTATTTTAGTTGGATGCATGAATGTATGGGTTTTTATAAATGGGGTTACTACGTGCCTCGTCTTCTCTAATTTTTCTTAATGTAAATTCTATCTCTCTCTATGTACTTCCCTTGATCACGATCAAGGTTTCTATTTATTTTAAATAGTTTTGTAATAGGAATAGTTAGAATTAATTTTGAAAAATTGGAGATCAAGGAATAAGGAGCGCTTGAAGACCCATTTGTAATGGAGCAGGGTTTAAATGTAATAGTTATATTTAAATATTATTTCTTGCACCCCTAGGGTTTGACCTTTTGGTTCACTTGGTGGCTCTAGTGAACGAAACTAGAATAAAGTCCATAATCAATCCGGGTAGAATATAGTATTCTATATGTGCATGCTTATACTATATATATTATATATTATGCAAACATGTTTAGCATGTTCATTAATATATGTGTATTTTATATATATATATGCAATGCTACTTAACAAACAAATGAGACAAATTAATAACAAACCCCTCAATTTTTATATTAAGTCCTAAGCGTTCAAAGATATTTAGAATATCGAGCGTTAAGCCTTCTAGCATGATAAAATTAATAGAGTATTAAATATTTAATATGAGTTTTTGTTATGTCACCACAAGGCAAGTATTAAGTATTTAAGATGTTAATTTATCACATTTGATGCTTATAAAGAAAATTGAACAATATTGTTTTGTTGTGTCACCACAAGGATGATATTTTCTTTTTGAATATATGGAGTGCTAGGTCGGACTTAACTTGGATAATTTTGATTCGGATGTGCCACCACTTGATCAAAATAATTTAAGAGGCAAAAGAAAAGGAGTTGCATAGTTGATGTAATTGACAAAAGTTGTCTACCTATTTATTTATATATAGTTTGTTGTGTCACCACAAGGCTATATACATTTGAAATGGGATCCTTATTCTCACTAGCAAATCTTTAATTAGATTTTTGCCGAACTATATAAGTGAGGTAATATAGTTTGAAGAAAATATAGTGGGAGATACCAATTTAAAACAAGACCTAATTTATTTTGGTAATTAATAAAAGAATGTATGTTAAAATGTTGTTAATTACAAAAATTCATTTACGAAATTTTACAATGTCTAAATTACTATCATTTACTGCGAAGCATATTAGATGCTAAATTAACCTGGACCAATTAAATGGATTGGTTAAGGAATTTGAGAATAGTTCTCATACGAAAAAGCTATCTTATGTCCTTAATCGCCTATCCTGCAATGGTTGCAGAAAATGCCTCTGAGGAAGACATTGCTACTTTTAGAAAGTGGCAAGATGATGCACAGTTGGCTCAATGCATCATGCTCGCATCCATGAGTAACGAGCTTCAGCGTCAGCCTGAAACTATGGATGCTCCTACTATATTCTGCACATCAAGTAGTTGATGGTGAGGAAAGTAGGGCCCGATAGATATCGAGATATCTAAGGAGCTCTTCCGATCTAGAATGGCCAATGGCACTATAAATGCAGACAAAAGTTCTTAACATAATCAATTTGATTGATCGAATTAGAACAATTGGTTTTACGTCATGGATGGAGAGTTGAGCCAAGATTTGATCTTGCACTCACTCCGGGACTCCTTTCACAATTGTTGTGAATTTTTCATATGAACAAGCTAGATATCGACCTCATTGATTTGCTTAACATGTTGAAAAATGTTGAGAGTCACTTTCAACCAAGAAAGACCAAGTCTTCTTGGTAGGGGCCAAAGGATCTTACGAAAAGAAGAACGATTCAAAGAAGGTAAATAGAAAGGCATAAACAAAGGATAATAAGAACAAAACTGATATGGATAGCAAAGGAGTTTTCTTCCACCGCAATAAGCTTTGGACACTTTGAAAGAAAGCTGCGAGAAGCATCTTGCGAGAGGCTAACCAAAGAAGCTTAGTAAAGTTTGGTTTAATACAATTTTGTTCATGATTTAAATAAATTTTTTCTTTAAATCAATGTTCTACTTGGGTATTGAATACTGACTTTGGTTATCATAAATATAGATTTATGAAGGACCAAGCAGAAGTGAAAGCTAAACAAATATAAGTAATCTGAGTGCGGGAAATGTAACAAAGGTTGCTACATTAGCCATAGAAACTTATAGTTTAGCACTTGCTTACGGCAAATCTATTAAGTCGATAAGTTGTTATTGTATTCCAGGTTCTTGTTAAAATATTATTTCCATTTTATTGTTGGACAATGAAATCTTTGGTATTATAATTAAGAACAATTGTTGTTCTATTTATAATAATAATGTTTTGTATAGAAGCTGGAATATTACTTAATAAATTTTGTATACTTGACTTACATGAAAATAATTTTGCATATTGAACAAATTAGTATAAGAAAAGGAGATGATCATTCAAAGAGTTGAATGTGTGTATTTGTTTGAAATACAAGTGTGAATTATTTGAAAGGTTCAAAGAATTGAAGTGAAACAAATTGGCAAAAGTATTAAGATTCTTTGATTAGATCGAGGAATAAATACTTGTGCAATAAGTTTCTAGATCATCTCAAATGGTTTTCTCATAATGGACACATCACGATCACGATAATTGATTGATGTATCTGAAAGGAAAAATCATACCTTATTGGACATAGTGCGGTCCATAATGATTTTACCGAGCATTCCGATATCCTTCTAGGATCATGTCCTAGAAATGGTACATATCTACTGAAAAGGTAACCTTAAAATCCATTTAAAGACTCCATAAAAGTTATGGACGGGAGGATTCCTAATCTTAAGTATGTTAAGATAAGGGGTTGTCCAACTTATGTGAAAAGGTTTGAAAGGATAAGCTTGGGACAAGATTTGACATGTCTGATTTGTGGGACATCCTAAAGTAAGTTTAGGGTATATGTTCTATAATCCTACTTAGCAAAAGGTGTTTGTTGAAAACACGCATCCTTCTAAGATAAAAAGGTGTTTATCATTGAAGGGGCTAGTGGGAGCATAATAGATCTTGAAAAGTTCAAGAACCACAAAACACTATAAGTCAAATAAGAGGAACACAGTAGATAGATCTATTTTACCTGGCAACCTAGATCAATAAATCTAGAATAGTACCGAAAGATACCTAGGAGGTATGGATTCATCATAGATGATGATGATGAGTGCACGCATCATAGAAGATGATGATCTAGAGTTACGTCACGATGAGGTAAGAGTTCTAGTGTGTACAAAAAGGGTCGATGGGGAGTGCGTCGTGAAATTTCTAGTATTATATGTTGATATACTACGGATGAGGAATTACATACCAATGCTACAATCGATGAAGAAGATAAAGTTGTCTAAACATTCCTCCATGAATGATTTGGGAAGAGTATCTTAATTGGGGATATAAATCTATATAGATAGATTTAAGAGGATGCTCAACTTAACCCAAGGATTATATTCATTTGATGCTAAAAGTCGTTTAGCATGGCAAACTCAAAAGATGTCTCATGTCGATGAGCTATGGAGTGTATCTCTTAATAGTCCCCACAGACTCGAAAGAAGAGAGATCGCATGAGTGACAATCATGTATGCAATGAAATATACTGAGACTTCGATGTTGATCGGTCATATTACGGAGAAGTTCATTTGAGTCGGTGAAAACATCTTAAAGTGCTTAACCCAAGCACTAAGGATGTGATCATATTCATGGTGGGTCCGAATTAAAACTAGAGGGCTTTACAGGACTCAAGTTTTTCGAGACGGAGACCAAGACGTCAAAAAATCCACTTTAAGGTAAAGTGTTACCTTGAGCGATTGGTGCGATTGAATTGGAAAGGTTCCAAACGACAAAAGTTCTTTGGTTTAGTGATAAAGACAAAGTATATAGCTATAAATGAAGTTGCAAGTTGATTGTTTGGATTAAAAGTTCATTCTGAGAACTAGGAATAGTTCTAAGTCTCATCTTGGATCTAAACATGTGTTGTGGCACTTTCATTTGATTATTAGAATCATTGAAAGATGGGAAATCACTATAGAGATAGTGGACTCTCATAAACAACATTACATATCCATTAACTAAAGCTTATCCAACAACGGGATAGTCGTCACTTAGAGAGAAGAGTATGAGTTACCATGACGATTGGCTTTAGTGCAAGTGGGAGATTGAAAGTAGTATGCACACAAGCCAATCATGTTTGATGATAAAGCATATACTTTGTAACAATCTTATTCATTTATTAATAAAAGTATTAATTTATTAAAGGCTTTTAATTATCTACATGATCTTTGTTTTATAATATGTGATAAACCCATAGTTTTAAGCAATGCTTTTAGAATAATGATGATGATCATTCTAATGAGATCTAAATTCTTAGAAAGCTTAAAACTAAATTAGTTCCCAATCATTGGATTACTAAATTGGGGATTAGTGAATCCGGATAGATTGATACATCGTTGCTTGCTCATTGGATGAGGATGATTGATCTCATGATCATTTGTGTGGAGACACTAAAAGCAAGTATGTAGGTGCTTATTAGAGAATAAGTTCATTTGAGCGTGGCTCGCTAAGGAATACCTAATGGAGTTTTATTTGCCTGTCAATAGGAATTCCTGTAGTGATAGTAGTACAAGTGATCCTTGGACTTGAGATCATCATAGTATCTTGTGTATGATGAGTTATACTTTGACTTATTCCTTAAGACCCTTAGGGTATATCAAAGGGTATGCTTGGGTATAATAAGTTGTACATGGAGATAATGTATGATCAATAAAGAATCTACCACTTCTAATAAAAGAAGAGAAATGTCCTATGTGATTCGATAAATGACAACCCGGTAGTCCTTGGCCAAGACAGAATGAAATTAGAAAGGAGTTTCTAATTTGCATTATTTGGAGTTGTGCATTTAAGGATCGAAATACATATAATTAAATAAAATAAGACTTGACAGTAATTCCATGTCTTATATTTAATTGGGACATTGTATGGTGGAAGGATTGAATTGTCAGTAACTATTTACTCAAAGGTTCTTTAATGATTAATGTTGAAATCTATATTATCTGGAAAGTCGTTGATCGCTAGGGAGGCTTATCCTATTATAGAATAAATATTATTTAAATAAATTAATTGTTTAATTTATTTATTTAAATAAGATTAGAATTGTTCTAATTGATTTATTCACAACCGGGTTTAATATGGAGAACCTAAAGGGTCACACCATAAAAGGAAGAATAATTATTTAAGAAGTTAATGGCATAATCGTAATAATATGTTATGTATATTTAATTTAATCTATGGTGATAGAATAAATTAAATAGCTTAATATTATTATTTAATATTTTAGAAATATTAAATATAAATTAATAAGAGGAGTCTTATTAATATTATTACAATTATTATTATTTTAATTTCTAAAAAGAGTTTAGGAATTAATTTAATATAAGTACTCTCATTTATTCCTAATTGGATTAGGAAGGAAAATTAATTAAAGGAGTTTAATTAATTATCCTAATAAGATTAAGGAGCTTAATTAATTAAAAGAATTTAATTAATTAAATAAAACCCAATTCCTTAATTGTTAAGATGGGTTGCCCACATCTATAAATAAGAGGAGTCTTATTATGGGTGGTGGGGGTTGTTGATTTTTACAACGTGATAATTCCAATTGTTGGGAGAGTACACCCTTTTCTATAGAGATAGAAAACTAGGGTTTGAGCCAAATACCCAACTTCTTGAATTCCTATTCTTCCTTGGTGGATCACCTCTAGAGGCCAAACATTTGGGTGGCTAACGTTGATCAAAGGAAGGAACCAAACCCGGTGGATTCAAGATTGAGCGAAAGGATTTGGAGGTGAACTTGTACACGAGGAAGCTCGATCTTCAAGGGTATGATTTATTCTTTATCTTTTCGTTTAATTAATAATTATGCATAAAGGATGATCCGGGTATATGGTTTGTAAATTTTTAAACTCGATTTTTTACGCTTCCTTTTGATTTTGCAATTTGATTGCGTCCATGAATATTACAAACCTAACATCTTCTTTATCATCGGAGAGTTACTATTCTGAGAAGTAGCCACTGGGCTTGCACATTCTTCTTCATCAGCAGTTGTTGCACTTTCTTTTATCTCATCAGCTTCATTTTCATTTACGGATCTTGTTGTGGGGATTAGACCTTGACATCTATTTCTTTTTCTTCTGCTGACTCTACGTCCCTTTCTTCATTTGATGTCTTGATTTGGGAAGCTAAGGTTGGTGTGTCTTCCACCTTAGCTTTCTTGCTAATTGGCCCTTGAAGCAACCTGTTGCTTCTTCTTTTTGTAGTTTTAGCAGTTAGGACCTTTTCTTCTTTGTCTTTGTTCAGGGAGGAGACTCTCCTTGGTGGGGCCTGGGATTTCTACACCTCACCAGCTTTCTTCATAACTTTTGATTTCTTCTTGGCTGGTGTGATTTCTGCTGCTACAGAGTCATCAGACTCAAAGTTCTCTGCCTCTACTATCTTCCTCTTCTTTACAAAGGCTCTACTGCTGTTCCCACTTGTCAGCCTTTTTTTCTCCTTAGGGTTCTTCTTCCAGTTCTCAAATAACTGTGGAGACATCACTTTGTTCACATTCAAGGCTTCCCCCTCATCATCCTTGATTTTCCCTCCTAGCTTCTTCTTCAGTATGATACTTAGCAGCCTTCTATGAAACACCTTGGTCAAGGGCTTTTCAGTGGATTTCTTCTTCTCAGCCTTCTCTACCCACTTGGAGATTTGATCTAACAAGATAGCTCCAAAGTCAATTTGTTTCTTCAGAACTATTGCTGACATTATCTTCAATTGTTGGTCAATTACTGTATCATGTGCAGTGTTTTTGCACATTATGCACTTTCCAATAATTTCAGCTAGGAACTCATATTCTTCAGGAAACTCCTTCTTCTTCATGTCTTTGAAACTAGGGTTCCTTTGGTACCCAATCAACTCCTTTGCTTGTTTATTGTTGACATTTTCAAGGTTCTTCAGCCCTTGGTTGGGAAAACCTAGACATTAATTTGGGTCAAAAGATTTCAGCTTCAGAGTCTGACCTTTAACCTTGGTAGACAGAGTTCTAGAGTTTATGCAGACGTTTGAGTAGAACTCTTTAACCATGTCAATGTACACACGAGTACTTGTCTCAAGACATTCTGAAAACCCAGCTTTCTTCACGAGTTTAAGTATGTCCCTGAATTTCTTCTCAGATTTCTCAAACGATTTGGTTACGAAATTTGAATCTTGGGTGATAACTTGTCGATTCTCCATTTGAATAGTTCAAGAAGGCGTGGGTGTTTGATTTAGAGATTTATGAGAGATGGATGTCTGTGATTTGGTAAGCCTCTAGAGGGTTAACTGATTTTGCTCTTGAAAAGCTTTCTAGGGTTTTGAAAATGGGAGGGAGAAAGGTTCGATATCTTTTGGTAACTGTCTGCAGATTTGCAATTGTCTTTATGGCAGTTCCTTTTAACTCTGTATACTCAGTGATGTGTCAACTGTCCATTGATTGCACGTTGCCTAGTAATGAGTTGTAACTCCCCATAACTTTTTAGTTATCAGAAGAGTGGACGTTTAATTGACGTGGCTTTTACCGTTGACCTTTTGATTCGTAGAGTAACATGATGAGGCAACTATAAACTCTACTATTTCCTTTTTTGACTCAACGATCAACTTCTGAGATATGCTGCAGTGGATGGCTTTGTCTTTCCTCCTTACTTCGATGCAGCATAGCTCAATCACTGATGTATTCGAACTTATCTCCTCAACTTGAATGGCTTAGCAGATGTCTCATTCTTTCGGTTCCTTGTGAACTGGTGTACCCTTTGGTAGGACTAAGATCATTGAGTTGTCTTCTACGATCACTGAGGTTGCACTACGATCGTTTAGTCTTCTTCAAACTCAACTCTACGATCGTTGACTGACTTGGTTCTTTTGAGATGAAATAGATCAAGCATTCCTTCTGGGATAAGGTAGCTCAGGAAGGGCCAACCTCTTAGAGTGAGCTAAGGGTCAGGTTTGTCCCTGAGGCGCTTTCCAGATGAAGTGCTATGGCAATGATTTGCAATAGCATCTCATTAGACCTTTTCTGGTGGGGAGGTCTTCTACCCGCTTTAGACAATCTGCATTGCTGAAATCGTGGTGTCCTCCCACTTCTTACACTACGATCCTATGTTTGATCGTAGGCACTTCACGATTATGGGTTGGGTGGTGAAGGGTTATCGGTAGTACATTTTGAGGCGTTCTACTTGACTATGGATCTTCATTTGGTTCATCGACCCACAAAGTTTTGGGACTCTCTACAATTGGTACATCTCTTGAGGTTTATTAGTGTTGTTATTCCTTAACGGATCAACGCTCCCCCATTGTTGATGCTTTCTTCTCGGATATATGTGATTCCTTCTCCTTCATGTTTCATTTGAAGGCGCCTGACATGTCTCCTTCATTTGGAATCATCATCATCGCTTAGTTTTTCCTTATCTGGTCGAGAGATGAGTATATTGAGGATTGATCACTCTACGATCATTTCACGCGATTACTTCTGACGTAGTCTCCTTTGTGATTACGAGATTGAGAAGTTCTGCTTCTTAATGATCTCCTTTTGTCTTAAGCTCAATGATCTTTTGTTGTGAGCTTCCCTTGAGGATACTTTTTATAAAGCACGCCTTTCTTGATATGAGCATATAGAATCCTCTTTATCTTCTATTGCATGGCATGCTCCCATATACATATTTGTAGCCATGTGAGCTCCATTCCGGATAGCTCAGAGGGTCTTCAAAGGCAGACTTGGACATATAGGAACTTTATCAGACTCATTTTTGAACAGTCCTTAGCCTTCTGCTGGTTGAGTCTTCTTGACTGAAGTCTTCAGCTTCATTATTCCTTAGTGTGGTCAGACTGACCAAATACCCATAGGTTTAAATATATTTCTATTTTTGGTACCCATAGTTAAATGGGTCCTACTAGGTTAGTTTTCTTAACCCCTGTTCCTCTTATTTGGATAATCATCATATTTATCACCAACAGACATATTCATGCATGCACCTGTCTTATGATCATACATTTTAAGATGCATGATGGTGAGTGTGTGTAGGATTTGGAATTTAATAACACACTCTCTATCTATGATGGTTTCATCATTTCTTTGGATTACTCGCTCACGGTGTTTGAGTGTTCGAGTAGGAATCAACTCTACGATTTATGAGTATCTAGTTGATCCATGGAGGTGATCGGTTTACATAGATCGGCCGGATCCTTTTGTAGAACCGATCATACTCGTGAGTTGTCAAACACTTAGAACACGAGTTTTGTACATACATCTTAACCCACCAAAGAACGATTACTTCACATAAAGTTTATTTGGTAGGTGATGTTCTTATGACCTATTTCGATTTCCTTCAAGATGTCATCTTGAACTAAAACTTGGATGGAGAGAAAGTTTATAGTCATTTGAGTTTCCATTCTCAGGTTACTTTCTCTCTTCACCTTTTTAGGTAGATTATGATTTCTTGACAGAATCCTGTTATAGTTCATAAGGAGATGCAATTATGATGAATGCATTTATAATAATGAGGAACCGTACCTTTTTACTGTCAGTTACTAAACAATCATTTATCATGGATATACTGAGTTTAGGTATTGATGATCATGGCTTTACTTTTGCTCCTGACAGCTTACTTCTCTTGCTGACCTTTAATCAATCAGTAGTGGTCTTGAAGATGTAGGCCAAGAGAATCTCAGCATTAAGATCTTTGACATCCTTTAGTGCGCGAGTTTGCACCCAATTGTTGGTTGGCGGACATAAGTTTGAGAAGATCTTCTTTTCTTTTCGATAATCATTTCTTAGCATGTATGGCTTCTTCATCTTTCAGACTGGAGGGTGCTTGACTCTTTGTCATTAACGTCTCTTGAGTGTTCTCGTTTGGTCTTAGGACTACAAGATTGATTGCGAGCTAGGATTGGTCTTCTTTGATGTATCAATAGAGACCATGGACCAATCTGGCGACTTCAGTGTATATACACATTTAACCTTTATACACAATATTTCCAACATGTGAGCTCATCTGCATATAACAACTTACTTACTACTAAACAAAGTTTAGAACAATGTTAGTGCATGGGATCAGACTCAAAGCGATTACCTTTTGAATATAGCATGAGAACCTGCTCTGATACCAATTGTTAGTTCCCAGAGGGCACAATAGATCTAGAAGGGGGGGGGGTTAAATAGATCCTTCTTATTTCAAATACTTTTTTGGTTTATATTCTTTTGTTCTTAATTAACATATGACAAACATAAGAATCTTTTCAAGCACAACGAAATAAGTAAAAGATCCCCTTCATTGATATATCCATAATCATTCATACATTGTTCGTAGAGTGAGTTTAGTTGTAAATGATTAAAACATACATAGCAGATTATAGCGGTTGTAGTACTTAATGTAAATGACATAATGTAAAAAGACACAAGGGTTTTAAGTGGTTTAGAGACTCAAGTTCCTAATCCACTCTTCTGCTTTCAACTAGCAGGATTTTCACTAAGGAAGGGCAACACCCTGAATTACTAAGATTCCTTTAAGGCCAGCAGCCTTGGGACTTCAGTTCACTAAGAACTCTTCAAGGCCAGTAGCCTTGGGACTTCTCTAGTTCCCTAGGAACTCTTGAAGCCAGGGAGGCTTGGAACTTTGTGTAGTCCCTCCTACGAAGGACCCTTTAGGCCTGCTTCATTTAGTCCCTTTGGACAAGGACCCTTCTGACCCTGGCTTTGTTGAGTTGTTTATTTGTTGTTGTTGGAGTTGGTGCTGAGCTACTAAGATGTCTTCATGCTCTGAACATCTTCTATACTTAGCAGCTTGGCTTGATCATCCTTGAAGAGTAGCTGAGTGTTGCATGATGCTCAGCTTCTTAGGTTGCTCAACTACTCCGGAAGACCCCTTGATGAACTTCCTTGAAGATCATTCTCCTTAGTACTTGATGGCTACACATGAGAGGCTTCTAAGATGACTGTAAGCTCTTCTGTTAGGTACTTAGAAGCTTTCTCATGCTTGACACCAAGATGGCTTTTGTGATATCCCTTCTTGCTACTCGATGCCTTCTCATGATGGACTTGCTAAGATGACTGTAGGCTCTTCTCTATTGTACTTAGAGTCTTCCCATGATGGACATCCAGATGGCATGATGTTCTCCTTTCTCTCGGCAGTTCAGAACACTCTTCATGTAGTAGAACTCTCACTTCTACATAGTAGAACTCACACTTCTAGTCCTTTCTTTATCTGACTTCTGAGTGTTCTTGGTGGATCGTAGAGTGAGCCTTTGCACTCATTATCTCACATGGTTTAGATCACTCCACCTTCTCTCCAAACTTGGCAACTCCAGCAACCTTTGATCTTTGAAGCTCTTTCTCATTTATACTTATTCCCAATCTTTCCGTTGGAAAGTAACCGTTGAAGGCTATTCAAATATCTTCACAGATCTCAAGTTTCTTGAGGTAGACTGCTTGATGTGACTTGTCATACTTTTTCTGACGCTGTAGTCTACTGTTTCACCTACCCTGTCAGATGTATCACTTAAATGTCTTGGACAGGTTGAAGACTTTATTTCTTCTGATTTCTTGATCAGAGGTTGTCCTTTTACATCGATGCTCTCAATAAGCACTTGTCCGAATATTACCCTTCAGATTGAACCTTTGCCAATGCTTCAGTCTTTAGGTATTCGAACTCTACGATTCTGATTCATGTTATCAATGACCTGATCTTAGTGTCTTGTTGAGTGTTGCTCGTTGACTAGTAGAGTTATTAACACTACGATCTTGAAGAGTGTTGATTGGATCTTCAATGTAAAACACCTCTTCCTTGTATTATCTTGAGCTTGAATACTTCTATTTGCTTTGGCTATTCTCAAATCTTGATGGCCTAATTCCTTGCTCTGGTCCCCTTACGAATATCAAGACACTTGATTTGTGGCGCGTCCGACTTGCTTTCTCTGGTGATCTTCCGCTCACTTATCATCAATGAACCGACCACGACTTAATCACTTTAGCCTTGCTCTTCAGAAGTTGACCAGTATCTCAGTTCACCTTCCATCAGTTCCTTCTTTGTTTGGAAACACTACGATCTTGGTTGCTTCCAAGATCGTTGTCTTCTGTACACTTGATAGCTACTGCATAAGCTGACTTTCCTTAGTCAGCTTATGAAGTCTTCTTTGGATCTCCTTATGGAAGACTTCATCACGAATGGCCTTACACCTCAATCTTAATTCTGATTAGGTTTGTGCTGAGATCTTCTGTTAGCCTGCATGCCATTCGTTGAGTTCTCTCTGGTTTCCTTGGATGTAGCTTGCAGCTTGAACCAGAGACTTTATTCCTTTGGATATTATGGGAGTGCTCATATGTTGAGAACCGTATATGCTCTACGATTCATTCTTGGCATTGTGAGCACTTCTTCTTAGATCGTAGTTCTGCTCTCTACGATTCAGCTTCGGCTTGTGCAGACACTACGATCCTGAGATCAAATCTTGACACTACGATTTCTGCCTTGTGCTTGTTGTCTTTATCTGATCTTTCTTGACTACGATCTCTGCATGTAATCAATAGACTTTACGAACTCAGAGTGTGATCTACGATCCTTGACTTGTCTTTGGCATCAGTAGACTCTACTACTCTGAGTGTAGTCTACGTTTCTATCAAGGCTTGGTGATGGCCGGTTACTCGTGGCGGTACATTTTTTCTACGATTCTGAACATGACTTCCTCAGCACACTACGATCCCGAGGAAGCTCTACTCGATGCACTACGATCCTTCTTCGTTTCCTCTAGTAGTCTAAGAACTCCGAGATCTACTATCTTGCATACTCCTATTCTGCCTCGATAGCTCTCGAGTTAACCTTGACTTGTTGGGTTTCGGCACAGAAACGCACAACGGAAATTAAAATTTTAAAGCAATTTTGAAACCCTAAAAAGCAGGATCCATCACGAAAAATAATTAATTCGGTGGTTTAGATATTATACTGGATTATTGAATTTTCTAAAATGCTCACGAATCTCCAACGCAATTCCTCACATTACTACGTCTCTACGGTATCCACACGAACACACGCAAATCGTCGAACGATTACTCTGCAATAAAAGGAGTTCTTGATACTAGACACTTTAAAGGAACAAGATTTTCGAACTTTTCTCTAGTCTCTCTCTAAGCGGCTAGGGTTTGTAAGTTTTTGATTGTGTTCTTAAGTGGTACGCTATATATCATATATATAGTAGTTAAAAGGTATTAATCAAAACCTAATTTCATAAAATCCGAATCTATCTATATATATATATATATCTTAATTAAGTCTTACTTAATTAATATATATACATATATAAAAATTATCCTTTTAATTTAAATTAGTTATTTAAATACTATTAATCATATTGATATATTTAAATCCTTACAATTTAAATTAATTCTCTTTAATAACGTTCTTTGTGTGTGACCTATAGGTTATTATTACGTTGGCAATAATTTTAAAATCATATTATAAAATTATAAACGTTGAGCGGCATCTAGTAATGCATCAACTTTGCTACCCAAGTAATAATAAGATCGATGATTCGATCTGACCTTTTCGTGACCAATGTTTCAATGTAATTTAATCCTTTTAACCTTAATATCCTAGATTAAACTCGAGTCATGGAATGTGTCATACTCTTCATAATTTAATCGAGTTTTCTTGATCAATGAGTAGACTATATGAAACAAATCACTATTTGAGCATGGCCATGCATTTCATAGTCTACTCAATCAAGAAACCTATGGATATCACCCATAATATATAGGATGGTTAAATTCCATCTAGATCACTCATATTTCTCACACGATTCATGATGAACCCAATAATCACCTTTATAGTCCACCCTATTAAAGGTGACATTTGATGATATCAAAGTACATAAATTCTCGTGTAGTAATATATCGATCTCAAGTCGGAGGACCATTACATCATTGTCACTATGAGAATTTCTAATGACACTTCAATAATGCTCCAAATAGAATTCTCATGGTGGGCCTGTCCAGTACATCGTTCTCTAACATGTACCTATGCATTGACTTAATATCTCATATATTTATGACCAATGAGATTTGGTCATCAGTCAATCCACATACTAGTCTCAATGCATCATTGTTGTCCCATCAACAATAATACTCGACTAGGGACATTTAAGAACAATGATACTAATTGTAATTATAATCTCATGTTCAAGTCACATACTTGAAACTATATAATTTATATCACTATTCTAAGAAATTTTATTATGTTAACAATTATATTACGCAGTAAATAAAACCATAATAAAATCATTTATTTATTCAATCAAATATAATATCAAAACGTTGAGCAATTATATCAAATAATTGGCCTTTAGGGCATAAACTCTAACAGTCTCCCACTTGCACTAGAGCCAATCACTCATGTATCTAATATCCATGGAACTAGTGTGACCGTCGTGCTTCTGCTGCGACAAAGCCTTGGTCAGTGGATCTGCAATATTATCATCTGTTGGCACTCTTCCTATATGTACATCTCCTCTATCCATGATTTCACGGATGAGATGGTACCGCCTAAGTATATGCTTGGATCGTTGGTGAGATCTGGGTTCCTTAGCTTTGTCTGATGGCTCCATTATTATCACAAGTATAAAGCAACCGGATCAACAATGGTTGGAACAACACCAAGTTCGATCATGAACTTTTTAATCCATCTGACCTCCTTGGCATTTGCACTAGAAGCGACAATATACTCGGCCTACATTGTAGAATCGAATCTTGTCTCTTGCTTCAAACTTTTCCAGCTAACAGCACCACCATTAAGGCAAAACACAAAACTTGACTGAGACTTATAGTCATCATTGTCAGTCTGGAAACTGGCATCTGTGTAACCCTTTACTGCCAATTTGTCTTCACCTCCATATACCAAGAATGAATCCTTAGTTCTTTTCAGGTACTTGAGGATATTCTTGGCTAACATCGATGACCTTCAATTGGATTCGACTGGTATCTGCTCGTCATGCTCAAAGCATAAGAGATATCCGGACGAGTACATATCATTGCATACATGATAGATTCAATTGCCGAAGCATAAGGGATCTTTCTCATACGCTCCTCATCATCTTATGATTTAGGACATTGGGCCTTAGAGATCTTTACACCATGAGTCACGGGTAAGTTTCCTCTTTTAGCCTCTTGCATCTTTGAATCTGTTTTCAACACTTTATCAATATATGTACTTTGACTTATGCCAAGCATTTTCTCGATCTATCTCTATAGATCCCGATACCTAAAATATAAATGACATCGCTTCAAATCTTTCATGGAGAAACATTTCCCTAACCATGTTTTTACAACTTTATAAGGAAGGAATGTCATTCCTAATAATTAATATGTCATCAACATATAATACTAGGAATACTGATGGGACTCCCACTAACCTTCTTATATACACAGGTTCATCTTCATTTTAATAAAGCCAAATTCTTTGATTGCTTCATCAAATCGAAGATTCCAACTCCAGAAGGCTTGCTTCAATCCATAAATGGATCACTTCGACTTACATACCTTTCCGGCATCCTTTGGAGTGACAAAACCCTCGGGTTGTGTCATATATACATCCTCGAGGATATTTTCGTTAAGGAAGCGGTTTTGACATCCATCCGCCAGTTACGTAATCATAAAAAGGCTGCGATAGCAAGTAAGATCCGATGGATTTAACCATTGCCATCGGAGATAAGGTTTCATCATAGTCAACACCTTGAATATATTTGAAACCTTTTGCTACCAATCGACCTTTATAGGTTTTTACATTACCATCCATGTCGGTTTTCTTCTTGAAAACCCACTTGTACCCGATTGGTTTTACCCCTTCGGGTGGATCAACCAGAGTCCATACTTGGTTAGTATACATGGAGTCCATCTCAAATTTCATGGCTTCAAGCCATTTCTCATAATCTGGTCCATTCATAGCTTCTTGGTAGGAAGCAGGCTCATCTTGATCTATGAGCATCACATCGCCATTTTGAGTCACAAGATATCCATAATATCTCTCAGGCTCTTGGTGTGTCCTACCAGATCTACGAATGACTTGTGTAATTTGAAGCGAGTTCACTTTCCACAATATCTTGTGGTTCCTGCTCACATTCCAACTTCGAGTTCAATGATATTTTGTGGTTCTTGAATTTCTTCGAGTTCTACTTTCCTCCCACTGCTTCCTTTAGAGACAAATTCTCTTTCTAAAAAAATACCAGTTTGAGCAACAAACACCTTGTTCTCAGAAGGTTTGTAGAAATAATACCCTTTTGTTTCCTTTGGGTATCCCACAAAATTACATTTGTCAGATTTAGGTCCGAACTTATCAGAATCCAGACGTTTTACGAATGCCTCGCAACCCCAAATCTTAATGAACTACATACTAGGACGTTTCCCAGTCCACATCTCATATGGTGTCTTCTGAACCGTCTTTGTAGGAACACGGTTAAGTGTGAATGCAGTTGTCTCTAGGGCATGACCCCAGAAGCTTATTGGAAGATCTGTATGACTCATCATTGATCGTACCATGTCCAACAAGGTTCGATTCCTCCTATCAAACACACCATTCTATTGTGGTGTTCCAGGTGGAGTGAGCTGTGATATAATACCACACTACTTTAGAAGGTCATCAAAGTCTTGGCTTAAGTATTCACCTCCTCGATCGGATCGAAGGGCTTTTATGCTTTTGCCAAATTGGTTTTGAACTTCATTCTTGAATTCCTTGAACTTTTCAAAGGATTCGGATTTGTGTCTCATAAGATACACATATCCATATCTACTAAAGTCGTCAGTAAATGTAATGAAGTAATAAAACCTACCTCTTGCTAACGAACTCATGGGTCCACATACATCACTATGTATAAGTCCCAATACATCGCTGGCCCGTTCAACATGTGTCCGATGAAAGGGCTTTAATCATCTTGCCTAATAAACAAGACTCGTATTTCTCATATGATTCAAAATTAAATGAATCCAAGAACCCATCTTTATGGAGTTTGGATATCGTTTCTCATTTATATGGCCTAAACGGCGATGCGAAGATATGTCGATTTGAATCATTTGATTTAAATTGTTTTGTATTTATGTTATAGATAGGCATTTCTAAATCAAGAATATAGAGACCGTTTAAACAAATGTGCGACACTATAACAAATATCATTTAAGTAAAACAAACAACGATTGTTCTTTATTATAAATGAAAAACCTTTCTTGTCCAAACAAGAAATAGAAATAATGTTTTTGCTTATAGCAGGCACAAAACAACAATCTTCTAATTCTAAAACTAGCCCGGTGGGAAAAGATAAATGATAAGTTCCTATGGCTAGTGCGTGACTTTTTGCTCCATTCCCAACTCGTGGGTTAACCTCTCCTTTCACCAAAGTCCTACTCCTTCGGAGTCCCTGCACATTAACACAAATGTGAGAACCACATCCAGTATCCAATACCCATGATGTAGAAGTAGACAAGTTGACTTCTATACCATATATACATGAATCGAAAGTCGTACTTCCTTTCCTTTTCTTCACTTCTTCCAAATAAGCATGATGGTTCCTTTTCCGGTGTCCAAGTTTTCCCACGAAGTGACATTCACCTTCTTTAGCCACCCTACCTTTAGGCTTTAAAGCTTTGTTTGGTTTTGGAATTGGATTTGTCAAAAGATTTAGATCATATCTTCTTCTTGCCTTTCCAATTTCCCTAGCATTCCCTTTTGCACCATCATTATGGGAGCGCGGTCACGCCTTTTTCATGTTGTTCTCGGCGGTTCTTAACATGCTCAACAACTTCGATGAGGGGTTTCTCAATTTCATTCATAAGATAGTTCATAACAAATTGAGAGTAGTTGTTGTTCAAAGATTGCAAAACAAGATCAGTTTGGGCTTCCGGAGTGACTGGAAAACCCAACCTATCAAGGTACTCAATATACCCAATCATTTTCAACACATGTGGACCAACTCGATCACGTTCACCCATCTTGCAGTGATACAACGCCTTTCTTGTATCATACCTCTCCTGTTGAGCATGCCCTTCGAACAATTTCTTGAGATGCTCGATCATCTCATAAGCATCCATCAACTCATGTTACTTCTGAAGCTCAACGTTCATGGTTTCTAGCATGACACAACTCACGTCCAGAGCATCATCTTGATTCTTCTTGTAAGCATTATGCTCCGCACGTGGTGCATTGACAGCTGGTGCTGCAGGAATGGGCCCATCAAGGACATAAAGCTTGCGCTCTTGTTTGAGGACAATCCTCAAGTTCTATACCCGGTCGAGGAAATTAATTCCACTCGACTTATCCTTTTCAAGGATGATAGTAATGAAAGACTATTTGTGTTGTTGTTGTTTTGGCCATTGATATCTACAATTTATAAGTGCAAAAATAATAAGTCAAATTACGAGTTGATATTATGTAATTGATAATAGTACATTCAAAATATACCTCCCACTATTTTATTCAAATCAATAGCCCTCACCATTAATTCTAAAGCATTTTCTATTAAATCTTTCTAGTGAGACAAGATCCATATTTCATTATGCCTTAAGTTATCTTTGGCTAATCTCTTAAAACATAATTATTTAGGTAGACAACCCTTTGTCAATTATATCATATATAACTCCTGGATAGTTTGGTAAACAACAATTATTTCTAGTCCATCTAATGGTACCTACAAAAATCTATGCCTCTAAGTCCACAATCCTATTGAGATAACTTAGTTAAGTCCATTAGGTTTGTAATATTCAAGAACATGAATCAAATTGCATAAAAATGCGAAGCGTGTAAAATCGAGTTTAAAAATTTTACAAACCATATACCCGGATCACCCTTTATGCACAATTATTAATTAAACAAAAAGATAAAGAATAAAATCATACCCTTGAAGATCGAGCTTCCTCAGGTACAAGTTCACCTCCAAATCCTTTCGCGTTCAACTTGAATCCACCGGGGTTTTGTTCCTTCCTTTGATCAACGTTAGCCACCCATATGTTTGGCCTCTAGAGGTGATCCACCAAGGAAAAATAAAGATTCAAGAAGATGGGTGGTTGGCTAAACCCTAGTTTTCTATCTCTATAGAAAAGGCGTACTCTCCCAACAATTGGAATTACGTATGTTGTAAAAGTCAACAACCACCTCACCCATAATAAGACTCCTCTTATTAATAGATGTGGGCAACCCACCTTAACAATTAAGGAATTGGGTTTTATTTAATTAATTAAATTCTTTTAATTAATTAAGCTCCCTAATCTTATTAGGGATAATTAATTAAACTCCTTTAACTAATTTTCCTTCCTAATCCAATTAGGAATAAATGAGAGTACTTATATTAAATTAATTCCTAAACTCTTTTAGAAATTAAAATAATAATAATAATGTAATAATATTAATAAGACTCTCTTATTAATTTATATTTAATATTTCTAAAATATTAAATAATAAATATTAAGCTATTTAATTTATTCTATCACCATAGATTAAATTAAATATACATAACATATTATTACGATTATGCCATTAACTTCTTAAATAATTATTCTTCCTTTTATGGTGTGACCCTTTAGGTTCTCCATATTAAACCGGTTGTGAATAAATCAATTAGAACAATTCTAATCTTATTTAAATAAATAAATTAAACAATTAATTTATTTAAATAAATAATATTTATTCTACAATAGGGATAAGCCTCCCTAGCGATCAACGACTTTCTAGATAATATAGATTTCAACATTAATCATAAAAGAACCTTTGAGTAGATATTTACAATGCAATTCAATCCTTCCACCATCTGATGTCCCAATTAAATATAAGACATGGAATTCTTTGTCAAGTCTTATTTTATTTAATTATATGTATTTCGATCCTTAAATGCACAACTCAAATAATGCAAATTAGAAACTCCTTTCTAATTTCATTACGCCTTAACCAAGGACTCTTTGGGTTGTCATTTATCGAATCACATAGGACATTTCTCTTCTTTTATTAGAAGTGGTAGATTCTTTATTGATCATACATTATCTCCATGTACAACTTATTATACCCAAGCATACCCTTTGATATACCTAAGGGTCTTAAGGAATAAGTCAAAGTATAACTCATCATACACAAGATACTATGATGATCTCAAGTCTAAGGATCACTTGTACTACTATCACTACTGAGAATTCCTATTGACGAGCAAGTAAAACTCCATTAGGTATTCCTTAGCGAGCCACGTTCAATGAACTTATTCTCTAATAAGCACCTACATACTTGCTTTAGTGTCTCCACACAAATGATCGTGAGATCAATCATCCTCATCCAATGAGCAAAACAGCGTATGTACCAATCTATCTGGATTCACTAATCCCCAATTTAGTAATCCAATGATTGGGAACTATTTTAGTTTTAAGCTTTCTAAGAATTTAGATCTCATTAGAATGATCATCATCATTATTCTAAAAGCATTGCTTAAAACTATGGGTTTATCACATATTATAAAACAAAGACATCATGTAGATAATTAAAAGCCTTTAATAAATTAATACTTTTTTATTAATAAATGAATAAGATTGTTACAAAGTATATGCTTTATCATCAAACATGATTGGCTTGTGTGCATACTACTTTCAATCTCCCACTTGCACTAAAGCCCCAATCGTCATGGTATCTCATACTCTTCTTCTCTAAGTGAAGATTATCCTGTTTTTTTGGATAAGCTTTAGTTAATGGATATGTAATGTTGTTCATGAGAGTCCACTATCTATAGTGATTTCTCATCTTTCAATGATTCTAATAATCAAATGAAAGTGCCACAACACATGTTTAGATCCAAGATGAGACTTAGGAACTATTCCTAGTTACGTAATGAACTTTTAATCCAAACAATCAACTTGCGACTTCATTTATAGCTATATACTTTGTCTTTATCACTAAACCCGGCAACTCTTTCTTTGTTTGGAACCTTTCAATTCAACGCACCCAATGTTCAAGATAACGCTTTACCTTAAAGTGGATTTTTCATCATCTTGGTGCGTACGAAAAACTTGAGTCTGTTAAGCCCTCTAGTTTTAATTTAGACCCACCATGAATATGATCACATCCTTAGTGTCGGTTAAGCACTTTAAGATGTTTTCAGCGACTCATAGTGAACTTCTCCATAATATGGTGATCAACATCGGTCTTGTACATTTCATTGCATACATGATTGTCACTCATGCGACCTCTCTTTTCGAGAGTGCGTGGGAACTATTAAGAGATACACTCCATAGCTCATCGACATGAGACATCTCTTGGAGTTTGCCATGCTAAACGACTTTAGCATCAAATGAATATATGTTCCTTGGGTTAAGTTGAGCATCCTTTTAAATCTATCTATATAGATTTATATCCCCAATTAAGATACTCTTCCAAATCATTCATGGAGGAATGTTTAAACAACTTTATCTTTCTTGATTGTAGCATTAGTATGTCATTCCTTATCAAGTAGTATATCAACATATAGTACTAGGAATGTCACGATGCTCCCCACGACCCTTTTGTACACACTAGGTTCATTCTTATTTTGATAAAATCAAACTCTTTTGATTGCCTCATCAAAAAAAGCAGATGTTCCATATTTGAGAAACTTGCTTTAATCCATTTCTCTTCGTGTCTACAACACTTACCTCATCGTATGTAACTCGGATCATCATCTTCTATGATGTGTACCTCATCATCATCATCCATGATGAATCCATACCTCCTAGGTATCTTGATAATATTCGATTCTGATTAGGTTGTGGTACAATAGGTCTATCTACATGTTCCTCTTATTTGACTTATAGTATTTTGTGGTTCTTGAACTCTTCAAGATCTATTATCCTCCCACTAGCCCCTTTTAATGATAAACACCTTTATCTTAGAAGGCGATGTTTCATGAACAAACACCTTTCACTAAGTAGAATTATAGAACATATACCCTAAACTTACTTTAGGATGTCCCACAAATCTGTACATGTCAAATCTTGTCCCAAGCTTATCCTTCTGAAACCTTTTCACATAATTTGGACAACCCCTTATCTTAACATACTTAAGATTAGGAATCCTCCCCTCATCCATAACTTTTATGGAGTCTTGGGGCGGGATTTTGAGGTTACCATTTTAAATGAGATATCTGACCATTTCTAGGACATTATCCCGAAGGATCTTTGGAATGTCGGTAAAATCATTATGGACCGCACCATGTCCAACAAGGTACGATTTTTCATTCGGATACATCAATCAATTATTACGTATCGGGATGTGTCCATTATGAAAACCATTTGAGATGATCCGAAACTTATTGCACAAGTATTTATTCCTTGATCTAATCAAAGAATCTTAATACATTGCCAATTTGTTTCACTTCTTCAATTCTTTGAACCTTTCAAATAATTCACACTTGTATTTTAGCAAATACACACATTCAACTCTTTGAATGATCATCTCCTTTTCTTATACTAGTTTGTTCAATTTACAAAATAATTTTCACGTAAGTCAGTATACAAAATCCATTAAGTATTCTTTTAGTTCTATCTGAAACATTATTATTATAAATAGAACAACAATTGTTCTTAATTATAATACCAAAATTTTATTGTCCAACAATAAAATGGAAATAATGTTTCTAACAAGAATTGGAATACAATAACAACTTATTGACTTAATAGATTTGCCGTAAGCGATTGCTAAACTATAAGTTTCTATAGCTAATGCGACAACCTTTGCTTCATTTTCTACACATAGGATTACTTATCTTTGTTTAACTTTCTACTTCTGCTTGTTCCCTTCATAAATCTATATTTATGATAACCAAAGTCGGTATCCAATTCCCAAGTAGAACCTTGACTTAAAGAAAATTTTATTTTAATCATGAACAAAAACTGTATTGTAACCGAAACTTCACTAAGCTTCTTTGGTTAGCCTCTGCAAGATGCTTCTCGTAGTTTCTTTCCAGTGTCGGGGCTTATTGCGGTGGAAGCAAGCTCCTTTGCTATCCGTGTCGATTTTGTTCTTATTATCCTTTGTTTATGCCTTTCTATATACCTTCTTTGAATCGTTCTTCTTTTCAGAAGATCCTTTGGCCACTACCAGTAAGACATAGTCTTTCTTGGTTGGAAAGTGACTCTCATCATTTTTCAACATGTTAAGCAAATCAACGAGGCTGATATCTAGCTTGTTCATATGAAAAATTCACAACAATTGTGAAAGGAGTCCGGGAGTGAGTGCAAGATCAAATCTTAGCTCAACTCTCCATCCATGACAAAACCAGTTGTCCTAATTGATCAATCAAATTGATTATGTTAAGAACTTTTTGTCTGTACTATAGTGCCATTGGCCATTCTAGATCGGAAGAGCTCCTTAGATATCTGATATCTATCAGTCCTACTTTCCTCACCATCAACTACTTGATGTGCGGGGAATATAGTAGGAGCATCCATAGTTTCATCTTGTGTTTGAAGCTCGTTACTTTCGTGGATGCGAGCATGATGCGTTGAGCCAACTGTGCATCATCTTGTCACTTTCTAAAAGTAGCAATTTCTTCCTCGAGAGGCATTATGCGCAACCATTGCGAGGATAGGCGTATTAAGGATATAAGATAACTTTTCAACTATGAGAACTATTCTCAAATTCCTTAACCAATCCGTTTAATTGATGCAGTTAATTTAGCATCTAATATGATTCGCATGATAGTAATTTTAGACATTATAAAATTACGTAAATGAATTTGTAATTAACAACATTTTAACATACATTCTTTTATTAATTACCAAAATAATTTAGGTCTTGTTTTAAATTGGTATCTCCCACTATTTTCTTCAAACTATATTACCCTCACTTATATAGTTCGGCAAAATCTAATTAAATATTTGCTAGTGAGAATAAGGATCCCATTTCAAATGTATATAGCCTTGTGGTGACACAACAAACTATATATAAATAAATAGGTAGACAACTTTTGTCAATTACATCAACTATGCAACTCCTTTTCTTTTGCCTCTTAGATTATTTTGATCAAGTGGTGGCACATCCGAATCAAAATTATCCAAGTTAAGTCCGACCTAGCACTCTATATATTCAAAAAAGAAAAATATCATCCTTGTGGTGACACAACAAAACAATATTGTTCAATTTTCTTTATAAGCATCAAATGTGATAAATTAACATCTTAAATACTTAATACTTGCCTTGTGGTGACACAACAAACTCATTTTAAATATTTAATACTCTATTAATTTTATCATGCTAGAAGGTGACGTTCGATATTCCAAATATCTTTGAGCGCTTTAGGACTTAATATAAAAATTGAGGGATTTGTTATTAATTTGTCTCATCTTGTTTAAGCGCATGCATGCATATATATATAAAAATACGTCATATTAATTAACATGCGAAGCATGTTTGCATAATATATAATATATATAGTATAAGCATGCACATATAGAATACTATATTCTACCCGGATTGATTATGGACTTTTATTCTAGTTTGGTTCACTAGAGCCACCAAGTGAACCAAAAATTCAAACCCTAGGGGTGTAAGAAATAATATTTAAATATAACTATTACATTTAAACTCTGGGCTCCATTCTGAAACGGGTCTTCAAACGCTCCTTGCTCCTTGATCTCCAATTTTTCAAAATTAATTCTAACTATTCCTATTACAAAACTAATTAAAATAAATAGAAACCTTGATCGTGATCGAGGGAAGTACATAGGAGAGAGATAGAATTTACATTAAGAAAAATTAGAGAAGGCGAGTACACATGAGACCCCATTTAATAAAACCCATACATTCATGCATCCTACTAAAATAAAATCCAATCACATTGGTCAATAGTCCATAATCAATCCCATTTATTTTCATACACATCATCATATGCATCGATAAATAACATTCATCTTATGAATAATAAACATTCAATATATATATTGATATCATTTAATGGGCAAATTTAGTTAGTATAAAATCTAATTTTGAATCAAAATAAACTCCTTTATTTTAATCCAAATTTAAATCAAAATAAAACTATTTTATTTTAATTTATCCAATTTTGAATAAAATAAACTATTTTATTTTAATCAAAATAAACTCCTTTATTTTAATTAATTATGGAATCCAATTCCAAGTAAAAAAAAAAAAAAAATAAATTCCTTTATTAAAGGAAACACGGATTCTTTTTTCCTATTCACAAATAAACTCTTTTATTTTTGAATAATATGAAATCTTATTTCATATCTAAATAAACTCCTTTATTTAAGGAAATACGGATTCTCTTTCCTATTCATAAATAAACTCTTTTATTTAGAATAATATGAAATCTTATTTCATATTTAAATAAACTCTTTTATTTAAGGAAACATGGATTTTCTTTCCTATTCACAAATAAACTCCTTTATTTTGAATAATATGAAATCTTATTTCATATTTAAATAAACTCCTTTATTTAAGAAAACATATAATCCAATTTCAACTCCAATTAGTTATCATGGAATCAAATTCCAACTCTAATTAGTTAGCATGAAATTTAATTTTAAAATTAAAATAAACATTTTATTTTAAGATTAAAATAAACCTTTTATTTTAAAATTAAAATAAACTTTTATTTTAATTATAAAATTAATAATATATATAATAATATATATATTAGTACCGAAATAAATCCTTTTATATATTAGAACAATTTAATATATCTAATATATATATATATATACATATATATATATATATATATCTATTAAAAAAAAAGTCTCCTATTTACCTTTTCAAAAAATGTTTTCAAAAAATGTGCATTCCTTTTAAAACCAATTCGATTAATCTTGAGTCAAGATTCTTGACCGAGATCACTTAGCCAACCTTTTATATAATACTGATAATGTATACATATTATATATATATATATATATATATATATATATATAAGTATATATAACTTACTAAAGGAAAAGGAATCACGTGGATGCCGTGAAAAAAAAAAAGGCCTCTTTTTTTTTATATATAAATTTTATACAATAAAATTATGCCCAATTAAATTGTTCTAAACACATATCAATATACATATCAAATTAAAATAATTAATAATTCGCATAAAGGTTTGGCTCTGATGCCACTGTTAGGTTTGTAATATTCAAGAACGCAATTAAATTGCATAAAAATGCGGAAACGTGTAAAATCAGAGTTTAAAAAATTTACAAACCATATACTCGGATCACCCTTTATGCACAATTATTAATTAAACGAAAAGATAAAGAATAAAATCATACCCTTGAAGATCGAGCTTCCTCATGTACAAGTTCACCTCCAAATCCTTTCGCGTTCAACTTGAATCCACCAAGGTTTTGTTCCTTCCTTTGATCAACGTTAGCCACCCATATGTTTGGCCTCTAGAGGTGATCCACCAAAGAAAAATAAAGATTCAAGAAGATGGGTGGTTGGCTAAACCCTAGTTTTTCTACCTCTATAGAAAAGGAGCGTACTCTCCCAACAATTGGAATTACGTATGTTGTAAAAGTCAATAACCACCTCACCCATAATAAGACTCCTCTTATTAATAGATGTGGGCAACCCACCTTAACAATTAAGAATTGGGTTTTATTTAATTAATTAAATTCTTTTAATTAATTAAGCTCCCTAATCTTATTAGGGATAATTAATTAAACTCCTTTAACTAATTTTCCTTCCTAATCCAATTAGGAATAAATGAGAGTATACTTATATTAAATGAATTCCTAAACTCTTTTAGAAATTAAAATAATAATAATAATTGTAATAATATTAATAAGACTCTTCTTATTAATTTATATTTAATATTTCAAAATATTAAATAATAAATATTAAGCTATTTAATTTATTCTATCACCATAGATTAAATTAAATATACATAACATATTATTACGATTATGCCATTAACTTCTTAAATAATTATTCTTCCTTTTATGGTGTGACCCTTTAGGTTCTCCATATTAAACCTAGGTTGTGAATAAATCAATTTGAACAATTCTAATCTTATTTAAATAAATAAATTAAACAATTAATTTATTTAAATAAATAATATTTATTCTACAATAGGGATAAGCCTCCCCTAGCGATCAACGACTTTCCGGATAATATAGATTTCAACATTAATCATAAAAAGAACCTTTGAGTAGATAGTTACTTGCATAATTCAATCCTTCCACCATACAATGTCCCAATTAAATATAAGACATGAAATTACTTCGTCAAGTCTTATTTTATTTAATTATATGTATTTCGATCCTTAAATGCACAACTCCAAATAATGCAAATTAGAAACTCCTTTCTAATTTCATTACTCCTTAACCAAGGACTCTTTGGGTTGTCATTTATCGAATCACATAGGACATTTCTCTTCTTTTATTAAAGTGGTAGATTCTTTATTGATCATACTTTATTAGGTTTGTAATATTCATATGCTTTGATCAAATTGCATAAAAGTGCTGAGCGTGTAAAAATCGAGTTTAAAAATTTTACAAACCATATACGGATCACCCTTTATGCACAATTATTAATTAAACGAAAAGATAAAGAATAAAATCATACCCTTGAAGATCGAGCTTCCTCGGATACAAGTTCACCTCCAAATCCTTTTCAAGCGTTCAACTTGAATCCACCGGGTTTGGTTCCTTCCTTTGATCAACATTAGCCACCCATATGTTTGGCCTCTGAGGTGATCCACCAAGGAAGAAGAAAATTCAAGAAGAAGGGTGGTTGGCTAAACCCTAGTTTTTCTATCTCTATAGAAAAGGTGTACTCTCTCCCAACAATTGGAATTATGTCATTATGTTGAAAAAGTCAACAACCCCACCACCCATAATAAGACTCCTCTTATTTATTGATGTGGGCAACCCTCCTTAACAATTAAGAAATTAGGTTTTATTTAATTAATTAAATTCTTTTTAATTAATTAGGCTCCCTAATCTTATTAGGGATAATTAATTAAACTCTTTTAATTAATTTTCCTTCCTAATCCAATTAGGAATAAATGAGAGTACTTATATTAAATTAATTCCTAAACTCTTTTAGAAATTAAAATAATAATAATTGTAATAATATTAATAAGACTCCTCTTATTAATTTATATTTAATATTTCTAAAATATTAAATAATAAATATTAAGCTATTTAATTTATTCTATCACCATAGATTAAATTAAATATACTTAACTTTATATTATTACGATTATGCCATTAACTTCTTAAATAATTATTCTTCCTTTTATGGTGTGACCCTTTAGGTTCTCCATATTAAACCTAATTGTGAATAAATCAATTAGAACAATTCTAATCTTATTTAAATAAATAAATTAAACAATTAATTTATTTAAATAAATAATATTTATTCTACATAGGGATAAGCCTCCCTAGCGATCAACGACTTTCCGGATAATATAGATTTCAACATTAATCATAAAAGAACCTTTGAGTAAATAGTTACCGTCTGAATTCAATCCTTCCACCATACAATGTCCCAATTAAATATAAGACATGGAATTACTTTCAAGTCTTATTTTATTTAATTATATGTATTTCGATCCTTAAATGCACAACTCCAAATAATGCAAATTAGAAACTCCTTTCTAATTTCATTCTCCTTAACCAAGGACTCTTTGGGTTGTCATTTATCGAATCACATAGGACATTTCTCTTCTTTTATTAGAAGTGGTAGATTCTTTATTGATCATACATTATCTCCATGTACTGACTTATTATACCCAAGCATACCCTTTGATATACCCTAAGGGTCTTAAGGAATAAGTCAAAGTATAACTCATCACACACACAAGATACTATGATGATCTCAAGTCCAAGGATTACTTGTACTACTATCACTACTGAGAATTCCTATTGACAAAAAAAAAAAAACTCCATTAGGTATTCCTTAGAGAGCCAATGCTCAAATGAACTTATTCTCTAATAAGCACCTACATACTTGTTTTAGTGTCTCCACACAAATGATCATGAGATCAATCATCCTCATCCAATGAGCAAGCAATGTATGTACCAATCTATCCGGATTCACTAATCCCCAATTTAGTAATCCAATGATTGGGAACTATTTTAGTTTTAAGCTTTCTAAGAATTTAGATCTCATTAGAATGATCATCATCATTATTCTAAAAACATTGCTTAAAACTATGGGTTTATCACATATTATAAAACGAAGATCATGTAGATAATTAAAAGCCTTTAATAAATTAATACTTTTATTAATAAATGAATAAGATTGTTACAAAGTATATGCTTTATCATCAAACATGATTGGCTTGTGTGCATACTACTTTCAATCTCCCACTTGCACTAAAGCCAATCGTCATGGTATCTCTATACTCTTCTTCTCTAAGTGACGATTATCCTACTTTGTTGGATAAGCTTTAGTTAATGGATATGTAATGTTGTTCTTGAGAGTCCACTATCTCTATAGTGATTTCCCATCTTTCAATGATTCTAATAATCAAATGAAAGTGCCACAACACATGTTTAGATCCAAGATGGGACTTAGGAACTATTCCTAGTTCAGAATGAACTTTTAATCCAAACAATCAACTTGCGACTTCATTTATAGCTATATACTTTGTCTTTATCACTAAACCAACAACTCTTTCTTTCTTTGTTTGGAACCTTTCCAATTCATCGCACCAATGTTCAAGGTAACACTTTACCTTAAAGTGGATTTTTCATCATCTTGTTCCATGCGAAAAACTTGAGTCTGTTAAGCCCTCTAGTTTTAATTAAGACCCACCAGGAATATTATCACATCCTTAGTGCTGGTTAAGAACTTTAAGATGTTTTTCACTGACTCACAGTGAACTTCTCCAGAATATGACTGATCAACATCAGGTCTCGTACATTTCATTGCATACATGATTGTCACTCATGCGATCTCTCTTTTAGGAGTCTGTGGGGACTATTAAGAGAGATACACTCCATAGCTCATCGACATGAGACATCTCTTGGAGTTTGCCATGCTAAACAACTTTAGCATCAAATGAATATACGTTCCTTGGATTAAGTCGAGCATCTTTTTAAATCTATCTGTATAGATTTGCATCCCCAATAATGATACTCTTCCCAAATCATTCATGGAGGATTGTTTAGACAACTTTATCTTTACTAATTGTAGCATTGGTATGTCATTCCTTATCCGTAGTATATCATCATATAGTACTAGGAATGTCACGATGCTCCCACTGACCCTTTTGTACACACTAGGTTCATTCTTATTTTTGATAAAATCAAACTCTTTTGATTGCCTCATCAAAATAAATGTTCCATATTTGAGAAACTTGCTTCAATCAATTTCTCTGAGTGTCTACAACACTTACCTCATCGTATGTAACTGGATCATCATCTTCTATGATGTGTACCTCATCATCATCATCCATGATGAATCCATACCTCCTAGGTATCTTCGGTACTATTCCAGATTTATGATTCGGTTGTGGTACAATAGGTCTATCTACAGGTTCCTCTTATTTGACTTATAGTGTTTTGTGGTTCTTGAACTTTTCAAGATCTATTATCCTCCCACTAGCCCCTTTTAATGATAAACACCTTTATCTTAGAAGGCGCGTGTTTTTCGTAATAAACACCTTTTGCTAAGTTGGATTATAGAACATTTACCCTAAACTTACTTTAGGATGTCCCACAAATCAGATGTTGTCAAATCTTGTCCCAAGCTTATCCTTTGAAACCCTTTTCACATAAGTTGGGCAACCCCTTATCTTAACATACTTAAGATTAGGAATCCTCCCTTGTCCATAACTTTTATAGAGTCTTGGGGCCGGATTTTGAGGTTACCTTTTTCATAGATATCGCGCCCATTTCTAGGACATTATCCCGGAAGGATCTTTGGAATGTCGGTAAAATCATTATGGACCGCACCATGTCCAACAAGGTACGATTTTTCCTTTCAGATACATCAATCAATTATTGCATATCAGGAGGCGTCCATTGTGAGAAAACCATTTGAGATGATCTAGAGACTTATTGCACAAGTATTTATTCCTTGATCTAATCAAAGAATCTTAATACTTTGCCAATTTGTTTCACTTCTGAATTCTTTAAACCTTTCAAATAATTCACACTTGTATTTCAACAAATACATACATTCAACTCTTTGAATGATCATCTCTTTTTCTTATACTAGTTTGTTTAATATGCAAAATATATTTTCACGTAAGTCAAGTATACAAAATCCATTAAGTAATATTCAAGTTCTATACAAAACATTATTATTATAAATAGAACAACAATTGTTCTTAATTATAATACCAAAGATTTCATTGTCCAACAATAAAATGGAAATAATATTTTTAACAAGAATCGAATACAATAACAACTTATTGACTTAATAGATTTGCCCGTAGGCATTGTTAAACTATAAGTTTCTATAGTTAATGCAAAGAACCTTTGCTTCATTTTCCACACATAGGATTACTTATCTTTGTTTAACTTTCTACTTACCTTGATCCCTTCATAAATCTATATTTATGATAACCAAAGTCGGTATCCAATACCCAAGTAGAACCTCGACTTAAAGAAAATTTTATTTCAATCATGAACAAAAATCGTATTATGTAACCTAAACTTCACTAAGCTTCTTTGGTTAGCCTCTGCAAGATGCTTCTCGTGATTTCTTTCCGATTGTCCAGGGCTTATTGCGGTGGAAGCAAACTCCTTTGCTATCCATATCGCTTTTGTTCTTATTATCCTTTGTTTATGCCTTTCTATTTACCTTCTTTGAATCGTTCTTTATTTCGTAAGATCCTTTGGCCCTACCAATAAGACTTGATCTTTCTTGGTTGAAAGTGACTCTCAACATTTTTCAACATGTTAAGCAAATCAACGAAATCGATATCTAGCTTGTTCATATGAAAAATTCACAACAATTGTGAAAGGAGTCCGGAGTGAGTGCAAGATCAAATCTTGGCTCAACTCTCCATCCATGACAAAACCAGTTGTCCTAATTAATCAATCAAATTGATTATGTTAAGAACTTTTGTTTATACTTATATAGTGCCATTGGCCATTCTAGATCGGAAGAGCTCCTTAGATATCTCGATATCTATCGGTCCCACTTTCCTCACCATCAACTACTTGATGTGCGGGAATATAGTAGAGCATCCATAGTTTCATCTTGTGGCAAGCTCGTTACTCATGGATGCGAGCATGATGCATTGAGCCAACGTGCATCATCTTGCCACTTTCTAAAAGTAGCAATGTCTTCCTCGAGGCATTATGCGCAACCATTGCGAGGATAGGCGTATTAAGGACATAAGATAACTTTTCAAACCATGAGAACTATTCTCAAATTTCTTAACTTATCCGCTTAATTAGATTCGTTAATTTAGCATCTAATATGCTTCGCAGATGATAGTAATTTTAGACATTGTAAAATTACGTAAATGAATTTGTAATTAACAACATTTTAACATACATTCTTTTATTAATTACCAAAATAAATTAGGTCTTGTTTTAAATTGGTATCTCCCACTATTTTCTTCAAACTATATTACCCTCACTTATATAGTTAACAAAAATCTAATTAAAGATTTGCTAGTGAGAATAAGGATCCCATTTCAAATGTATATAGCCTTGTGGTGACACAACAAACTATATATAAATAAATAGGTAGACAACTTTTGTCAATTACATCAACTATACAACTCCTTTTCTTTTGCCTCTTAGATTATTTTGATCAGTGGTGGCACATCCAGAATCAAAATTATCCAAGTTAAGTCCTACCTAGCACTCCATATATTTAAAAAGAAAAATATCATCCTTGTGGTGACACAACAAAACAATATTGTTCAATTTTCTTTATAAGCATCAAATGTGATAAATTAACATCTTAAATACTTAATACTTGCCTTGTGGTGACACAACAAACTCATATTAAATATTTAATACTCTATTAATTTTATCATGCTAGAAAGCGACGTTCGATATTCCAAATATCTTTGAGCGCTTAGGACTTAATATAAAAATTGAGGGTTTGTTATTAATTTGTCTCATCTTGTTTAGCGGCATTTACATATATATATATAATAAAATACGTCGTATATATTAATGAACATGCGAAGCATGTTTGCATAATATATAATATATATATATATATAGTATAAGCATGCACATATAGAATACTATATTCTACCCTTGATTGATTATGGACTTTTATTCTAGTTTGGTTCACTAGAGCCACCAAGTGAACCAAAAGGTCAAACCCTAGGGGTGCAAGAAATAATATTTAAATATAACTATTACATTTAAACTCGGGCTCCATTACAAACGGGTCTTCAAACGCTCCTTGCTCCTTGATCTCCAATTTTTCAAAATTAATTCTAACTATTCCTATTACAAAACTAATTAAAATAAATAGAAACCTTGATCAGCAGTCAAGGGGAAGTACATAGGAGAGAGATAGAATTTACATTAAGAAAAATTAGAGAAGACGAGGTACACAGACCCCATTTAATAAAACCCATACATTCATGCATCCAACTAAAATAAAATCCAATCACATTGGTCAATAGTCCATAATCAATCCCATTTATTATCATACACATCACCATATGCATCAATAAATAACATTCATCTCATGAATAATAAACATTTAATATATATATTGATATCATTTAATGGGCAAATTTAGTTAGTATAAAATCTATTTTTGAATTAAAATAAACTCCTTTATTTTAATCCAAATTTAAATCAAAATAAAACTATTTTATTTTAATTTATCCAATTTTAAATAAAATAAACTATTTTATTTTAATCAAAATCTTTAATCAAAATAAACTCCTTTATTTTAATTAATTATGGAATCCAATTCCATGTAAAAAAAAATTAATTAAAATAAACTCTTTTATTTTAATTAATTATGGAATCAATTCCATGTAAAAAAAATCTTTTATTAAAGGAAACACGGATATTTTTTCCTATTCACAAATAAACTCCTTTATTTTGAATAATATGAAATCTTATTCCATATTTAAATAAACTCCTTTATTTAAGGAAATACGGATTTTCTTTCCTATTCACAAATAAACTCTTTTATTTTGAATAATATGAAATCTTATTTCATATCTAAATAAACTCTTTTTTAAGGAAATTAGGATTCTCTTTCCTATTCACAAATAAACTCTTTTATTTTGAATAATATGAAATCTAATTTCATATCTAAATAAACTCTTTTATTTAAGAAATACATAAATCCAATTTCAACTCTAATTAGTTATCATGAAATCCAATTCCAACTCTAATTAGTTAGCATGAAATTTAATTTTAAAATTAAAATAAATCCTTTTTTATTTTAATATTAAAATAAACCTTTTATTTTAAAATTAAAATAAACTTTTATTTTAATTATAAAATAAATAAGAATAATATATATATATATATATATATATATAACAATAATATATATATATATATATATATATATATATATATATATATATATATATATATCATAAACCGTATATAAAAAAAAAAAAGTCTCCTGCCTTTTCAAAAATTTAAAAAATTCCTTTTAAAACAAAATTACTTGAATCAAGTTTTGACCGGAATCACTGATCTTGATTTACATAATGTATACAACATTTATATATAAAACTTATATATATAATATATATAACCCTTTTTGATTATTTCAAAGGAATCACGTGGATGCCAAAAAAACTTTTTTTTTTATAAAAAAATAAAAAATAAAAATGCTCAATTAAATTGTTCTAAACACATATCAATATACATATCAAATTAAAATTTAATAATTTTCGGTTTTTTTTTTTTAAATAAATTTTATATTCAATTAAATTAAATTGCATAAAAATGCTGCCAAACGTTAAATTTAAAAATTTACAAACCATATATCAATATAATATCAAATTAAAACAATTAATAAAATTACCATAAGATCGAGTTTGGCTCTGATGTTCACCTCCAAATCCTTTCGGTTTATCCACGGGGTTTTGTTCCTTCCTTTGATCAACGCGTTAGCCACCCATATGTTTGGCCTCTAGAGGTGATCCACCAAGGAAAAATAAAGATTCAAGAAGATGGGTGGTTGGCTAAACCCTAGTTTTTCTACCTCTATAGAAAAGGAGCGTACTCTCCCAACAATTGGAATTACGTATGTTGTAAAAGTCAATAACCACCTCACCCATAATAAGACTCCTCTTATTAATAGATGTGGGCAACCCACCTTAACAATTAAGGAATTGGGTTTTATTTAATTAATTAAATTCTTTTAATTAATTAAGCTCCCTAATCTTATTAGGGATAATTAATTAAACTCCTTTAACTAATTTTCCTTCCTAATCCAATTAGGAATAAATGAGAGTACTTATATTAAATGAATTCCTAAACTCTTTTAGAAATTAAAATAATAATAATAATTGTAATAATATTAATAAGACTCTTCTTATTAATTTATATTTAATATTTCAAAATATTAAATAATAAATATTAAGCTATTTAATTTATTCTATCACCATAGATTAAATTAAATATACATAACTTATATTATTACGATTATGCCATTAACTTCTTAAATAATTATTCTTCCTTTTATGGTGTGACCCTTTAGGTTCTCCATATTAAACCGGTTGTGAATAAATCAATTTGAACAATTCTAATCTTATTTAAATAAATAAATTAAACAATTAATTTATTTAAATAAATAATATTTATTCTACAATAGGGATAAGCCTCCTAATGATCAACGACTTTCCGGATAATATAGATTTCAACATTAATCATAAAAGAACCTTTGAGTAGATAGTTCTTAAAATGCAATTCAATCCTTCCACCATACAATGTCCCAATTAAATATAAGACATGGAATTATCACAAGTCTTATTTTATTTAATTATATGTATTTCGATCCTTAAATGCACAACTCAAATAATGCAAATTAGAAACTCCTTTCTAATTTCATTCTTCCTTAAACCAAGGACTACTTGGGTTGTCATTTATCGAATCACATAGGACATTTCTCTTCTTTTATTATAAGTGGTAGATTCTTTATTGATCATCTTTATTAGGTTTGTAATATTTATATGCGCAATCAAATTGCATAAAAGTGCTGAGCGTGTAAAAATCGAGTTTAAAAATTTTACAAACCATATACCCTTGATCACCCTTTATGCACAATTATTAATTAAACGAAAAGATAAAGAATAAAATCATACCCTTGAAGATCGAGCTTCCTCGTGTACAAGTTCACCTCCAAATCCTTTTCGCGTTCAACATGAATCCACCGGGTTTGGTTCCTTCCTTTGATCAACATTAGCCACCCATATTTTGGCCTCTCAGAGGTGATCCACCAAGGAAGAAGAAAATTCAAGAAGAAGGTGGTTGGCTAAACCTAGTTTTCTATCTCTCTATAGAAAGGGTGTACTCTCTCCCAACAATTGGAATTATGTCGTATGTTGAAAAGTCAACAACCCCACCACCCATAATAAGACTCCTCTTATTTATTGATGTGGGCAACCCTCCTTAACAATTAAGAAATTAGGTTTTATTTAATTAATTAAATTCTTTTAATTAATTAGGCTCCCTAATCTTATTAGGGATAATTAATTAAACTCTTTTAATTAATTTTCCTTCCTAATCCAATTAGGAATAAATGAGAGTACTTATATTAAATTAATTCCTAAACTCTTTTAGAAATTAAAATAATAATAATTGTAATAATATTAATAAGACTCCTCTTATTAATTTATATTTAATATTTCTAAAATATTAAATAATAAATATTAAGCTATTTAATTTATTCTATCACCATAGATTAAATTAAATATACTTAACATATTATTACGATTATGCCATTAACTTCTTAAATAATTATTCTTCCTTTTATGGTGTGACCCTTTAGGTTCTCCATATTAAACCTTGTGAATAAATCAATTAGAATAATTCTAATCTTATTTAAATAAATAAATTAAATAATTAATTTATTTAAATAAATAATATTTATTCTACAATAGGGATAAGCCTCCCTAGCGATCAACGACTTTCCGGATAATATAGATTTCAACATTAATCATAAAAGAACCTTTGAGTAAATAGTTACCGTACAATTCAATCCTTCCACCATACATGTCCCAATTAAATATAAGACATGGAATTCTTCATCAAGTCTTATTTTATTTGATTATATGTATTTTCGATCCTTAAATGCACAACTCAAATAATGCAAATTAGAAACTCCTTTCTAATTTCATTACTCTTGCCAAGGACTACTAGGTTGTCATTTATCGAATCACATAGGCCATTTCTCTTCTTTTATTAGAAGTGGTAGATTCTTTATTGATCATACATTATCTCCATGTACAACTTATTATACCCAAGCATACCTTTTTGATATACCCTAAGGGTCTTAAGGAATAAGTCAAAGTATAACTCATCATACACAAGATACTATGATGATCTCAAGTCCAAGGATTACTTGTACTACTATCACTACAGAATTCCTATTGACAGCAAATAAAACTCCATTAGGTATTCCTTAGCGAGCCACGTTCAAAGTGAACTTATTCTCTAATAAGCACCTACATACTTGCTTTAGTGTCTCCACACAAATGATCATGAGATCAATCATCCTCATCCAATGAAAGAGCAAATGATATGTACCCGATCTATCCCGATTCACTAATCCCCAATTTAGTAATCCAATGATTGGGAACTATTTTAGTTTTAAGCTTTCTAAGAATTTAGATCTCATTAGAATGATCATCATCATTATTCTAAAAGCATTGCTTAAAACTATGGGTTTATCACATATTATAAAAACAAAGATCATGTAGATAATTAAAAGCCTTTAATAAATTAATACTTTTATTAATAAATGAATAAGATTGTTACAAAATATATGCTTTATCATCAAACATGATTGGCTTGTGTGCATACTACTTTCACATACATTATCTCCATGTACAACTTATTATACCCAAGCATACCCTTTGATATACCCTAAGGGTCTTAAGGAATAAGTCAAAGTATAACTCATCATACACAAGATACTATGATGATCTCAAGTCCAAGGATCACTTGTACTACTATCACTACAGGAATTCCTATTGACAGGCAAGTAAAACTCCATTAGGTATTCCTTAGCGAGCCACGCTCAAAGGAACTTATTCTCTAATAAGCACCTACATACTTGCTTTAGTGTCTCCACACAAATGATCATGAGATCAATCATCCTCATCCAATGAGCAAGCAACGTATGTACCAATCTATCCGGATTCACTAATCCCCAATTTAGTAATCCAATGATTGGGAACTATTTTAGTTTTAAGCTTTCTAAGAATTTAGATCTCATTAGAATGATCATCATCATTATTCTAAAAGCATTGCTTAAAACTATGGGTTTATCACATATTATAAAACAAAGATCATGTAGATAATTAAAAGCCTTTAATAAATTAATACTTTTATTAATAAATGAATAAGATTGTTACAAAGTATATGCTTTATCATCAAACATGATTGGCTTGTATGCATACTACTTTCAAAGTCGAGCCCAATGATTTTAACAGTTTGGATATCACAATTATCCTATCGCGTCTTACCTAGATAAATAGGGTACTTTGCTTTTGCAAACCTACATCTATTGATCAAGGTCTTGATGAGTGTTATTCATTGGAAGGCATCTGATTTAGACTTAATAATTTAATGAGGGATTTTATTAATTAATTTAGATCTCACCAATTTTAATCTTATTAAGCATACACATTATTTATCATATCATATTGCATACAAGCATAAATAAAGTGCAAAATTAAATGTGTCACAGTTATGGCCCAATCCTCTGTCAATCTTTTCAACCTAATGAAAGATTGAAGGTCAATCTAAGGTGGTAAAAGATCTTAAAATAAATAGCTTCCTTGGATCTTCCTCAAGCATGTGCCTCCTCTCCATCATCATCTTTCCATCGTGTTCTCCATCTTGTCATCTTCATCGATTACAGATTATTACATGACATAAAGAAACCTCGAGTTACATTCGAGGGGATTTAGATGAGAAGAGAATATTACATTAGAATTTATAGAAAGGGACGACATGCAAGCCGTATTTCAAAACCAAAAACCACTAACCTATATGGTCAAAAAGGCCATAATCATACACCATGCATATCACAATAAGCACATAACAATTTATATATAATTAAAGAAAACTATATATAACATATTGGGGTCACGACCATCGTCGCATGTAACGACGAGGGGGCTCAAGGGGGTCTTCCCCTAGCGGTGGTCCCATTGATCAATCAATTGAGTGGTCTCGTTGATCGGTCAATGAAGGGGTTGGGCAACGCCTCGAAAAAAATTTTTTTGAACTACAATCTGTATTGCAGAATTTTTCATATGAATCTCTGAAACAGTTTCAGAATCATATATTTAATCCACCAAAATAGTCATAATAACAATACACCCGGTACATATCATATATGTCCAGTTTCAATTAATCATATTAAACTGAATCTGCATACTTCTAATCCAATTAGAACATAAGTTGTATACTGTTATTACGCCATATAAGATACAATTAACAGAACATCATATACATGCATATCTATTATTGATATTCATAATACCAGAATATGTCGATTACAGAATATCATATACTCAATTAACAGAACATCATATACATGCATATCGATTACTGATATTCATAATACCAGAATATGTTGATTAGAGAATATCATATACTCAATTAACAATTGAAGAAATTGTATCATCATATATCATATATATCGAAAACAATATAATCAATTTCGAATAGGTAAAAATTGTATCATCACATATCATATATATAAAAAACAATTAAACACATTATCTGAATTAATCATTTCGCAAGTAGCTTTGATACCACTGTTGGGTTTCTAACGACGAGAACGCATACAATGAAAATTAAAATTTTAAAGCAATTTCCGAAACCCTAAAAACAGGATCCATGCGAAAAATAATTAATTCAGTGGTTTAGATATTATACCGATTATTGAATTTTCTGAAATGCTCCAATCTCCAACGCATTCCTCACTAAGACTACGCGCCTCACTACGATATCCACACGAACGCATGCAAATCGTCGAACGATTCTGCAATAAAAGGAGCTACGGTACTAGCCACCAAAGGAACAAGATTTTTGAACTTTTCTCTAGTCTCTCTCTAAGAGCGGCTAGGGTTTGTAAGTTTTTGATTGTGTTCCTAAGTGGCTGCTAAAAGGTATTAATAAAAACCTAATTTCATAAAATCCGAATTTATATATATATCTCTTAATTAAGTCTTAATTAATATACATATATAAAAATTATCCTTTTAATTTAAATTCGTGATTAAATACTATTAATCATATTAATATATTTAAATCCTTAAAATTTAAATTAATTCCTTTTAAATTACGTTCTATGTGTGTGACCTATAGGTTATTATTACATTGGCAATAATTTTAAAATCATATTATAAAATTATAAGCAGTGAAAGCGGCATCTAGTAATGCATCACTGCTACCCATGTAATAATAAGATCGATGATTCGATGCAACCATTTTCGTGACCAATGTTTCAATGTAATTTAATCCTTTTAACCTTAATATCCTAGATTAAACTCAAGTCATGGAATGTGTCATACTCTTCATAATTTAATCTGAGTTTTCTTGATCAATGAGTTGACTATATGAAACAAATCACTATTTGAGCATGGCCATGCATTTCATAGTCCTACTCAATCAAGAGGCCTTACTCAAATGATTGAGGGTTCTTAGCCTCTTGCTTTGATTTATAGGATTTATTATAAAACCATGAAAACTAACTTAAATGTTCATACTCTTAATAAAAGTTCAAATGATCAAACGGTTTTAATCTGAAGTTAAACTAGCGATGCTAATGTTCAGATCCCAAGGACTATACTTTGGAAAGACGTTACGCTACCTAGTCAATGGACTTTACCTAGTTAAATACCTCAACAGCCTGTAGTCAATAATTTATTAAATGTTGAAAATATTAGACAATTTTCTGACAGAACTGTCAAAATAAGTTTTGAAAGAAATAGAAGGCTAGTTATCATAGAAGATTTTACTAGTTCTTCAGCACCTTCGGTTCATACTCGGAGAGATACTGAAGTACTCATTAACCCTTCTATTAAAGATATAAAATTAAAAGGCATTCTTAATCAAGGACAAGCTAGTCATCCTTGCTATACTCAAAATGATCAGGTTGAAGAAGAAGGTTCTTCTTCTCCGGCATCTTCTGAATATCCTACTCAATCGGATTTTGATGCTCCTATTAATAAACAATTAAGGGTCAATAAAAAAGATTTCACTTTGGATTGGGACAATTTAGTTAAAGATTTTAATTCTAAATCTAATAAAATTAAAAGACATTTGTTTAGGTCTAATCATTCTATTGAGAAAGAACGTGATAAGATAGTTAATAGATGGAAAAGATTTATAAAAAATGAACAAATAAACATTAGTTTTTATGATTGGTATGAACAATACCAAGGTAAATGTAATGTCATTACTAAAACACAATGGGTCGAGAAGATAAATCAAAACTTCCTCTAGTCATCCTCCTTTTTAGAGTCTATCCTAATTCCAAAAAAAAACACTTGACTATTGCTAGCCCTTTCCAAATTTCAGATAATAATAAAGATGATAAAAAAATTATTGAACAGTTTAATTTTAGTAATCAATACCTAGCGACTGTTGGTAGACAACTAGATAGTGTGACGTCCCCAAAATAGGTATACATCACCCATTCTGAGTTGTCAATACATGGTACAGAAACAACTACAACTTTATTATTACAACAGTAAAATTGTGAGTTTGAATACAAATATTATCTTCTAGACAATATCTATACTCAAATAAATCCTCATCACATTTATTGATACATTATTTTACAAAAATGGTGAGGACTACTAAACAACTCTCTCTAGAACCTTCATTCCATACCCCGACTCGTACTCGCTTTATTCTCGCCTCCTGAGAAAAATGGAACTAAAAGGAAAAGGGTGAGCACAACTAGCCCAGTAAAGAATATTATGACTAAGATAATATATAACAAATTATCGTTACTCTTCAACAGGGAAAAAATCTAATAGAATACAATAGACAACAAGTTTTAAATCAATATTCGCAGCGGAAATAATAATTCATTAGAAGAGTTAAGTAGAGAATGCAAACTACTATCTTCTATGTATGAATTTAAAAGTTCATCGCTCTATCTTTTATCCTCAGAACATCAATCAATATACATCTGAATCAAATATTCATCTTTGCACTACGTATCCAAAGATATTCATCGATTAATCATGTTCATCTAAACACTGCTCATCTTTGCACTACTGAGGGCAAAGATATTCATCGAAATCATTCATCTTTGCACTACGGGCCAAAGATATTCAATAATATCATCATTTAAGACCGGGGATAATGAAAATATTTTAAAAGAAACGAATCCAAAGGAAACAAAATGACAAGGATTAAGGATTAAGGATTAGTACTTTGTTTTATCCATGTCCAACAATACCTCAAAAATAATCATAGTGATGTAAAATTCAAGAATGATCAAAACATGGATACAATCAAATCTAGTATCCGAATAAATATTTTGGGACGAAAAGGAAAATTTTCATTTTTCGATGAATAGTGTCGTGATTCGTGAATAGTGTCGTTATAAGTGAATAAGCGCATAGATACGTGAATAGTAACTCGACACCAAAAGTTCCAAATTTGATAAAACTTCAGATCAATATTTCAAAGATAATGATATTGAAGAAATAATATCATTACGAAAAAAAATATCCTTACCTCGAAGATCAAGATTTACTAAATTGAAACACCTGACATATAGGCTATGACTTGAACTTGCACCAAGTATAACAATACTCAAAATATACTCAAAATACTCACAAGAATACGCCGATAATATAGAGAGAAATCTTCGAGTTTACGGTGTAATTTTCAATTCTAACCTAATCACCCTATTTATAGGAAATTGCTTAGAACACCAAAGCAGAAAATTTAATATAATATTAATAAATTTATATAAATCATACGCAAACTTGGAAATTCTAATTTCAGCATATTTTGCAACACATGTGCCCACCAACCAACCACAAAAACGTTTTTGTTATTTTAAACAATTAAAACTTCCAAAAATCAATTATTTCGGAACTTCGGAACTTCAATAATTCACAATAAATAGCCCTTTTGTCAGAAAATTTGAATCACGCGAGCTTTTATAGGAAATTCAATTTTCTACAACTTTGCAGAAGAAAGTTTTTCCAAATTCCAAACAAAAATTGACCGAAATCCATAAACGGGTGATTTTACAGGCTATAATCAATTTTCAGTCAATAAATGGGGTCCACGGACATGTTTAACATGTTTTAAACATTTATTGTAACAAAAATACTCTTCCTCCTCGTATACTCATATATCCCACATTCGTTGTAAAAATATCACCATTATTATATTATTAAAAATATAATAATATATTTAAATGAATTATTTTATCAGAAAAAGATAAAATTTCAATTTTCAACAATTGTCACATTAAAAAAATTCTCCATCTATATCCACATAAAAAACAATAATTTCCTCATCATATGAATCAATAATTAATTATTCACAAATAATATTACGAATCACAATATTGATGACTAACTAGGTTCCTTGTGGGAAGAGGGGCTTTCCAATAAGAATTTCTCTTTACTAGCGCGCAATTAGGTGACCAAACCTCTCCTTAGATAGAACTTTCTAGACATTATCAATAATGTTATCTAATAATATTATTCAGATAATATGAATTATTATTTCGATAATAAAAAATATTGTGTAATGACAATTATTGAAACAACAGCAATATAAAATATCAACGCAGTAATTATTAAATTAATAAAATAAAATACTGAACAGTAATTACTGTAACCATTATTGAGTAGTGCCTTCTTACGTAAGAATCAATAATTGGTGCAATACCATGTTCTCACGTGTGTTTTAACCAATTTAGTATTTTAACAATGATTAATTCAGTAACAACTACGCCGCTATTTTTTTAAACAACTTATATTTGTCGTTTTCTTCATCCAATCGCTTTTATGGGGCCCACACATGGCTTACTGCCTGTCGCATTTAATATTCCCAGACAATGCTTAATATTCCTCGACCAAACGAATATTCCCGACAACAATGAATATTTTATAACCACTTGCTTATTTTGAAATATTTGCGTATTTTACCCATAACTATCCACATTAATCAAATCAACCCTTACTATTTCAAAATAATAAATAGAAAAATTAAATTTCATTAATAATAAGTTGGGGTCTTACAACCTCCCCTCCTTATGAAATTTCGTCCTCGAAATTGACGTCACGATACTGTGTGTTTCAAAAAGGTGAGGATACCTCGCTTTCATTTCCGCTTCCAATTCCCGGTCATTTCCTCTATAGCATGATTCCTCCACAAAACTTTAACTTGTGGTATGACCTTTCTTGGCGTAGGACATGCTCCTTCCTATCCAAGATCTTGACAGTACCTCCTCATACGTTAAGTCTTCTATATCTCGTCCGGTTCTAACTCTATAACGTGATTTGGGTCTTTCACATATTTACGAAGTACAGATATGTGAAACACATTATGAACACGAGACATACTTTCGGAGGTAACGCGAGTTTATATGCTACATTTTCTACTCGGTCAAGAATTTGAAATGGACCAATAAATCGTGGATTGAGCTTTCCTCTCTTCCCAAATCTTGTAACTCCTTCCATGGAGCAACTCATAACAATACATGATCCCCTATACTAAATTCCACGTCCTTTCGATGAAGATCCGCATAACTTTTTTGTCGATCTTGAGCCATTTGTATACGTTGTCGAATCATTTGGATCTTTTCTTTGAGTCATATCACGTACTAACTCGGGTCCCAACAATGTTGCTTCACCCACCTCATCCCAACATATTGGAGAGCGACACTTTCGTCCATATAATGCTTCAAATGGAGCCACACCTATACTTGCTTGATAACTATTGTTGTAGGAGAATTCCACCAATGGTAAATACTTATCCCAAGTGCCCTTGAAGTCAGGGACACGAGTCTTAATAGATCTTCAAGAGTTTGAATAGTCCTCTCTAATTGTCCGTCCGCTTGAGGATGGTATGTCGAATCAATCGTAAATCCATGCCCATAGCTTTTGCAAGCTAACCCAAAATCTTGAAGTGAATCTTGGGTCACGATCCAAAACTATGGATACAGGCATGCCATACAACCTCACAATCTCATTCACGTATATACTAGCAAGATGTTCAAGGAATAAGTTTCCGATGTCGGCAAGAAATGAGCGGAGACTTGGTTAATCTATCAACAATAACCCAAATAGCATTAATGCCTTGAGAAATCGTAGGAAGACCCGTAATTGAAATCCATGGTAATGTGTTCCTACTTCCATTTCGAATCTCAAGTGGTTGCAACGGAACCTTAGGTACTAGATGCTCGCCTTTACACGTTGGCAAGTTAAACACATCGAGATAAACTTTGCAATCTCTCTCTTCATATTGTTCCACCAAAATGTATGTCAAGATCACGATACATTTTAGTACTTCCGAGATGGATTGCAAATGGTGTATTGTGTGCCTCCATCATAATCTTCTACTTCAAATCAGAGTCGTTAGGAACACAAAGTCTAGAGTGGACTCGAAGTATTCCTTCTTTATCAATTATCGCTTCTGGAATAGCTCCTTCTTGTACTTTCTTCTTCATACGCGCATCACTCCGGCCGGTGGCTTGAGCAACCTTAACTTTTTCTATTAAAGTAGGCTCTATGCGTATACTTGATATCATCGCACTCATTCCTGCATATGATCTTCTACTCAACGCGTCAGCTACCACGTTCACTTTTCCAGGATGGTATTGAATAGTGTGGTCATAGTCTTTCAATAGCTCGAGCCAACGTTGCTGCCGCATTTTGAGTTCTTTTTGAGTGAAGAAATATTTAAGGCTTTTATGGTCTGAATATATCTCCACTTTCTCCCCATATAGATAGTGCCTCCATATCTTTAGCGCGAAAACAACAACTGCCAACTCTAGATCATGAGTAGGATAATTCCTCTCATATTCTTTAAGTTATCGCGAGGCATAGGCTATGACTTTCCCACGTTGCATGAGAACACATCCTAACCCTTTGCCTGAAGCATCGCTGTAGATAACAAATCCATCCGAACCAGATGGTATTGTTAGAAACGTCTTAAAATAAGTCTCCTCTTAAGCTCTTGAAACTCTTCTCGCATTCTTCGCTCCAAACGAATTTTATATCTTCCGAGTCACCGAGTTAATGGAGTAGCGATTCGAGAAAATCCTTCCACGAATCTTCGATAATAACCAAATAAGCCCAAAAAGCTACGTGCTTGATCCACCGACTTTGGGTTGCTCTAACTTTGTATTGCTTCAATCTTCGTTGGATCAATAGATACTCCATGTTTCGACACCACGTGCCCAAGGAATGCTACTTCCTCAAGCCGAACTCGCATTTCTTCAATTTGTCATATAGTTGGTTTTCACGAAGCCTTTGAAGTACCAAACTTCAAATGGTGCTCATGATCTTCACTTTTTTGGAATATATGAGGATGTCATCAATAAAGACAACAACGAATTGATCCAAATATTCCTTGAATACTCGATTCATCATATCCATGAAAGTCGCAGGAGCATTAGTCAATCCAAAAGACATGACTAAGAATTCATAATGCCCGCATTCGGAGTTCTCAAGGCGCTTTGAATATCCTCGCCTAATCTTCAAATTGATGATATCCGTAATCGAAGATCGATATTTGGAAAGAATTGTGCCTTGCAACAACTAGCAAACAAGTCATCAATACGAGGTAGAGGATACCTATTCTTGATGGTGATATGGTTCAATTCACGATAGTCAATACAAAGTCGCATACTCCCGCCTTTTCTTCTTTACGAATAAAAGGAGCACCCCAAGGAGATGCACTAGGACGAATGAAACCGATGTCCAACAATTCCTCAGTAGTTGGACCTTTAACTCCTGAAGTTCAATAGGAGCCATTCGATATGGGGTTTTAGAAATGGGCTTTGTGCGGTTCAAGATCAATAAAGAATTAAACTTCACGTTACGGGGTAGGCCGAAGTTCTTCAGGAAATACGTCAGAAAAGTCAATAACAACAGGAATATTATTCAAATTTGACATCCATTTTTTAATAAACGAATAGCTTTATGATTAGATATGACAAAGTGATTGATTTTAATGGTTTAGTTGCTTGAATTAGTATATAAAGTTGGTTAGAATATTAAAACTAACAACCTTACGAAAACAATCAATTTTGGTATGATGAGTAGTTAACCAATCAATCCCTAAAATCACATCAAAAGCAAGTATCTTTAAAGAGATAAGGTCAACAGGTAAGGTGATGGCGCCAACTTGAATCAAACAAGATTTATAAACAGTGGATGTGATGAAAGTTTCTCCTAACGGAGTTTCCATAGATAGGTCAAAGTCTAATTTCTCCAGAGTCAAATTTAAACGTTGAGCACAAGTAGGAGAGATAAATGAATGGGTAGCACCGGTATCTAGTAAAGTATAAACTTCACAATAATTTATGATTAGCTTACCCGTGATCACCTCGTTTGGGTTCCTCGCATTTTCACCAGTCACAACAAACGTTCTTCTAGGAACCGCTTGACTTTGATATTTCTAGATGACTTTTGAGTCACCGTCCCATTGAACTAGGTTTCGCTACCCATACAATCTCGAATGCGATATGTCCTTCCTTTCCACAATCAAGCATACCTTGAACTGTTGTGGGCGCTTTGATCGATATGTCCCTCTTTCCGCATTTATAGCATATGAATGGGTGGTCGTTCTCCTCCCTTAGAACCGATTCTTTACTTAAACACTTTATGCGTCTTCACATAGTCGTTGTTAAATCTCCTCTTTTAAAATCTCCTCCCGACTCGCTTCTTCTATTTTCATGGCCACATGATTACCACCGGTGGTGGTTACCATTTTGTCCGTCGGTTTCTTTTTCCATTTGGTTATCGTTATTCGTGGTTCGCTATCTCCGGTATGATCCTCGGTTATGGTCCATCGGTTGAATATACTCGTTATCTCGCTCTAACAATTGAGCCCTGCTAACAACATCCTAATAGAGAGAAAATTTATGAGAAATGAGATATTGTCGTATCGCCGGTTTCAAACCTCTCGAAACATCCGCGTCATCGTTCCTCATTCTCCACCAAATGAGGTGCAAACCGGATAACTCTGCAAACTTTGCCTCGTCTTCGGGACACCGCCATGTTATTACGCTCCAAATCTAATAAACTCCACTTCCTTCATATAGACGAACACTTTTAGGAAAGTATTTGTCATTAAATAGTTTCAAACGTCTCCCAAGACATCTTTGAAAAGCGGTTTGGATGGAGTACGTTTCACGAGACTCCACCATGAGTCTCCGCCATACCACGAAACATAAAAGGTGGCGAATGGAACCTTCTGTTCCTCCGTGCATCCCAAGACATCGAATATCTTGGTAATTTGCTTGACCCATGTTTCCGCCATGATCGGATCTGGCTTTCCCTTAAATTCTGTGGTCCCAACTCTTTGAACCGTCATTGTGACAACCCGTGAATTGCTATCATTTCTCCTCAGATTTTGAACACAAGTCTCCCTCGTTTGATTTTGCATGAATCGCAAAAAGCTTCTAACCATCCCTCGTTCATCATCTCGCTTAGTGGTGTTGTTCACAGGAGGAACATTGCCCGACTGTTGCATGTTCTCCTCGTTGGTGAGTCTGCAGCGTCTCCACGGTCTCATTTCCATTGTTAATATTCTCGATCGACATTCTCAAA